>CM060703.1:165061778-165661778 GCA_030686995.1 Artemisia argyi
GCAAGGAAACAGTTCTGTTTGAGTTCAAGCTGTCAAATATCCCTACGTCAAATCACCTGATCTTAATGCTTAGCTAAGTCAGATCACCTGATATTAGTGCTTAGCAAAGTAGTCGGTTTCAACAACAATATGTCAATATTGTATCATTGTTTTATTGTTCTTAATAGTTTGTTAGCTACTTCAATATTTTATCAGTACAGATGCATCTTCGAATGTCAATGCCAGTCAATTAACCTCGATCTAGATGATTATATATACACGTGAAACATTTTGCTCTATGCAGTCAAATTGTAATAGTGGCGGAATGATATACGTACCCTTGTATGTCTATGACCAATATCAATTGTAGAGGTATGGGGTTAAAAGTTGCAGATTAAAGTTAATGTTTTGTGTCGTTTTAATTAACTTCTCTAGTTTCGCAAACTACTTTTGGAATTTGGTATGCTACAAAGGTAACTATAGTCATTGAATGAGGATTCCATGTTTAGGCTTTTCCACGAAATTTAGTTGAGAAGCTATGAGTGGATCTGTAGGACAGCCAATACAAGAGCGTTCCAATGGGAGACGTGGATTGAAAGTCCCAATTGCTGCAGGCTCATTGATGCAGCCATGCAGGGTCACTCTCCTGTGTTTGGCTACTGATGGGGGCATCCTGATGGGTGATCTATCATGTATGCTTGCTGCACAGATAATGATTTTAAGGTATATGACTATATGGAATGTAGCATTTGTCTGACAGTATCAAGGCTTAATTCTGCTGTTGATGTATTAGGGTGTTTGGCTGCTGAGTAATGGGACTTGATCCCTTGTTTGGCTGTTTCATTCACAAATCTCGTGTAGTCGTGTATATGGACGGGTATAATAGAGGATGGGGTGTCATAACTCATAAGGGAGAGGTGTTTGTATTAGTTTACATAAAAGGTATTGGGTCTGATTGTTTCCATTGGTGCGAGGATTTAAACCAATTGTAGCACTGCTGGTTATTTGAGGCTATAAAAGTTTACTTACAAAAAACATAAGGAATCTCAACACACGTGATTAAAATAAGAGTGTATCAGTAACAAAGTTTAGGACTTCATAATTAATTTCAAGAGAGTTTATCAGCAGACATACGGCATATAAGTTTAATCATAACCCAAGCAAAAATCAAAAAGTATAACGAAATGACAAAAACGAGAATTAACATATCTAAATAAACATATCTTACTACTGCAATACTGTCAAAATGATATTTGTGTTCAATGCTCACAAAGTATAACACATTCATCTTTTTAACAACCTAAAGTAATCTGAATAACAAAGCTTTGAATTAGATAACAACAATTTAATCTCAATACCTTGCAACATAGCACCATCACTGACATCAATGAATAATAGAATTTGGCTCATCAAGCAAAAGTAGTGTTTCGACATACGACCTCACAGAGAACGTACCATCCTTCCCATTAATCCCAATACCATTGATGCATCCTGATGAGGGTTCATAAACTTCAATTTCAGACAAATCTTCATAATCATCAACATTTTCAATTATAACTTCACCGTTCCTCCTAAACCCCAAAACATTATGACACAAATTTCTATCTAACGCCTTAACAGTAAACATCTTAACTAACGATTTACTAACACTGTCTTTCACCCTCCATACACCACAAACCGCCATCTCACCCTCATCATAATACTCAAGTACACCAAACATCTCATTCACCTTCGCCACCATCAAATTATGTGTATGCACTAATCTCTCCGGAAGACACACTTCACCAAACTTCTCACTTTTCAAATCAAACGAAATAACATAATTCGACCTAAACCCATCATCTAAATCAATATTATCAAACGCATGCCAATAAATAAACCCATCTACAAAAACCTGGCCCCACGTCAAATCACAAGATTTAAACGGAGGACCATTCGACACACTTTTCCAAACACGTGTACTTAACGTAAAAACCTCAACGTCCCAATGCACACTCGGGGTATAAATAGTATTAATCCTAACAAGCTTAGGGTCACTAGTGTCGGGACAAGCCCCAAAACCAATTAAAGTAAGTCCGTCCGGTAAATACAATACATTAGGTACAACAATAGCAACCGATTTTCTAACAGTGGGGTTCCATATAACAACCATCTCATTTTCAAAAACTACATCTCTATAGAAACCATAAAAGCATAACAATCCGTTAATGGAACTTAAGGTTAATGCCTGCCTTAATAAGTTAAGGGACCGCGGGGCTGTTAAGGAAAACTTAAGGTTAACTTGTACCGTACAAGTAGATGATGCTGGGGTTTTTTGTGATTAATGTGGTAATTGTTGATAAATTTCGAGCTATCGATAAAAGACTTCCAGAGTTTTGAAACGGAGCGGAATTGGAGTATGGATTTTACTGGGAGATTTTTGATGATTTTTGTTTGCATTTCGAAGGGTATGTTATCTGACATTTTGGTTTTGAGGATGGTTTTTTAGGTTTCGAAATTTGGGGATTTTATGATGATAAATCGAACAGGAGATACAAATATGTGTTTGTGTTTGTTCACAGCATCACAGCGATATCAACTTTGGGCCTCTGGGCTTACGTGGTGAATGGAAAGGTCCAATTTTTATATTTTAGATGGACTCAATATGTATCATTGTAATTTCAAAAAAAAAATATATATGTGTTGTTCACTCCAATGTTTATCAGGGAAGATGATTTGCACAATCTCTCAATTAATTGAGACACTTTAATTAATTATATTTGAATATTTATACTTTTACATGAGTGAAAATGTAACGCTAACTATGAAGGTTTAAATATTCAAATACCCTAAATTGGAGTGTCTCAATCAATTAAGAGGGTGTGCAAATCATCTCCCTTTACCAAGAGTGCAATGTTGCCCTGTAAGTTTTATATATGCGTCGTCACCTCAACATCTACCTTATGCGTCATCTCCCTCTTTTATTCTAATCGATGTGATTGTTGGATAATAGTTGTGACTGTTAGTTTTAATCCAACTTTAACTGCCATTAGTGTCAAATATAATCTATTTATTAACAGATTCATAGTCTCATTTGAACATACGAAAAATACACACGATTCCATTTTGCTTTACTTAGTTTTCTTGTGCCTAGATACTAAATGCTTTTCTTGAATTATCCCAATAAGAATTCGTGATACCATGCATTAAAAGGTTAAATACTTTATTCAAAAAGTGAGCAAACACGATTCGAAAAGATATTAAAAATTATCATCACAACCCTTAAGAAATTTCTAATATCACATTAGTTTAATGCTTTATATTTATCATTGTCGCTTTACATCAGTTATGATAATTGTGATAGGTGTGAAATACGTGATTTGTTAGTTGATAACAAACATGTTTAATCTCTAAATTTGAAAGAGCGTATTCACTCCTTCACCTTACCCCCTTCCAACCCTCACCCCTACACCAGTCCTCAGACGTTTAGTTGCTTATCAAAGTGAGTTTGATATTTGACTTTTTATCGTATTCGAGCTAAAAATGTGAAATAATCAAACTCGAGTTAAGTTTGATTATTACATAATTTTAGGTTAAAATCTAAAGCCTGACGAGTTTTACTAGTTATGTGGAGCTCGAGTTTGACGATACTTGACTCGGCTCGTTTACGTACACCTGTCTAGTCGGCCCAAAACTTTTTAGTTTAACCCTCTAACTTGATGGCAACTACAAAGTAAACCCGTTGAGTGTTGCACAAGTTTCATTCAAACAATTACACGTGTTAGCAGCTTGATACGGCGCCGCCATTGTTGTAGGAAGAGATTTATCCACGTCGTACTATTAAAGCACACGTATCACACTACTCAACGTTATTAAAATTTGCTTTAATCCTTTTACTATACGTTAGTTCCATCTTAAACGTAACATATATATTTGAGAAAGATCGAAAACTTGAACATGTAATTATCCAATAACTTCTACTTACATACTGTAAAGGGAGAAACATAGGGTGTGTTTAGTTGAGGGAAAACACCATTGTTTTCCACAAAATGTTTTCTAGAAAACAAGGAAAACAGAAATCGCGTTCAAGTTAGTGTTTTTCAATAAAATTCTCTACAAAACACAAAATTCCTATTTCCAACTTTAATACACAAAACTACAAAACATTTTTTTTTTTGTTTTCCCCTATTTTCCATTAAAATACCTCAAATCCGTTTTTGTCACTTGTTGTACGTTTTCGATTGATTTTCTACGTTTTCGTCAATTTTTTTACGTTTTCGTCAGATTTTTTACGTCTTCGTCCGATTTTTTACGTCTTCGCCCGATTTTTTACATCTTCGTCCCTTTTTTTACGTCTTCGTCAGTTTTTTACGTTTTCGTCCGTTTTTTTACGTTTTCTTCCGTTTTTTACGTCTTCGTCCGTTTTTTTACGTTTTCCTCAGGTTTTATACGTTTTCGTCAGATTTTTTACGTTTTTGTCTGTTTTTTTACGTTTGCGTCAGATTTTTTACGTTTTCGTCTATTTTTTTACGTTTTCGTCAGATTTTTTATGTTTTCGTCCGATTCTTTAAGTTTTCGTCTGATTTTTTACGCTTTTGTATGTTTTTTTACGTTTTCGTCAGCTTTTTTACGTTTTTGTCTGTTTTTTTACGTTTTCGTCATATTTTTTACGTTTTCGTCTGTTTTTTTACGTTTTCGTCTTTTTTTTATGTTTTCGTCCGATTTTTTACGTTTTCGTCATATTTTTTACGTTTTCGTATGTTTTTTTACGTTTTCGTCTGTTTTTTACGTTTTCGTCCGATTCTTTACGTTTTCGTCTGATGTTTTTACGTTTTCGTCCGTTTTTTTTATGTTTTCGTCAGCTTTTTTACGTTTTTGTCTGTTTTTTTTACGTTTTCGTCCGATTCTTTACGTTTTCGTTCGTTTTTTACGTTTTTCTTCTGTTTTTTTACGTTTTCGTCCGATTCTTTACGTTTTCGTCTGTTTTTTTACGTTTTCGTCAGATTTTTTACGTTTTCATCTGTTTTTTACGTTTTCGTCAGATTTTTTACGTTTTTGTTTTTTTTTTTACGTTTTCGTCAGATTTTTTACGTTTTCGTCCGTTTTTTTAAGTTTTCGTCTGTATTTTTACGTTTTCGTCCGATTCTTTACGTTTTCGTCTGATTCTCTACGTTTTCGTCTGATTTTTTATGTTTTCGTCTATTTTTTTTACGTTTACGTCAGCTTTTTTACGTTTTCGTCTGTTTTTTTACGCATTCGTCCGTGTTTTTACGTTTTCGTCAGGTTTTTTTAAGTTTTCGTCCGATATTTTTTGTTTTCATCCGTTTTTTTTACGTTTTCGTCTGATCTTTTAAGTTTTCGTCCGATTTTTTACGTTTTCGTCCGTTTCTTTTACGTTTTCATCAGATTTTTTACGTTTTCGTCCGTTTTTTTACGTTTTTATCAGATTTTTTACGTTTTCATCCGTTTTTTTTACGTTTTCGTCAGATTTTTTACTTTTTCGCCAGATTTTTTACGTTATAAAAAAACAGATGGAAACATCCAAAATCATACAAAAAAGTAAAAATACAGACAAAAACATCAGAAAATGAACGAAAACGTATAAAAATTGATAAAAACATAAAAAATTGGACGAAAACATAAATAATCTATCGAAAACGTAAAAAAATGACGAAAACGTAAAAAATTCAATGAAAACGTAAAAAAACTGATGAAAACGTAAAGAAACGGACGAAAACATTAAAATCGGATGAAAACGTAAAAAGACAGACGTAAACGTAAAGAAACGGACATAAACATAAAAAATCGGATGAAAACATAGAAAAACAGACGAAAACGTAAAAAATCTGACGAAAACGTAAAAAAACGGACGAAAGCGTAAAAAATCGGACGAAAGCATAAAAAATTTGACGAAAACGTAAAAAAACGGACGGAAATGAAAAAAATCGGACGAAAACTTAAAAAACCTAACGAAAAAGTTAAAAAAAACGGACGAAAACGTAAAAAACAAACAAAAACTCAAAAAATCGGACGGAAATGTAAAAAAACGGACGAAAACGTAAAAAAGCTGACGAAAATGTAAAAAAACGGATGAAAACGTAAAAAATCTGACGAAAACATAAAAAATTAGACGAAAACGTAAAAAAACAAACAAAAACGGATAAAAACGTAAAATATCGGACGAAAACGTTATTTGATATTATATTTTAATTTTTCAATTTCTTTATTTTCTCGTATTAGATTTTTTTAGTTGTTTTATAATTTTGTTGGTTAGTTTGTAATATTGTTTTTGTGTTTTGATGATGTTTTTTTAATATTACTAAGGTGAATAGTGAATTGAGATATAAAACAACAATACTTAAATATGTTTTCTTGTTTTGGAAAATGAAAAACACAAACACATGTTTCTCAGACTAAACATGTTTTCTAAATTTTCCATTGTTTTGTGGAAATCAAACTCCCCTCCCGTTTCTTACAAAACAAAAAAAAAAATGAAAAAAAATATTTTCCAACTAAATGCCACCATAACTTTTTGGTTATTATAGTTTAGTTAGAAGAAACATGTACTCGTAATACTTTTCCGGTCTGTCAATTTAAATATCCATTTTTTCTTCTCTTCTATATTTGTTTTTCTGTCTTGTTTTGAAATAAGTGTTCAACCTATGTTAAAGATGATATATATTTTGTTCATGCAAATTATAATAGTTGTATCTTTTTCTCAAGTGTGTTTTAAAATTAAGCATTCAATTTGAGAAAACAATAATAATAATTCGAATACAGATTGGTGTGTGATTAGTTTTTTATATTAAAAAAAAAAAAAAAAAAAAAAAAAAAAAAAAAAAAAAAAGCGTAAACGTTTTAGCTAATTAGTCCACAGGGACTTAATATATTGACATCCAATGCGTTAAATTGATCGAGATAGATATGTTTGTTTTGTAGCGAGTCTTTGTTTTGGCGCACACCGCTTATATACCTAGTGGGCTTGCCCACCTTCGCACACACTTTAAGGAATTAAACCCTTCGTTTTCATAACACACTAGCTTGTTAAATTCCATCATATAAATATCATCTTCCATCATGTGATCTTAACTAACCCGTTGTTTCTTCAGTTCATTCAAGAGACACCACACCAGGTACGTACTTCAAAATTTCTCCATCTCTTTCCATTTGTGATCGATTTTAGTAACTTTCTAAGTAAGGAAATCAGATAAGATTGCTCAAATTAAAGTTCAAACTTTAAATAGATGCATGGTATTTGAATTCAAAATTTGTGGAAAGTATAGTACTCTTTAAAAAGTGAGCCGCTGAGTCAGTCTATTTTTCACGTATTGTTCTTAAAACGATGTGTTTAAGCTGGTTGAATTTACCCGTTATTAACGTTTTGCATGATATTTCTTGAGTTGAACAAGACTAAAGTTAAAATTAAGAACCAACAAGAGTTTTTATATGAAAGTGGTAATCTCTAGTTTATTTGTGTGTTTTATAGGTGAATCAGATGTTTTAAGACAAACCACCTAGAGAAAAGCTACTTACAAAGATATGGATATGAGTTACGGACCTTATGTTGATCCAGAGCTCGAATTGCTTGTCGACAGACTCCACCCTCCAAGGTTTCCATGTCAACTTGTTTTCGGTTGTTCGCTTTTTCTTATATATATTGCATGTCTTAAAATTTTACAATTCCTTGGTATTGCAGGGTTTGTATAGACAATAATTCATATGATGATTGCACCCTTGTGAAGGTATACCTCATGCACATACATTGATACATACGTTCTTAGTTAATTAGTCATGCATCTTCATTCGTTTGTATTGTGTGACGAGAAGTCATTTATGCATTGACTAATCACAAGCCCCGTTGATAAGATTAGATTATATGCATACATTTAAAAAAGGTTAAGTTTCCATCTTTAACTTGAACCAAATTCCAAACGTCACATACATTATCTAGATATCAGTCAATGGATCGATGTTCATTCTTTTTTTCGAAAAAGGTTTGTCTTTTAACTATAGTGTTTATAATTGCGTAATGAATTGACATGTAGATACGTAAAATGGTGACGACAAAAGTTGGCTCTTTAAAAAGGTGTATTTCTTTATGATTTTAAGAGAGTTTAGATTTCCAGCAAAGATACGAAAACGACATACGAAGATTCAATGTATATTTCCAGTGAATTATTGGTGTATAATATTATGGTATATATTTAATTTAATTTAATAGTTGTAACTTGAATTGGACAGTAAATATAAAATAACAAAGTGGGAAAGAATCCATTCATGCTACAAAAGTCGACAGTGAAACAACATAACCAATGCTGTGATAATCATAAGGTTTTGTTATAATAAAGTCAAAGATTGATATTAGAAGCTTCGATACCAGTTTTTATTATTGGTTTTGTTTGAATGATGTAGGTCGATAGTGCAAACAAGCACGGAATATTATTGGCCATGGTGCAAGTTTTAACGGATCTTGATCTTGTCATCTCCAAATCGTACATTTGTTCGGATGGTCGTTGGTTCATGGATGGTTAGTCATCACCCTTTCTCTTTGAACCTTTTGTGGTAATCCTCTTATGTCTATAGATATATATTTACTTGAATGCAGATTTTTTTTCCTTTTGTGTAGTGTTTCATGTGACCGATCAACATGGCAACAAGATAACAGACAAAAACCTTATACATTACTTACAACAGGTGTCTCTCAATCCATGTAATTGGATAAGATCAATGTTTCTTAGCACTTTCGTTTTTAGAAGATTTTATATTCAAACCTCACATGTGTCACTCTCACAATGACATTTATTATGTTTTTTTTTTCAGTCAATGTGTACAAGTAGGATCAGAGGGAAGACACAAGTAAAAACAACAAATTTAGGCAAACAAATTAGACAGAAACACATATCGATGGAACATACGACACTTGAGATGACAACGACTGATAGGCCTGGCCTATTGTCTGAGATATCGGCAGTCCTAGCTGAACTAAGATGCCATGTTTCAGCAGCAGTAGCATGGACCCATAACACTCGTGCAGCATGCATTATCCACGTTGAAGATGATTTAAACCATGGATCCATTATGGACCCTCAAAGGGTTGACCGTGTACAAGCTCAACTAGCAACTGTGGTCAATGCTCATCACACTAATAGCGGACGGCCAAGTGTCAGATTGACCAGCCCGGCCACTGGACAAACTCATGCAGAGAGAAGGCTCCACCAGCTGATGATGGCTGATAAAGACTATGAAGAGAGTACATATGATCTAGGTCGTAAGCCTTATGACGTAGTAGTTACGGTTGAAGATTGTCAAGAAAAGGGGTATTCGATTCTAAATATAACGAGCCCAGACCGTCCAAAGTTATTATTTGACACAGTTTGTACCCTTACCGACTTGCAATATGTGGTTTTCCATGCTACCGTTAACTCTAAAGGGTCCGTTGCTTTTCAGGTATGTGATACTTTATTCACACTTTATTAATTATTTAATAGGGCTAATTGCACGAAAATGTAGTTTACTTGTCACATTTTATAGCCTAAGAAAAAAAAAAAATGCTTGTTTCATTTTATTATTCTGTGAAGCCATCTATTTTTTTTTTCTAGATCGATGTAGCATACTTTTGAATTTCTTTTTTATGTATCGTGTCACCAGTTGTGTGTATTATTTGACCGAATTACCCTTCCATTGGTAAAATAGATGTGTGTAAATTGAAGGGTAAAATGGTCAAATAGTACACAAAATTGGTCACACACACACATACACCAAAAAGTCGGAATTCAAAAGTATGCTACACACATTAAAAAAAAATCGCTATACAGAACTATATAAAGTGGCAAGTAGGCTACATTTTCGTGCAATTAGCCTTATTTAATAATGTAGCACCAACAAATATACATTAGAATTACAGGAGTACTACATAAGGAAGAAAGATGGACGTACATTAACCTCGGAGAGTCAAATACAAGCGATCACCCGATGCATAATTGCAGCTGTAGAACGAAGGGTGTCACATGTAAGTTAAATGTCTATGCTAAATTGTTTATCTGGATAATTCCATAAAATAGCAACGTACACAGCTTGCATAATGACCCTATTTGGTAATAATGGTGCTCCAGTATTAACTCAAGTTTGTTTTGGTCATATTTGGTAAATACTTGTAAAAATTTTTGATTAGAAGATTGGAGCCTAAATATTATAGTTACCAAATTGGACCATTTCAAAAACTATGTTGCTATATGTCAATTTGGCTTTATTGCACATATTTAATGTGTGATGCGTGTATATTCAACTACAGGGATTGCGATTAGATGTGAGGAGTAGAAATAGGTCAGGATTACTGTCAGATGTTACGAGGGTATTTCGTGAAAATGGCCTTTCAATCGCAGGGGTTGAGATTGGAATACATGGAGAAAAGGCATTTGGGTCATTTCATGTGACTGATGCTGGTGGACATGATGTGGGTCCAAGTATGATTGAGTCAGTGAAAAAAGAAATTGAGAAGTTTGGGGGTACTGTTGTTTTGGTGGCGAACGGATCCTCCTCGAATCAGGCTAGTAATAACAGCACGGAAGATGAAGGGTCAAGATCATCACTAAGGACAATGTTATGGTCGCACCTCGAAAGACTTTCAAGCAAATTTCAGACCTCAAACTCACAATCCTAGAAGAGAAATATGCATCTTCAGGCTTGGCTTTGTAGATACTTGTAGATATCAATACATAATCACATAGTTAGTTGTTCATAACCATATGTAAGTTTATGGTATATAATATTGGCTTTTATATTTAAATTGATTGTCAGATAACTATATGTTAGTTGTTTTTTTTAACAACTTATTTTATAGCAAAAACCCATGTCAAGAAGCAGGGAAGGGGAGAGTTACAGATTACAATTTACATGCAATTTTACTACCTATTTTTTTAGAAAGGTAACAATTTTATAGAACCTAAAAAAGAACAAAATTATAATGAAATGGCATCTCACCCAAATTAATCAGGCAAATTAAATGGAGAATGAGACCCAAAAGTTCAAAACAAAATACACAAAAGATCACAAATACCCGAACAATACCTAAGATTATACTACACTAACACATATTACTACATGAAACAAGGTACAAACAAAAGAAATCCTAAACCCAAACACTGTCACATGGTTATAAAGTTCCACAAGAGCAATTTCTCCCATGAACCTGTACCACTAATGTGCACAAGAGGCTACCTTTAAAGAATCTTTGAGTAATCTAACCATGTGAAAGAACTTTAACTTCATTCACAGCGATGTCTCTCCGAGCAGGAAGCGAGTGGAAGCACATTTTGTTCCTTTATATTCAAATGACCCAACTAGTTGTTTCTGGATGAACACGTCAAAGCATTGTTTTTTATTCTGAGATAAGTTGGCGTTGTCCCCTCGGCCAGGAGAATAACCCTATGAGATCCTGTGGGTGGTCATCTATGTGGCACCAGTTCTTTATCATGTTTCATAGGCAATGGCGGAACTATGTAGGGGCAGGGAAGGGTCCCCCCCCCCCCTCCCCCCCCCCCCCTTAAAAATTTGCGGCACCTAGTGTAAATATTATAGATTTTAAGGGTAATTTAGTTGAGGTTACAAACAAATCTCCGACCCCCCCCCCCCAAAAAAAAAATAATAAATTCGGCCCCCTAAAAAAGATGTTCAAGTTCCGCCACTATTCATAGGTTACACGCAACAGTAAATTCTACAAGAGATGTTGTGCAAATTCTAGAGCCAAATCACATACCGGACAATGTGTAAAATCAATATCTATCCCACGTTAGATCGAGATTACAGAATAGCATATCATTGATGATACGCTATGTGTGAATATTGATTTTGCTTGGGATTGATTTATCACATCTCAACTTATGGTTCACAGAAAGCATAGTTTTGTTATTAATTAGTTTCCTTAAGAACGTATTCAATGCATTGCTTCATTATGAGTTTAATACATTGACACATCACTAACACATAGTTTTGTTATTAATTAAATCTATGTACATTTTGTTCATTTACTAAAACAGAAAAACTTAACAAATTAAAATGCTGAAACAAAAAGCATGCATCAAATACCTATTTAAAAATTAGAACACTCACATCAATAGTTCAATACCTATTATAAAAGCTAATACAAGTGGAACTCATTAATATATCAACCCGACCAAATAAATATAGTATTTTTTATAGTCTTCATATTTGACTTTTCAACAAGAAGCAACTTTCAATGAATATTTAATTAGTAAACTAGCACATCAGTGCATTATGGATGCCCTAACACTTGATAAACTTTGGAACCGTCAAGGACGCAAATCCATACATCTGGAGAGTCTGAAGGGTTAAATTCACAAGTTAGGCCATCCACAACAGCTATGTAGGATGACTTTATGGAAAGTAGAATTTGACATGGCACCATGTGATTGAAGGGTGAATGGTTGATTGTGTTTGATTCCTTTGGTGGATGGGTTTTGGGAAAGGGCATTGGGCTTGATAGGTAAAAGTGTTGATTGGTAGAAAAAGTTAGATTTGAAAATGGGGTTCATCCCACTTGGAATGGATCCATTAAGAAGAAAAATAAAAATAAGAAGAATGAGAAATGTTTTGAGCCCCATATTTTAAATGAAGAATAAAAATTTTATAGGAGATACATCTCTTTTTGTAGGTGCATCAGAAATGTGCGGCTATTGTTATTTCTCACCTTTCTCATTTTACTTTTATTTCTTATTTGATCCTTGCTCTCATCCCACTCACATAAAACCCATATCACATGCCAGGATTTCCTTTTATTTTATGCGGGTCTTATTTGGTCTCTTACACCCTTTTAATTTTAAATAATCAAATTTATATATATATATATATATATATATATATATATATATATATATATATATATATATATATATATATATCCCTTTTAAAATAGTAACTTTATCTATTTTAAAATAATAACTTATCTATTTAATAATATATTTCCTTTGCATTAAATCTAAAGGTGTATTTGGTTTGTAAGCGAGATTAAAATTGGATTAGGAATTGGGAAAAATTTGAAAGAAAAAAGGAGAGAGAAAATGTGTAATTATAAAATAATATATTTCATTTATAAATTAATATTATATTTAAAACTATTATTTATTATAAATAAGAGAGTGAAAAGAAAAAAGAAAAAAGAAAAAAGAAAAAAAAAAGAAAAAGAAAAAGAAAAAGTAAATCTTGTTGAAATTTGTGGCTCAAAACAAAGAAGATGTGAGACCAGTTAGAAAAACTTGTTTCATTCCTGCAAAACCTACCACTTTGCAGTGGAATGCAATTTTAGTTTGAATCATTGATAATATTTTGTATTTATTGTACGAAACTATCTTTTTTGAGATATCATTACGAATCAAAACACATCTAACAAACAATCCGTAAATTTTAATCATATCTAAATCTTAGGGTTGATCGTTATCCACCTTTAGAGTTGAGGATTGAGATAAGGGTGAAATCAAGCGTTTGATACACAAATGTAGTTTTTATAGATGGGCATCACACTTATAAACAATACTTTTTGCAAAACCTAATATACTAGCGGGGTTTTGAAAATAAATATGATGATTCTTGTCCTTAAAAGTAGCACAATGATTTTAAACTTCACATTATCTATAATAATACATACAATGAAGAGAGCATATTCTCTCCTAAAAAACTTAAAATTAAGATATATAACCTATACAACTTTTGGTACAAATTAATTAAACACACATTTCAAAATCTAAAAATTAAATAATACAACATTAAATGCACTCAAAAACTTAAAATTAAGAGATACGAGCTTTTGGCACAAACCAATTAAATAGACATCCATGATATAAGTTTAAACTAATTAAACACACCAGTGACAAAAAGGGCTTGTGACTATCACTTTAAAATGTGTGAAGTCACAAGTTCAATTCCTACTACTTTACTAGGTGCAAACAAACTTAAATTGCCATGCCAACCTCCTGAAAAGAGAGGGCTGTAACAATTCGCATTTTCGGATTACTATTCATTTTTACTATTCACTATTACTATTTACTTTTTACTACTCACTTTCACTATTCACTCCCGAAATTTTTATTTTATATTCTCGTAAGTTAAACTATTTTAATGATAATTCGAGAGTTTGACATTCGTCGGATCATTTCTGCAAAAATCACAAAACCGTGTCTGAGATTTACTTTTAGGTTTAAACGTCATTCCAGCATCCCTATATGTCCATAAAATACTATAAACAATAGAAATATGATTTTCTCTCATTTTACGACAATTCCAAAAGTTTTGGAATTTTACGTTTTCCAGTTCAGCGTTTTACGCGAATTACGCATTTTAGACCCGCGTTTCCAGTTTTAGCAGCGTTTAAGCAACCCGATAGAACTTATCACTCATTAAATATGCTAAGATAGGTTATATTAATAATTTTGAACATATTTATTAGTTTCATATTTTTAGGATACCCGATTTTAAGTTTCATGAATTAACGACTTACCGTTAGCGATTACCGGGACAAAACTCACTCCATAAAAGCAAGATATTATCAAAACACATATCTAGTCATCCAAGATAGACATTGAACGAAATTTTAGACCACATAGGGGCATTTTCTTGGTCACTAAGTCTAGGATAGAAAGCTTACATAGGAAGCTAAACATTTTGCAAGTAAACTTGGCCACTAAGTCTTGAAAAATATCCTAAGCCTTTAACCTCCTCATTTCACCTTCCTAGGCGCCTTCCTAACCTCCTCATCTTCCTATAAATAGCAAGCTCATCCTCTTCCTTTTATCATCACCATAAACAACACGCACTTAAATCACACAACCTTTCATCTTTGATTTCCAAGTTATAAGTTACACACCAAAGTTGAAGGCATAGTTAGTCTCTACATGAATCAAAAGTTTGATTGGTGATTCCATGGTTGAATTAGGAGATACACAAGGGTACTAGGGCTGAGTTAATAAGGTTTTCACAAGGTCTATATCAAGGCTAGCAAGGGTTTCAAGAGTTGTGGTGAAGGGTTTGCAAGCATATGTTTAGTGTCCTAGTTTCATACTTGACTTCCTTTCTTTAGAAAGCCAAAAGTTGTAAGAAACCCTATTACACTTTCTTGCTCAATATCATTTTCATGCTTATTATATTTCATTCATTCTATATATGGTCTTTGTGTTATGTTCATGATGTATAAAAATTGGTAAAACAAGTTATGGAAACTATATATTAACTTATGTTAAGTAAACAAGGAAACTAGTGACTTATATTGAGAACCACGACCAAAATAGAGTAACCATGATATGAAACATTTACCTACTGTTAAAGAGGGTTTTAAAAGGAAAACATAGCAATTTGAATCACCTAAAACGAGTACACGAGTCAAAAGTTATGGCCAAAAGAAGTTAGCAAAACCAAAACGCCGAATCTGCCAATTTGCATTCTGATCAAAAATTGGATTTTTTTCGAGGCCTTCTGATCCGTTTCATCAAAAAGTTAAAACACAAAAGTTGTCCAGAACGACGTTTTCGTTCAGGAATATAGAAGCTCGAACCCTGAAAACGCATAACGAGTGATATTTTTCATACCCAAATGACCATGTATTGGTTATGGCTAAGTAAAACCAAGAGGTCTAATGACCTTAAAGCCGAGACCACAGCCATGGCTAAGGCCAAGGTTGAGATCTCAATACCATGGTAGCCATGACCAAAGCCATGGCAAAGCCACGGCTAAAGACCTTATGGCTTTCTAAATCAAAAACTTGTATATATTTTTATCAAATACTACAATAGTAGGGAGCCTCATGTGAGGGGTTCATTAAAGTAAACCGTCGAGATGAGTTGTGGATTTACGAATTAAAGTGTCCTGGCTCCTCGAACGTTTACTACATGGCCTCTGAATTATGTCGGCCCGAACGGTAGTAAGCGATATACAAACTATACATGTTTCATAAACCATTTTATTCAACAACTTACACTATATACTAAGTACTACATCATGAACTATATGCAAGACATATATAGGTAATTCTTCGTATTCTTAGACATTGTTTCAAACCTAAGACATATCATCGTATTCTAGGTTGCGCTTAGAGACTTCCTGGCTTATCCATCGATTCCGTTATACGTTTTGATATCATTAGTTCAATGTGAGTCATAGCCCCTACTCTTTTTATACTTGTTTTAACTCTTTGGGGGAGATACATGCTCAACTACTTGCTTACTTGTACAAATACTCAAAACATTTATACTTGATTGTTTTATACTTGATTGCATTATACTTGATTTCATACATACATGATTGTGTTATACTTAATTGTGTTATTCTATTTAGTGGCTAGTAGTTATCTTTGGGAATTGGCTCCCAGTTGTCTTTGGGAATTGGCTCCCAAGTGAGGTCTTCGGAGATGAAGTAGAGACTCATGACTAATTGCTTAACTGTTGTGATGAACTTATACATGTCTTTATCATACTATATTTTAGCAGTGGGTTGTGAACACTGATGAGTGTGTAAATACTCATCATTTTTAGTCAAATCTGAGCTGCAAAACGGTCAAAAATATTCAAAAACGCACCAAAATGCGAAGAAAATCCCAAAGATCGTATTTTATATGTTTCTTATGCAAAACGAGTAAAAACAAATGAAAAACGAACAAAAGTTACATAAATGGTAGTTTCAGTCCCCCGACTTTCAAAATTTCACAAAACTAGTCCCTGGTCAATTATTTTCAAAGAAAAGTCAACTCTTGATCTTTAAAAGTCAAAACGAATCACAAATGATCTTTGGGTAAAACGATTTGGAAAATTACACAATTGGTCCCTGAATTTTGGCCAATTGACAGTTTTAATCCCCGGTGTTTCAAACGTGAAAAAATGGTATCTTTGATCCTATGGTTTACCTAACTTGATAAGTTTTGGTCCTCTTGGTGACATGGGATATTTACAAGATTAGTCCGTGGAATTCCGATTCGTTAGAAAATTGGTCCTTGTGATTTCAAGCTAATAAACTATACGGACCTTAACAAAATAACCAGCCCACGTTGTAAACTATCCTTGGCCCGAAATACAACAAATCCACCCAAAGCCCAAAAATAATCCCAAAAGCCCACCCCTTTCCCCCTTTACGTTTAATATCCATCACCACAACCCTAACCCTAAATATATACGTACACCTTCTTCCCCCCACTTAGTCAAACCCTGATAAAAAATATACCTCCCATCTCCATCACCATTAAACCACCCCGTGATCACCTCCAGCCAAACCAACAGTCACTATCCCCTTCTGTCACCCTCAAACCCATTCCCCAATCCCACTTCCCTAATCCCACATCACTTGTATCTAACACCATCCACCAGTCATGGGATGCCATGGTGGCAATCCACAACACACTTTGGGCGCCAAAGGAAGATCAGAAGGCTAGAATAAAGGGAGCATTGATCAAGGGCTGAGATTCATCTCAAGAAGAAACAAGTCATCCAACTCAGCCTTCCCCTCAGTGGAGAAGCACACAAGGGAGAAGACAAAGTGAAGCTTAAAAATTGGTACCTACCACTTCTAGATTTAGTATAAATAGAGGAGCTTTGTAAGCCTTAGGGCATTCTCAATTTTTATCTTTTTATCAGTTTCAATTGTAGTTCTAAAAATTTTATTTGTAATTCGAAAAATTTTGAAGTTAAATGAAAGTTGTGCTGAAGTTATTTAAAGCCTGTCTTCCATTTAAAGTTTAAAAGTTTCTGTTTATTTAAATTAAGTTGTTATGCTGGTTGGGTAAATTTGAGAAAGAACAAAAAAAAGTCATAGTTACGAAAAAAAAAAAAAAAAAAAAAAAAAAAAAAAAAAAAAAAAGAGAGAGAGAGAGAGAGAAGAAGCAGCAGGGTATGGATGGATGATGGAGTTTGGTTTAGAGTCTCTTGGGAGACATTAGGTGGTTCTTTGTTTCTTGGTTCTCAGGTTCTCATCCCCTTGGAAGCCAAGTAGGTCTTATTAATCTATTATGTCCCAATCTGTTTTGCATATTACTTGCTTGTTTTCTGCCTATTTGAAGTTAAATTCATCTAATATACTGCCTAGTTTAGTTCGTAGTCGAGGAACATACACTACTGTTACAAGCTTATGGTGTCTTAATCTGTAAATCAGCCTTAAGCATGTTAAGGTAGCTTAAAATAGTTTATTAATAGCTTAGTTAATAGTTTGTAATCACCTAGGATAATTGTAGTTTCACAAAAGTTGAGTTCGTGCAAAACGTTACAAGTCGAAATTAGAAGTTATTTGGAGTTGGGACAGAATTCAGTTGCACGCATAGGGTTTAATATTTGGTAAAATTGAAAGAGATTTGGTGAATTGAAAAGCCTACCAGCTTGTTTATTAATCAAAGAAAGAAAATCAGAATTTAGGTTTGTTTTGTTCGCTTAAAACCAATCTCGAAGTAGGCTGTTTGGTCATGTTTTTCCCTGCAACATCAGTTTATTGAAGTTTTAAATTAGTTTTAGATTGCTCATTAGTAATAGGTGAGCCTTGATTTTTGGTGATTTAGAAAGCCACTTAAGTGGTTTCGTTGGATTCGCTCTTTGTCGATCGCATCCAACTTATTGAGTGCTTAATTTTGAGCATTCTTTTGCTCCTTTTGCTGGTCTGCTACTGTTGATAAAATGTCAGCTTGGTGCTGAGCTTGTAAATTTCTCACTGTTGCTGCATTATTGTGTTGTTATTGTCGATTCTGTATGTTTGTTGATTGTGTTTCCTCGTCTGTTTGATACTGTTCAGAGTAGTTGTTGCACAATTACTATTGTTTGATATTATTAAGAGTATTGTTAAGAGTAGTGGCTGTTATAAAGAACAAAAGAAGGAAACAAAAGTGATTGTGTAACTTTGATTTTTAAATCTATTATCTAAAAAAAAGGAACTGGGATCAGTTTGAAAACGTTTGGTTAACATCTGGTTTAAAAAAAAAAAAAAAAAAGACTGAAGTGTGTTGGTGTTTTCTATGCTCGAAAAGAAAAGAAAAAAAAATAATAATAACAAAAAGTTTGCCAAAAGAGGGATTCGAACTCCCCCCCCCCCCCCCCCCCACTCAGTCCACAAACAACATCACAACCACTTGCCTTGGGTCCTTTTTCATTAGTAGTTTACCAAGTTTAATATATAACCCTTTTTTGTTTGATCTAAGTTTTTTTATGCTTATTAGCTTTTCCAGCTGATTCCTGGCTTATTCCCACATTGTACCACAACTTTTTATGGTTTTTAAAAATTAGTTTTAACTTTTAGGATTTTTATAAAAAGGTTTTAGATTTTTAGTAAATGTGATTTATTTATTAGAATTTAATTTGAGTTAATTAGTTTTTTTTATTCATAATAAATAGAATTTTGTTTGAAAAATTAATTTTCTTTTTTTTTTCAAAAAAATTTCTTTTGTCTTTTAGCACATAAAAAAAATTACTCTTAAACTCGTAGGACGTTTTGAACTTAAAATTCGCGTTTTATTTTGCGCTCTTGCATTATTTTTAAATAACGTTCGCATTTTTAATTTAGTTTACGTTTTAGGAATTCCGATACCTAAGTATGTTTTCCCATAGTGTTTTAGGTATTTCTTAGTTTGCTAGTTGCCTTAGGTTAATTTATATTTTCCTTCGTTCGTTAATTTTCAAATTCGTTAACTTAACGTAACGCAAAACCAAATAACTCTTCCAATCATACAAGATTTTAATCCAAATCTCATTCGAAGCTTTCCATTCACACCTCGTTGGGGTACGACCCGGGAAATCACTTCCCGGTCTCACAATTTGAATATCACTTCCACAAGTCTTGCGGGGTAATCATTTTCCTAAACGGTTTACTCGTATTACTTAACGTTTATTTGTCTCACGACAAGTTAAACTTCACATTTGTTGATATTTTGATAAATTGTTGTTTGCACACACCAAAACACAACGAATCAAATGGCGCCGCTGCCGGGGAGGCTGTGTGTCGAAAGTCTCGATAAGGTTTAGACGATTAGTCTTGTAGAACCTTCGCAAGAAGTTACGCTTTTATAAAACGTATAAAAAACTAAAAATAATTTTCTTTTGTTTCTAGTATATGTATTATATCTATATAAGTTAAAGAAAAACACAAAAAGATTTTCCCGTTTCATTGTTTAATAAATACAAAGTTAAAATCTTACCACCGCAAACCAAGGCAGAACACCTACCAACTGGGGGTGTGACCATAATAAGTTCCCAAACAAAAGATCAAAATTTGCCTTTGTATCACTTGCGTATTGTAAAACTTTTAAACGAGAAACACATTTTAAGAGGAGTCGAAACGGTATGTGGCGATCCAATGAACTTCGCCCAGTGAGAGATCCATTCTTCTCTCCCGCTCCTTTGTGCGTTTTTCTTTAGAAGTTAACCTTGCGTTCTTTATTATTGGTTTAAGTTCCCTTGTCTTTAAAGTGGTATTGTTTTAATTGATATTTTTGTGGTGCATGCGCACACGTTCGTCTACGTCAACGAGTCATTTGCAATCGCTAAATAACATTCCAAGAAGAAGGCGTAATCGACGACGTACCAATCGAATAGCCGAACCCGAGTTTCGTGCTATTCCTATCATGGCGGCCGAGCCTACTATGAATGAGCTTCTCCAAGCACCCATCGAGGGTTACGGAGATGCTATCATCATTCCAGCCATCGTGGCTGACAATTTCGAGCTTAAGACGGGGTTGATTAACTTAGTCACCTCCCGTCAATTCTATGGTTTCGAGAGGGACGATCCTCAAGATCACATTCGATGGTTCAACAAAATCACGTCTACCATCAAATGCAAAAATGTCCCTGAGGAAGCTATCAAACTTCTTCTCTTCCCGTTTTCCCTCGATGGGGCTGCCAAAAATTGGCTAGACAAACAACCCCCTCGATCGATTGAAACGTGGGAAGATTTGGTCAAGAAGTTTGTGAACGAATTCTTTCCTCCATCCAAAACCACCGCCCTCAAGAATGAGATCATGAAATTCACTCAAAATTTTGATGAATCATTCGGTGAGGCATGGGATCGTTACAAGGACATGCTTCGTAAATGTCCTCATCACGGTTTTTCCAAGTTGATGCAACTCGACACTTTCTATAATGGTGTGAGCCAAGTCGATCAAGACTCTCTTAATGCCTCCGCGGGAGGCAACTTCTTGAATCGAACCACCAAAGATGCTTTGATGATTATTGAAAACAAATCCAAGGTCCGCATTCCACGAAGCAAATCGGTTGTTTCGCAAATTAATGTTGGTCCTTCTTCCTCATCACCCGTGGCTCAATCTAGCACCGATGCTAGACTTGACAAGCTCACGGAAGCAATTCATGCTTTGGTTCTCACCAAAACAAAAAAGTCTCTTCTCAACACGCTTACTACAATTGTACTGCCACCGATGGCAATCCTTTTGAAGTAAATGCAATAGCCGGTAATTCCAATCAAGGAGGTAACCAATACCGTCCTCAAATGGAACCAAATTACTGTACCAACAATCAAAGTGGTCCACCCGGTTTTTCTCAACCCAACAATCCAAATAGATTCAATCAAAATCAACAACAAAGAAACCCGAATGTTCAAAACCAATTTCAAGCCCCTATGAACCAATATCAAAATCAAGGGGGAAATTACAACCAAGGTTCTCAAAATCAAGGAAACTCGAATAGAAACCAAGGTTATGGTAATTTCAATCAAGGAAACAATTTTCATGGTAATCAAAACCATGGAAATTTTCAAAATCAAGGTTTCAATCAAAACAACCGAGCTCAAAACTTTCCTCAAAATCAAAATGTTGCTCAACCTCAATCATCAACCGATGAATTGTTGAAGCAATTTATGAAAGCTCAAGAAGAAACTAACAGGTTGTTGATCGGTCAGATTTCTGAACTTAAGAAGTCTTTAAATGATCGACCTTCGGGATCGGGAACGCTACCAAGCAACACGATCGCCAACCCGAAGGGCGATGTAAAGGCGATCACAACCCGTAGTGGAGTTTCTTATGATGGACCCACGGTTCCTACTACCTCATCTTCTTCTCCTCCCGAGGTAGTAGAACGTGAACACGAGGCTACAAAGGACAAGGTGCAAATCACAAGTACACGAAGTACCGCACACGTCCAACCTCATGTTGTCCCAAAAACCAAATCAAAACCGGGAATTGTTTTTGAACCATCGGAAAATCCCGTTCAACAAAAAGCTTCAATACCATATCCTTCGCGGTTAAATGATCAAAGACTCCGCGAGCAAACTAATGATCAAATGAAAAAGTTTCTTGAAATTTTTCAAAAATTACACTTCGACATTAGTTTCGCAGATGCTCTTCTCTATATGCCCAAGTTTGCTTCCACTTTCAAGAGTCTTCTAAGTAACAAAGAGAAACTATTTGAACTCACCAAAACTCGTTTGAATGAAAGTTGTTCGGCGGTTCTCCTAAAGAAACTTCCCGAAAAATTAGGGGACCCCGGAAAATTTCTCATTCCATGTGATTTCCAAAAGCTTGAGGAATGTTTTGCCTTGGCCGATCTTGGCGCTAGCATAAACCTCATGCCTTTCTCGATTTGGCAAAAACTTTCACTTCCTGAGCTTACACCAACACGAATGACTCTTGAATTAGCGACCCGTTCGGTTTCGATTCCGAAGGGTATTGCTGAAGATGTCTTTGTGAAGGTTGGCAAGTTCCATTTTCCTGCCAACTTCGTAGTCGTCGATTTTGATGCTGATCCTCGTGTCCCCCTTATTTTGGGAAGACCATTCTTAAAAACGGCTCGTGCATTAATCGACGTCTTCGAAGGAGAAATGACTCTTAGAGTTGGCGATGAGAAATTGATCATAAACATCGAAAACACTTCTAAGGATCTTCTTGACCTTGAACGAGAAGAAATCAACCGACTTGATGTCATCGATTTTGCATGCGATGACCATATTGAAGAAGTGTTAAGTGTGCAAGGATCAATCAATTCTTCCATTGATGTCTCTCCCCCCTCTCTTACTCCATTTTTGGGAGGTGACTTCATTTTGGAAGAAATCGAAGCTTGTTTGTCGTGTGATTCTCATGTTGATTATGATTCAATCAATCCCGAGGAAGATTTACTTCTCCTCGAGAAGTTGCTCAATGATGATCCTTCATCTCTTCCTCCAAAAGAACTTCATAATGTGGAAGTCAAAGATGTTGAAAAAACTGATGACTTTCCCGATGTCGAACTCAAGGAACTTCTACCTCATCTCGAGTACGCGTTTTTGGAGGGTGACGATAAGTTTCCCGTCATAATCCCTAAAGACTTGAATGAGGAAAACAAAACCGCTCTTCTCAAAGTTTTAAAGTCACACAAGCGAGCCATTGCTTGGAGGCTTTCCGACATCAAGGGTATTAACCCAGAATTTTGTATGCACAAAATTTTGATGGAGGATGACTATAAACCGGCGGTTCAACAACAAAGACGGGTAAATCCTAAGATTCATGAGGTTATCAAGCAAGAGGTCATTAAACTTCTTGATGCTGGTTTGATTTACCCTATTTCGGATAGTCCTTGGGTGAGTCCCGTTCATTGTGTGCCCAAAAAGGGTGGCATAACGGTTGTCAAAAACGATGATAACGAGTTAATTCCGACTCGATTGGTAACGGGTTGGCCCGTTTGCATTGATTATCGAAAATTAAACGACGCCACCCGTAAAGACCACTTTCCATTACCTTTCATGGATCAAATGCTCGAAAGATTGGCGGGAAACGAATATTATTGTTTCCTTGACGGTTTTTCGGGTTATTTCCAAATTCCCATCAATCCTCAAGATCAAGAAAAAACGACTTTTACGTGTCCATACGGAACATTTGCTTATCGACGCATGCCTTTTGGCTTGTGCAATGCTCCGGGCACGTTTCAAAGATGCATGATGGCCATTTTTCACGACATGATCGAGAAAACAATGGAGGTCTTCATGGATGATTTTTCGGTCGTTGGGAGTTCATTCGAATCATGCCTCGCCAATTTAGACAAAATGCTTCAAAGGTGTGAAGACACCAATCTTAGTCTAAATTGGGAGAAAAGTCATTTCATGGTCAAGGAAGGAATTGTCCTTGGCCATAAGATTTCCAAGAGTGGGATTGAGGTTGATAAAGCTAAAATCGACGTCATTGCTAAGCTTCCTCCTCCCACTACTGTTAAATGTGTTCGGAGTTTCCTGGGTCATGCCGGCTTCTATCGTAGATTCATTCAAGATTTCTCGAAGATAGCTAGGCCTATGACCCGACTTCTTGAAAAAGTAACTCCATTTGTCTTCTCCGATGAGTGCATCGAAGCTTTTCAAACTCTCAAGAAAAAGCTTACCGAGGCACCCATTCTAGTTGCCCCCGATTGGGACCTACCTTTCGAACTCATGTGTGATGCAAGTGATTTTGCAATGGGTGCGGTCTTGGGGCAACGAAAAACCAAACATTTTCAGCCGATTCATTATGCAAGCAAGACCTTGACCGAAGCTCAAGCTCATTACACCACAACGGAAAAAGAATTACTTGTCGTGGTGTATGCGTTTGAGAAGTTTCGGCCATATTTGATCTTAACTAAGTGCATAGTGTACACGGATCACTCGGCTCTAAAATATCTCTTTGCCAAGCAAGACGCAAAGCCGAGATTGCTCCGTTGGGTTCTCCTCCTACAAGAATTTGATATCATCATTCGTGATAAAAAAGGAGCCGAGAACCTCGCTGCTGACCATCTTTCCCGATTGGAGAATCCTCATCAAGGAGTTCTCGAGAAAAAGGAAATAAATGAAACGTTTCCTCTCGAGACACTCAATGTGATTTCCTCTCGTGGTGATTCTAGTACCCCATGGTTTGCCGACTTTACAAACTATCATGCGGGGAACTTCGTTGTCAAAGGGATGTCGTCCCACCAAAAGAGCAAGTTTTTCAAAGATGTTAATCACTACTTTTGGGACGATCCCTATCTATTTAAAATTTGTGCGGATCAGGTTATTCGAAGGTGTGTTCATGGCCAAGAAGCCATGGAAATCCTAAAGGCTTGTCATAATGGACCCACCGGGGGACATCCGAAAAGTATTTGAATCCGGTTTTTATTGGCCCTCCATTTATAAAGACGCCCATGACCTAGTCAAAACTTGTGACTCGTTTCAACGTCAAGGAAAGATCACACAACGGGATGAAATGCCTCAAAACATCATCCAAGTGTGTGAAATCTTTGATGTTTGGGGCATAGACTTTATGGGGCCGTTCCCGTCTTCACGAGGGAACAAGTACATACTCGTGGCCGTTGACTACTTGTCAAAATGGGTCGAAGCAAAAGCTCTCCCAACCAACGATGCCCGAGTAGTTGTCAAGTTTTTGAAATCGTTATTCTCAAGGTTTGGAACTCCCCGCGCTATCATAAGCGATCGCGGTACTCACTTTTGCAACGAACAATTTGCAAAAGACATGCTCAAGTATGGTGTCACTCACCGACTTGCTACCGCCTATCACCCACAAACGAGTGGGCAAGTGGAGGTTTCAAACCGAGGTTTGAAAAGAATTCTTGAAAGAACCGTAGGCGAAAACCGTGTCTCTTGGTCGGATAAGTTAGACGACGCTCTATGGGCTTTTCGCACGGCTTATAAAACACCCATCGGGTGTACTCCTTATAAGCTCGTGTATGGAAAAGCTTGTCATCTACCGATTGAGCTCGAGCACAAAGCTTATTGGGCTTTGAAGAATGCTAATTTTGATCTTAAGTCTGCGGGTGATCATAGGAAAGTTCAACTCAATGAACTCAATGAACTTCGTGATCAAGCTTACGAAAACTCTTTAATCTATAAAGAGAAAACCAAAAAGATCCATGACTCCAAAATTAAGAACCGCGTTTTCAACGTTGGTGACCGAGTCCTTCTTTTTAACTCTCGATTAAAGATCTTTTCGGGTAAGCTTAAAACCCGCTGGACCGGACCTTTCACCGTTGCCAAAGTTTATCCTTATGGCACCGTCGAGTTATCTCAAGACGACGATCCCAATTTCAAAGTAAATGAGCATCGGTTGAAACACTATTTTGGAGGGGACATACCACCTATTGTCCCGGACCTCCAAACTTTCCCCATGGACCAATGAATTCGGGGATCGAGTCAAGCTAGCGACTCGACAAACAAAAACAAGTAACAACAAACACGAGTTTTCACCCGTGTATCTGATTTCCTTTTATTTTCTAACACCCTAGTGTGGGGGAGTGGCCACCCCCCGCAGCTACTTGAGATGTACATATCCTTCAAAAAAAAAAAAAAAAAAATGTGTGTTTGAATAAATAAAGTGAAAAATACAAATGAGATTCCCACAGTTAGCTTTTAATATTCTCGTCTTTCCTTCAAAATTTCGGCATAATCGCCGGGACTTTGAATATTGAGGACAATATTCAACTCTAAGTGTGGGGGAGGGGAAAATTCTAGCGAATTTTATCAAAATATACCGTCTAGTACCCCCATTTATGGCCAAAAATTTTTAAAATTTTTTTTTCACTTTATCTCAAAAATTTTTGTGGTTATCAATTCGCCTTGTCTAAACGACAAAATGGATTGGCTAATCCAGGAGCAAACGGCTCTTGGTAAAGATAACTCAAACCCGTTGATGGCTTGCAATTTGCCAAAAATTGTATGGTTCCTCAACTCCCCATCATCCTCAAAAGCTAATGAGTTGGCTAGCCCGCAAGATTATGGCTTGTGGTAAAGGCCGTGGAAAAACCATAATTGGTAATCAACTCACCAAGATGTTGACTGTTCCATCAAGAGTTGGCTAGTCCAGGAGCAAACGGCTCCTGGTAAAGACAAATCAAATCCATTGAAAGCTGGTGGTTTGCTCAAAATCACACGGCTATCAGGTGTGCCACAGTTCTTACACCTGGCTACTCCAGAAGTGATGGCTTTTGGTAAAGAGACTTCAAATCCATTAATTTTTTTCAAAAAGATTGCTAGGGACTAGCAATAGTTTAGTGTGGGGGATTGATGAGTGTATAAATACTCATCATTTTTAGTCAAATCTGAGCTGCAAAACGGTCAAAAATATTCAAAAACGCACCAAAATGCGAAGAAAATCCCAAAGATCGTATTTTATATGTTTCTTATGCAAAACAAGTAAAAACAAACGAAAAACGAACAAAAGTTACATAAATGGCAGTTTCAGTCCCCCGACTTTCAAAATTTCACAAAACTAGTCCCTAGTCAATTATTTTCAAAGAAAAGTCAACTCTTGATCTTTAAAAGTCAAAACGAATCACAAATGATCTTTGGGTAAAACGATTTATAAAATTACACAATTGGTCCCTGAATTTTGGCCAATTGACAGTTTTAATCCCCGGTGTTTCAAACGTGAAAAAATGGTATCTTTGATCCTATGGTTTACCTAACTTGATAAGTTTTGGTCCTCTTGGTGACATGGGATATTTACAAGATTAGTCCGTGGAATTCCGATTCGTTAGAAAATTGGTCCTTGTGATTTCAAGCTAATAAACTATACGGACCTTAACAAAATAACCAGCCCACGTTGTAAACTATCCTTGGCCCGAAATACAACAAATCCACCCAAAGCCCAAAAATAATCCCAAAAGCCCACCCCTTTCCCCCTTTACGTTTAATATCCATCACCACAACCCTAACCCTAAATATATACGTACACCTTCTTCCCCCCACTTAGTCAAACCCTGATAAAAAATATACCTCCCATCTCCATCACCATTAAACCACCCCGCGATCACCTCCAGCCAAACCAACAGTCACTATCCCCTTCTGTCACCCTCAAACCCATTCCCCAATCCCACTTCCCTAATCCCACATCACTTGTATCTAACACCATCCACCAGTCATGGGATGCCATGGTGGCAATCCACAACACACTTTGGGCGCCAAAGGAAGATCAGAAGGCTAGAATAAAGGGAGCATTGATCAAGGGCTGAGATTCATCTCAAGAAGAAACAAGTCATCCAACTCAGCCTTCCCCTCAGTGGAGAAGCACACAAGGGAGAAGACAAAGTGAAGCTTAAAAATTGGTACCTACCACTTCTAGATTTAGTATAAATAGAGGAGCTTTGTAAGCCTTAGGGCATTCTCAATTTTTATCTTTTTATCAGTTTCAATTGTAGTTCTAAAAAAATTATTTGTAATTCTAAATTTTTTTAAGTTAAATGAAAGTTGTGCTGAAGTTATTTAAAGTCTGTCTTCCATTTAAAGTTTAAAAGTTTCTGTTTATTTAAATTAAGTTGTTATGCTGGTTGGGTAAATTTGAGAAAGAACAAAAAAAAAGTCATAGTTGCGAAAAAAAAAAAGAAAAAAAAAAAAAAAAAAAAAAAGAGAAGAAGCAGCAGGGTATGGATGGATGATGGAGTTTGGTTTAGAGTCTCTTGGGAGACATTAGGTGGTTCTTTGTTTCTTGGTTCTCAGGTTCTCATCCCCTTGGAAGCCAAGTAGGTCTTATTAATCTATTATGTCCCAATCTGTTTTGCATATTACTTGCTTGTTTTCTGCCTATTTGAAGTTAAATTCATCTAATATACTGCCTAGTTTAGTTCGTAGTCGAGGATCATACACTACTGTTACAAGCTTATGGTGTCTTAATCTGTAAATCAGCCTTGAGCTTGTTAAGGTAGCTTAAAATGGTTTATTAATAGCTTAGTTAATAGTTTGTAATCACCTAGGATAATTGTAGTTTCACAAAAGTTGAGTTCGTGCAAAACGTTACAAGTCGAAATTAGAAGTTATTTGGAGTTGGGACAGAATTCAGTTGCACGCATAGGGTTTAATATTTGGTAAAATTGAAAGAGATTTGGTGAATTGAAAAGCCTACCAGCTTGTTTATTAATCAAAGAAAGAAAATCAGAATTTAGGTTTGTTTTGTTTGCTTAAAACCAATCTCGAAGTAGGCTGTTTGGTCATGTTTTTCCCTACAACATCAGTTTATTGAAGTTTTAAATTAGTTTTAGATTGCTCATTAGTAATAGGTGAGCCTTGATTTTTGGTGATTTAGAAAGCCACTTAGGTGGTTTCGTTGGATTCGCTCTTTGTCGATCGCATCCAACTTATTGAGTGCTTAATTTTGAGCATTCTTTTGCTCCTTTTGCTGGTCTGCTACTGTTGATAAAATGTCAGCTTGGTGCTGAGCTTGTAAATTTCTCACTGTTGCTGCATTATTCTGTTGTTATTGTCGATTCTGTATGTTTGTTGATTGTGTTTCCTCGTCTGTTTGATACTGTTCAGAGTAGTTGTTGCACAATTACTATTGTTTGATATTATTAAGAGTAGTGGCTGTTATAAAGAACAAAAGAAGGAAATAAAAGTGATTGTGTAACTTTGATTTTTAAATCTATTATCTAAAAAAAAAGGAACTGGGATCAGTTTGAAAACGTTTGGTTAACATCTGGTTTAAAAAAAAAAAAAGAGACTGAAGTGTGTTGGTGTTTTCTATGCTCGAAAAGAAAAGAAAAAAAAAATAATAACAAAAAGTTTGCCAAAAGAGGGATTCGAACTCCCCCCACTCAGTCCACAAACAACATCACAACCACTTGCCTTGGGTCCTTTTTCATTAGTAGTTTACCAAGTTTAATATATAACCCTTTTTTTGTTTGATCTAAGTTTTTTTATGCTTATTAGCTTTTCCAGCTGATTCCTGGCTTATTCCCACATTGTACCACAACTTTTTATGGTTTTTAAAAATTAGTTTTAACTTTTAGGATTTTTATAAAAAGGTTTTAGATTTTTAGTAAATGTTATTTATTTATTAGAATTTAATTTGAGTTAATTAGTTTTTTTTATTCATAATAAATAGAATTTTGTTTGAAAAATTAATTTTCTTTTTTTTTTCAAAAAAATTTCTTTTGTCTTTTAGCACATAAAAAAAATTACTCTTAAACTCGTAGGACGTTTTGAACTTAAAATTCGAATTTTATTTTGCGCTCTTGCATTATTTTTAAATAACGTTCGCATTTTTAATTTAGTTTACGTTTTAGGAATTCCGATACCTAAGTATGTTTTCCCATAGTGTTTTAGGTATTTCTTAGTTTGCTAGTTGCCTTAGGTTAATTTATATTTTCCTTCGTTCGTTAATTTTCAAATTCGTTAACTTAACGTAACGCAAAACCAAATAACTCTTCCAATCATACAAGATTTTAATCTAAATCTCATTCGAAGCTTTCCATTCACACCTCGTTGGGGTACGACCCGGGAAATCACTTCCCGGTCTCACAATTTGAATATCACTTCCACAAGTCTTGCGGGGTAATCGTTTTCCTAAACGGTTTACTCGTATTACTTAACGTTTATTTGTCTCACGACAAGTTAAACTTTACGTTTGTTGATATTTTGATAAATTATTGTTTGCACACACCAAAACACAACGAATCAAACACACAGGTTGCAAGTGTTGTTATGGGCGGGACTTGCAACTAAGTGGATTCACAATGCCTTTGCTGTGTGAACATTCTTTTAAGGCTTTTCAACAGTTTTAAGACAAACTCTATGAACTCACCAACCATTGTGTTGACACTTTAGCATGTTTATCTCAGGTTAGTAAGGCGATAGCTAGTGCGTGGAACTTAGAGTCAAGCTGTATATTCTGAAGACTTACGCTTTTTATCATTTACCATTCGAAACATTTTGTATACATTTATGTATCATACTTTGGAATCTCATATTTGTAACTTTGAATTCATTAATCGAATGGTAACTTTTCAAAACGTCTCATTTAGAGGTCGTTTTCTATAACTTGTACTTTGTATTATGAAGTAGCACCCCAGTGATACAGTCTTCCGCTGTGGTATTTTGGGGGTGTTACAAGGGCTTCACCTGGTTTGAGTCTGTGTAGCGGTGGATTCAAACCATGTGGATTAGTTGGCCAAAAAGTCAGAAAGTAATGTCATTTTTAAAACGCTATTAAATTAAAAAAAAAATGTTATTACACAAAGGTTTATACAATTTATATTACTAACAAGTCGATGATACATACGATTTTGAAAATCGGACCAAGGGGTTTGTAACAAACTGGAATTTTCCAAACTGACTCTAAATAATAAATGTCAATTTATTATTACCTAACTGTTTATCTAATCATGCATGAGCTTACAAAACTATTTCGGAAAGCAAACTCGCACACTGTAGCTTACAGTAACTCATTACATTGATTACTTTATCAGAAAATGTGAATATTTCATTTTATGACTATTACAGAGTATTTAAACAACGAGAAATATCTCGCACTCAACACCACACGTGTACCGACACCGCATTAGTAATGGCTTAAAGTCTATAACTACCTTTCGGAGTCAATAACTTTGTCTCTATATTATTTTTATGAAGACGTTTTCAAAATTTTATTTTCGCGTTTACACCAAACTAAGATACCACGTTTTTACTCTAGCTCAACGGGACGCGGAATACACGAGGTAAAAAAATTAAATGACACTTATCTCTTTAAATAACACCTGCGTATACATTTATTTTTTTTTTATTTTTCCTTGTTCATTATCTCTTTGTCACTTTCAAAGCCAAACACATATTTTGATATGTCACATCCTACTTTCTCTCCTTCCCAAAATTCATCACGTGAACATTTTGATGATGATAGATCGTTTCTGCTTTTCTCTTCTTACCAAAGAGAATCACGAGGTGATAAAGATGGATAGGGATCTTAGCTCCAAATGTATACTCCTCAACTCCCAATGTCAAAAGCTTGTCGGGAACTTTCCTTTTTTTTTTGTTTTTTTTAAGTCTAAACGAAGACCAGTAACCACACACTCAAGACTCACTTGCAAGATCTAAGTATTCAAGAAGTAGCATCGGCTGTGTGTGGGTTTGCTGGGATTCGGATCTGGAGTTAAGTTATAATCTGGTCTCATTGTTTGGTCTCCCTCAATCGACACTCAAACTCTCGAAAAGGTTTTTCTTGATGTCCTCCTACTTTGAAATTTTAGTTACTAAAATGTTGTTAAGATTGTTGTTTTGTTTTGGTTGTAATTGTGCATTGATTTTATTATATTGATCAACCCATTTTATAAAGTTAAATTTGTTGTTGTTGATTTAATCTTGTGTGGCAAACTAATAAGTTATACAGAAAAACTATATTGGCTCATGAAGTGCTTATAATTCTTCTAACTTATTTCCCCTTCCTGGTATTTAAGGGTTAAGATTTTTGGGTTGTATTCTTGTTGTGTTTGGCCTTGTTTGGTGATTGAACCACTGTGGGTCGAGCCACAGTGGGGATGCTTTTCTCTTTTGACCTTGTTACTTTTCCATCCATGAGCAATTTCAAAAGATTAGATAGATAAAAATAGTGGGTTACTTAAACTGGGATTTGGTTTAGTTTTTTTCGAACCCAGGTGTGGGTATTCTCTTCTTTTGTTGCTTTCATTCGTCTTCTTTCACTAAAGTTACAACCTCAAGTTTGCTTGTCGTCTGCGTGTTGTATGGTCATTGAGTCGAGCTCAACCAACAGCCCACATCGCGAGTCCAACTGGTTTGTATCGTGTACATAGGGGTCGAGGGTGTTTGAGCTTTTTATTGCTTGGCCACTCTTGCTAAGCTAGGTACGTATAGTGTGCTCCCTATGATGTCAAAATACTTTCAATGAACCATGAACTGTATAAACATAAACCTGAAAACTTAAAGTGGAGTGCGTTTGTTATTGGGTCCAAGCCCAACATGCCATGGTATAGGATGTGTTTGAATCAAGATTTGGCAAAACAATTTTGACAAACATTCACTTTCATTATAACTACTAACTTAATATAACAATGTGTGAATGTCTTTGACCCGCTCCTCCGCTGCCCTTCGCTCCTCTCCAGCTTGTCGTCGATCCTTGGCAGCTTGTTCCCACTCCTCTGCTGCCCTTGCTTGCTTGTCTAGTTGTTGCTCCAATTTTTCAAGCTTCCAATATAAACACATATTATGATATTAAAATCTGAAATCTGAACCATTAGTATATATACTCAAATTTAGCCATTGGAGCTAATCACATGATTTCTACACATGCTGGTAATTTTCAAACAAAGAGAATAAAATGTTGAATTCGTACCTGAATGTCACATGCCGAAACTTGGAGTTACTATATGTAGCAATAAACAAAATGGTAAAGTGGAATGTAAACTCGGATTGCGATTATTTTTTTTTCCGAATCTAGTCAAGTTACTTGTTTTCATTGGCCTACCTCTTGCCTCATTCACGACTCACTCGTCTACTCATTCTCGACAATATTTCACGACATACCCTAATTTATTAAACATATTTTATAAACAGATAATAAACAATAATCAAATACTAAACGGAATTTATTTTAATAAAACAAAAACGGGTTATTAATTATTGAGATATTTAGTCATAGTGTACAAACTAAAGCAATACATTGGTCATGCTCGATTTTCTACAATCCTACACTTATAACTTATAAGAGTATTTCTTAATATATAATCTTTTGATAGAACTATTAATTGGAATATAAATTCTACACTCTTTTATTATATATATAGTTATATTTTCATATATACTTTCAAACGTCATTCCTATCATCCGAACTCGTTATAAATTACTTGTGATCACTTTCCGTACATTGTCTTTTGGTTACTGACGAATCAAAGACTTATTCGTTTGTGTTACTTTTTATTAATTGTACATGTATACTTAAGCACTTCCGAAAGCTAATGCTAGCCAATACTTACTAAACTATTTAAACTCAAATGCTGCCACACAAGCAACAACAACACAAACACTTTAAATCATTTAAACTTATTTAAACTTCTTTGAGTCTTAAACCCAAAACTGTAAACTAAACTTGCCATACTAATCTAGGTCGCGTGTCGGTTCCGCCCACTTATAATATTTGACTTTACTCTATTCGGACTGCTTTACTAAGGTGAGTCATAGCCCCACTTTTACTCGTTTAATTACTTTATAAACTCTTTGGGGGAGATACATGCTCAACTACTTATTTTTACTTTCACAAGTACTCTAAACATTATAGCCCCACTCTTTACTTTACTTTGCTTTACAAACTAGGGGTGAGAAACGTGCAAACACCTTATGAATTCTTGCTTTCAGGCAACACACTTTAAGAGTTATTGCTTGTATGCAGCACACTTTATGAACTATTGCTTTTATGCAACACACTCTATGAACTATTGCTTATATGAAAACCACTTTACAAATCATTGTTGTTACGTAAACACTTGAATGACAATTGCTTTTATGCAAACACTTTTATGGACCACACTGAAACTTATGATTTATTTAAACTATTACGCGGATTAGCCTAAGCCCTTGAATCCCACTTTGCCCAAACTCATGAACCGTCAATTCTTGTTGGGAAGCGCGAATGTTATAAATAGATCTATTGGGGGTGACTCCCCCGTTCGGTTTGACCGGATAGGCAAACGCGAACGTATAACAGGTCGAATTACAAGTGTATCGGGATAAACACTTGCCGGGCCTTTATATTTAACATGCTTCTAGAACATGCACACTGTCGTTGCTTCGGTTGCATGAACTTAGTGCTAGCGTAATAGACTTTTACTTTTGCGTAACATTATATCCGTTGTAATGATCACATACTTTGCCTATGGTCCAACTTTATGCTTAATACTTATGCTCTACTTTACTGATATTTTTCATGACACTGTGAGTAAAGCAGTAGACACTAAAACTGAACTTGATTTGTATGTGAATGGTTATTCACACTCGAAAACCTTGTGGTCGACTTTACTAAATTTACTTGAAAGTAAACTATATTTTCATGACATTGTGAGCAACACAATGATCACAAAACTTTATCGAACTCACATTTCTTTTATACTAAATGGTTATTTGTACAAACCTATGAACTCACCAACCTCGTGTTGACACTTTTTAGCATGTATTTTCAGGTTTAAGGCGATAACTAACCGTTGAAGGCTTTTGGCATGGCATGGCATGGTTATAGACAACTCTGACATATATTTGGGACCGCTTAAACTCTTTTATGGGCCTATAACTATTTCCAAATGATGTAAACTAAATGTTTCGACTATGAAATTTATTCTTAACGGTTGAGTTAAAACCGTTATTTGTTCCTTGTGTTGTGATACCAATTTAGTAGCACCCTAGTAACATGTATGCTTCCGCTGGACCCGATTTTTGGGGGTGTTACAGGGTTCAACCGAAATTCGGAGTCGTCATCGGTTCGGCTAGCCTTTAAAAGCCGCTCAAAAATGAAACAAAAAAGACCAATCGGAACCGGTAAAATGGGTGAATTAGGTCGGACTGAGATAATATTTTTTTCTCCGGTTGATCAAGTTCGTTATTGTTATTTTGTTCATGCATAAACTTTAATCACAGGGTATCCGCCGCAGCAACACGCGATACCCTGTTAGTTCATATTTATATTTTCAAGCATTTATTTAAAATATAAATTATTCTCATTTCTTTTCTAATAAATCTTTTTGTTTTTTTAATAATAACTTAAAATATTTTTTTCTCTCTTACATATCAAACGAGCGTTGTAGCACGCGCGTTGCTGCGGGTGTGTTTTTGTCAAGGATGAATGTTTACTGGTTTGTAACATTTTATTTTACAAAGATTGTTTTTTATATAAGTTATTGTGATATGTGTGAGCATATTTTGTTTAGTTTTTTTTGTCACATTTTTCGTTTTTTCATTTGGGCCAATGGGCCAATCATGTTAGATAAAGCCATTTTATTTTCGTGTGTCATAGCCCAATACTCTAACCCTACTTTATCTCCGCCTAACGCTGCACAATACCTTTTTGCATCAATTTCCAGTACATAAACCTGTATGACAATCTTGGATCTTGTAACTGTGGCGTCAAAAAGGAAAGAACTAATGGCTCCCAGGTTTCCGAAGTGCCAAGAGATTGCAAAAAAAATCGGTGATAGGCAAATTGATAAGATCTTGCGTGAGATTTTTGTTCGAGAAAAGAAAGCATACGAATGTGATGAAAGAGACTACAATCAGAGGATTGAAGAGCTGGATGCCAGGATTGATGAGAGGAAGCAGATTATTAGCGAGTTGGAAAAATATGGGTTTGACCTCGTTGTGGATGAGCCTCTAGCTGTTCTGAAGGCAGCAGAGAAAGAGGATTTGGCTGATAGGGCACGGCTGATTCAGATGAGCCATGTGGCTGCATTACGTGCTATCGAGAAGTCAAGGTTGGTGAAAAAAATGAAGATTGTTGAATAAGGCTGTTTTAGTTTGGTGTTGTTTGTGTTATGTTAAGCTTAAAAGTGTCGTCATGGTTTGGTTAAACTTTTTGGGTAAAACTGTTAGGGGTATGGTAGATTTAGCAAGTTTGTTTAAGCAGCACATGTTATGTGTGATGGCTTGTTTAAAGTGCCAATGGAGGTAGTAAGTTTCATTGTATGTTAGTAATGATAAGTATGCAGTGGTGTTATAAATAAAATGGTTTAGTATTTGTGTTTTATAATGGTATATAGTTTTTGTGTGGTTATTAAAATTAAATTAGTAGAGGTATGTTGGATGTGAAAGTAATAGAGCTCGGGGTAATCAAATGGCTAGAGAAATACATGTGCAAAATACATTTTGGAAATCACAGTTGCCAATAAAGCTAAAATGAAATCAGGAATATGCTCTATCTGCTTTGTTTTTTTTACTGTAACCATGTTGTTTTATATTGCAAGTTTGTGGTTGGAATAGGGGTTAGATACAAAAAGAGCGGCAGCTTTTAAAATGTATTCTTGGAGATACTTGATTTGTAGATAGGAGTGATTTGAAATTATTTAGCATTATTTTGTGTTTCTTTGTTAGTTAATATTAAATGTATAAGTGGGTATAAAAGAATGAATGCTACACAATGTACGGAAGCAATATTATTGTACATTAGAATTGTTAGTCATTTGGTTGTTGTAGTTTTATTTTTATTACATGTGTTTGTACATTGTTAAGTGATTTTGGAAGAGGTAAAGAAGCTTTTTAAAGGTTTTTTTTTCTTCAAATAGTTGTTTTTTTTTTGTTTTTGTGTTGTCTTTAGAAATCAGTTTGTTTATTTTATGTTGCTGTGTTGTACTGTTTTGCATAGGAAAGATATTTTAAACATATACTATTGCAGTTTAGTTTAAGTAACTGGGTTAGTTAAGGTATTTTGGGTATATAAGTAGTGCACAACTTGGTTACTTTTGTTTGTATCATACCAGCTGATTCTAAAAACCGTGTAGAAAAAAAATGGCAAACACACCTAATTTCAATGAGCTAAAAGAGATGTGTGGATCAAATGAAATTAAAGATTGCTATAAGTGTCTATTTGTTCAAGAAGAAACCGAAAATGAGGGTTTTATTAGCAAGGCTGTTGAATGGTGTGATGGGTTACATGAGAAGATTGGGAAGTTTGGGGAAATGCTTGATGAGGGCCAGACTTTGAGCCTTTCTGATGATGCAGCCGCAGATGGAATGGAATGTCTGGTTGAGGCTCAAGCAACTAATGGGTTGATTTTGCAGGCTGTGCTTCGTCTGCTTGATGTTTTGCATGATGCACGTGCTGAGAAACGTCGTCATGTAATGGTGATGGAAGTTTATGATTAAGTTTAGATGATGTCTGTGTCAGTGTTGTTGTGTCTTTTATTAGAAGTCTATGTAGGGTTTGTATTTTATGGTGTGTAAGGACGGTGTTTTGTAGACTAAGATAGTGATCTTAATCTTTGCACCGGTTATTGTAAGATATTAAGTTTATGAATAAAACGTATCAGTTTGTGTGTTATTTTATTGTGTATATAAGTTACATATTTTTTTATTATAACTGCTGTTTTTTCAGATGGAAAAAGAAGTTTAAATGTAGGATATATGTTGTAGCAGTATATGTTGAAACTTGTAGAGAGCAATCAAATATAGTAGTAGCATTACTAAAAAGAGAAGCAGTGTTTCATTATGGCAACGGCATAATGTAACACGGTCTCATACATCTAATAAACGGATTTCTATAGCGCTAGCATGTTGCAAAAGGATTTTAACATTGTTAGTGGTAATTAGTTGTAGTCTAAGAGCGCTACCATTTTATTTGCCATACATATTCACAATAATAGTAGTTATAATTGATGATTTGACAACGTGTTGTCAGCAAAAGTGTGGATGGTGCATGTCATGTTTTCACTTTGATCGAGACCTTCATTCTTTCTTATTCTTTTTTCCATCACCAATGTTTTCCTGGAAGAGTTGGCGTTTTGCTGTTCCAGTCTTCGTGTTTTCTGCCATGGATTCTTTGGCTGATGTTTTAGGTAACTTGTCCTCTGTTGTTGGTGGTGTATAACCTGGTACAAATGGATAGTTAAAAGTTTTAGATACAGTTATTTTTTTATTTATTCATTTTCCTATGTGTCTGGTAAAGTTTTTACCTTCGCCTTGTGTAATCGGTTGTTTTCCTTGCCTTGATCTTGTTTGCATATAAGTGTATGCTGCTGGTGTTGCTTGCATTTCTTTGGGTGTGAAATAATTGTAGCTGTTAGTTTATATTAGATGCAATTTTTTTTGTTAAAATTTTAAAGGCAAGATCTGTTTACCTGAATCCTTTTCTTTTTGCAGTGGACTGTCTTGTACTGATTTTAGGACTTTTGAAGTTTCTTCAGCTGGCAACATTTCTGTTTGTGGTGCGCTCTGTGTATCAATGCGTGGTGATGCTGGTGATGGGAATTCTATAAGGCTGGTTGTTGGCGTTGCTGGAAGAGTGTGGTCAGCTGCAGGTGCTGCTTGCTGATTTTGAGGTATGGCTGCGTCAACACTTTTAACTACTTCATCTATTGTTCCTGAGCCTGTGGAATATTTTTTTATATATTTTGACAATTAGCTGTGTTTAATCAGTCATAGTTTAACTATCGGAGGTAATATAAATTTTGTTTTACCTGATGGTATATCTCCAATTTGTTTTGGCTCATCTGGTTTGTCAAGTATGTCATCCAAAACGAAGTCAACTGGCATTTGTCTTGAAGATTTGTTATAATGAAACTGGAAAATGTGTGTTTTCCCTATGACTGCTAGTATTTGTTCTGGAAATTCTCTAGGGCTAGGATTCTGTAGTGAATTGACCAGTGCTTCACAGTTGACACCCACAATTTCATCTGCTTTTGGCGAGAAAAATGTCATCATCACTGTGTCAGTTGCATCCGCGACATATGCCTTGAAGTTGTATCTGCATAGATTGACTTATGGTGTAAGATGACTGCCTATTTTTTAAGAGGAGTATGTAACATAATTTTACCTGTAAGTTGGATATGGTAGGGGCCCATGTGTTCTGCATTCGAACACGCCTTCATTGTCATGCACTTTATTTGTACATGATGTGCATGATGGATAATACCATTCTCTTGATGTATTAACGCTTGTAATAGTGCCTTCGCATGTAAACCGAACATCCTTTTTTTTCAATACAAAATAAGTTATAGTTTATTTTTTGTGTTCATGTTTTTTAAATAATGGCGTAGTATGTTAAAAAAAATTTTATTGCTTACTGTATGAGTTGATGGAGACTCAGTTAAAAGCTCAGAAAATGGTATTATGTTCCTCATTTTTTCTTGTTCCTTGTTTTTGTATGGGTGCCTGACAATTTGCAATGGCGGTTTGATATCGAACGATGCTCTGTATTTGTGTAACATTTGTATGATAGTTAATAGTTGTATTAAGTAAAATGTGTAAATGGAATTTAGGCTAAGGTGTATGAGTTACTCTTCTTTGTATTGCTGAAGCTGTGGAATATCTGGGTTTATATAGTAATAGGTTGCTGGTGTTGATGACAACTGCAAATTGTTTCTGAACCTTGTAACTCGACAGGAACTAACGGCTATTATAATTGGTTTTTCAAGTGCGTCAATGTTTTCTTTTGGAAAGTTTTCAGCAAGGTCATCCCATAGCGTTAATTCAACTGAATTGCGACTGGGCCAAATAAGTATTAAAAATTAGTATATTTTTTTGAATAATTATGCATTTTATAAGTATAAATTGGACTAATTTTTTTTTCTTATACTTACTTGAGATTCTGGATCTCAATTCTGCGAATGAGCATTTGGTCTTTGTTTGGGTCTCCCCATTCTTCTTTTTCTCCTGATTGTATATAACACCCTATGTAATCTGCAATGATGAAATCAAAAATGTCATTTTTTTGTAAAGAATAGTATATGAAAATGAGAAACAGAAAATAACATTGTGTCGTGCCTGTTAAAAGCGGGTAGTCTTTTCGAGTTTTGTCTTTCGGATCGACTACTCTGTAGGGCAACCGATTGTAAGAAACAAAGCGGAAATAATGGTTTGGAAACCCTGTTGGTGGTATAGCATCAAATTTTGTAAAGCGTGTAAATAAAAGTGATGTCTTGTTTTCCAATGTCTGTTGCCAGTTGCTTGTAGGAATACATGTGAACCCTGAGATTCGATAAGCTCTTCCAGGTATAAGATAGGTGGTAAACTGTTTCTTTTCTGTAAGCTCGACGTTTGCTTGTATTGCATCACCCTGTTGAAATAAAGGTGTTTTTTGGTACTTAGTTTCATATATAATATTAGATTTAATGAGTATTTTTTTTAGAAGTACCTGTTTGTCTAGCAAGATCGCATGGTAACCTTTTTCTGTAATGTCTGGTGGATTTCTACTTATCCATGATCGGTAGACTTTGACTTCTATAATTTTGTTTCTGCTTGTTGGTAGTAGCTCTTTAATGTTCGCCTCTGTCATCCTGCATAGATCATAAAAAAGTATGCTTAGTTACGTTTTTGTTTTTTTTATTTTTTTTACCAAGCTGAGTTTAGAAAAAACATAATATATATTTTTTATAATGTAGCAAATACGGTGCAACATGTTTGAAGTGCAAAATAATGATAAAAAAAATCAGCAAACATGTATTGTAAATAAACAATGTGAACCTGTGATGGGCAAATCTTAGGCAAAAATTGTGTATAAACTATATTTTTAGTTGTGTTTGGTGGATGTTCAGGGTCAGGGTTGAAAAGAATTTTTAAACAGTAAGGTGATGTTGCACGGGATAAGGCAACATATAATTGACCATGACTGAAAACTGGTTGTGGAAGATACACGCCTATTTTGTTCAAAGATTGCCCTTGACTTTTATTAATTGTCATAGCATAACACACTTTTACTAGAAACTGTTTCCGCTTGAAGATGAAGGGGTAGTTTGGGTCTTTGTGGGTTAAGGGAATTCTTGGAATATAAACTTTTTCGCCAATTTTAGTGCCTGTAATAATTTCTGCTTCAATAAGTTTTGACATCAGGCTTTTCACAATCATTCTTGTCCCATTGCAGAGGCCTCCTCCAAGGTTTACATTTCTGAGCAGCATAACTGGAACTCTAATTTTTAGCTGAAGCTTGTTTGGTGGAAGGCCTGGAAAGCTGAAAGTATTCAGGTATTCTGGTGGGTACAACATTTCGGTTGCAGCACCATCTCGTCCAACAGGGATTGCTTCATCTGAGTTGATGTATACGGTAGGTTCTCCTTGCAGGTCTGATAGTATTTTTTCATTTATTGCGTCTGCAGTGTCATTTTTTGGACATACAATTGCTTTCTCCTGTAAAGCATGTGCCGTTGGTGTCTTCAATGTTTTTTCATCATAGATGAAATCAATCAGCTCTTGTATGCTGTTCTCATGATTCGGTATTTGATATTGTGCAGGAATTGTTATCCACTTGGCTTCGTCTGGATTTTGCTCATCTGGCTCTCCAATATTTCCGTCACCAACATCTAATAGCCATGTGGAGAAGTCAGCCACTGCTTTTCTTTCTTCTTCAGTCAGGTTTGTTTGAAGCAATCTCATATTATGTTTAAGCTTGCAAACTTTAAAATGGCGCCACAACTGTGAGTTGCAATTGATGAGTCTATTATATGTGCCTTTGCTGCTTTTTTTTTTACTGGTAATGTTTGTCTGAAGTCTCCACCGAGCATAATTGATTTGCCACCAAACGGTTTTTCTGGGTTGTTTAAAATATCTCTTAGAGTTCTGTCAAGTGCTTCGAAACAACGACGATCATTCATAGGTGCCTCATCCCAGATGATCAAATCAGTTTCGGTAAGTAACTTCGACATCATGGTATTTTTTTTAACGGCACACATCGATTCGTCGGTCAATTCAAGTGGTATTTTGAACCTTGAATGCGCCGTTTGGCCAGATGGCAAGAGCAGTGAGGCTATACCCGAGGACGCAACTGCTAGGACAATCTTTCCTTGTGAACGCAGGGTATTAATAATTGTCTTCCAAAGAAAAGTTTTTCCTGTGCCACCATGGCCATAGACAAACAACATTTCTTGTTTCTTGTTGTTGCATGCATTGATTATAAGATTATAAATCTCTAGCTGCTCGGTATTTAATTTGGCGACTGAGCTATCAGCATCTTTTTTTAATGCCTCACGATCGTAATTTCTTTCTTCCATCAACAATCTATTTTGCAAATCGTCAATAAGATGTTGTGGAGGCAAAGCGAAACCAAAATCCTTGACTGATGTAGAACGGCTATTGAGGATCATCTCTATCTCATAAATGATGTAGTCCTTGATCTCAGGACTGTTCACATGAAGGTTTCTGATGCCGCTTGTTTGTGAAGCTTTTGCTGGGATGTCATCTGCCATACAATGCCAATGCCTTTCCCAAAGTTGCAGAGGTTCTGTAACTTCGCAATAAATTAGAATGTGAGCAAAAAGTGTGCGTAATTCAGCAGCTGTTGCCGACATTGATGCTTCTTGCAGGGCTGTGTCCCACTCTTTGTCATCATCGAGCAGACCCATAGCTTGACACGCTTCACGGTATGTGGAAAAGATTTTGTTGTCAACCGTACGTACATCAACAAATGATCTGCAACCTTTCTGGTGGCCAAGCAACATGCGGAAGTAGAAAAGTTCTCCTGCAGCTGGATGTACATACACCATTCTGCCAATTGAGTATTTAGTCTTAACTTTTCTACGGCTCCATTTTTTTGTGTCCTCGTACCATACGTATTCTGAAGGGAAGTCTAAATATGTTAGATGTCTTCCATCTTCAAACATTTTATTATATTCAAACCATTGCGTCAAAGTCGTTAACTTTCTTCCGTCGTCTGTTACAATATTTCCAAGCGGCTCTTTGTCACGAAAAGTTATGCGCTGCATACCTTCAAGGTGAACTGAAAGTATCTGCACAGCTGGTTCTCTATGGTGTATTGGAAAATCAAATATTCTCCAACATGCCTCTGGTGGACAGATAAAGCGGCCATCAATAAAGTTTTTAATTTCATCTATCTGTATCTTTGGAACAGAAGATGATGGCCCTGGATCGCCAATTGGTTTTATAATACGTGCAGCAATCCGGTCTGTGCCTTTGGAAATATATTTGAACAGATATTTTATCAACATGCTCCAGCCACAATACTCAACATTAATGTGTGCATGAAACATGAGACAGAGCAGACGGTTATATGGTACAACATAAGTGTTGTCCATTCTCAGCTCACCTCTAGCCACATAAGCCTCTGTTCTTCTTCTTCGATAATGCACATGGCCCTTTTCATCGAAATAAGTATTTTCGTTATATTTTTTTGGAAAATGCTTACTGCAAACACCATCTTGCATACATGGAGCATTTGGTTTAGCATTTCCGCATGGCCCATGCATCATCATATCGGAAATGACCCTATATGCCTCTGGATCAGATGCTTCGTCTGGTAATTCAGCAGAAATGAATCTGTCAATCTCTTCTGCGTCTTTTATCCTGTCTTTTGCATCCACCCATAGCAATGTATGGCAGTGTGGCAGGCCTCGTTTTTGGAACTCGATTGTATAAAGAACTGTAACAAAAAAATTTAACAAATAAGTGGATCAAAACTTGAGGAATAAGATTTATAATGGAAATTGTATTTTTTATTTAATATAAGCCTATGAAAATAAAACATACCTCCAGTGCAACGACCAAAGAGCTGTTGTTCTTTGAGTACTGTCAACAAATCCTCAACCTTTTGCTCAAAAACTCGGTCTAATATATCTGGCCTATCGGCTGGTGTAAGTTCTGGATATCTTCTCATGCGCCTTTTTATTTCTGGCCAATTTACATTGCAAGTGAAAGTTATGAAAAACTGAGGGTTACCAAGGACTCTGCATGTTGCAAGTGCATCTAGGTAGTGACTATACATGTATCTCGGACCGCCTGTGAAACTTGAAGGGAGGATTATCCTTTGTCCTATGTCAGCCCGAAATGATCTCCTTTTGACATCGCGTCGCAAATACCTGACATGCATTCAGTTCTTAGGCAGTTTTGTTTGGATCTTATGAAGTCTAGCCTTTCTTGTTCAAGTGTACAATATACCACAACAACATATTGTTGAAATAATCTGCCACCTCTAAAGAGCAATCCAAATTGGTCAAATCGTTCGTGCATCTGATACTTATAATACATATTCATGGACATTTTCGTTCTTTTCTTGCTCGGGCTGACTTTTTTTAATGTCAACTCTGTATTGTAACCGGGTTGTCCATAAACAAAAAGCAGGGGGAATTGGAGACCCATGTATGAACTATGAAGCTTGTTTATTCTTTTTGGCTGCCTATCTTTATACTCTACAATAATATCATAATCTGTTTGTGTGCTTGAATCATTTTGAATGACGATTGCTCCAAGAGTTCCTGAGGAAGGGAGTGAGTATTCTTGAGCACCGACTACGTTGTAAAGCTGGATCTTGAATTCTGGAACATTATCTTCATTAAGCTTGTCTCTTGCTGTCCTGAACACTTGCACCAACTCATTATACTGATCCAATATCTGTATCAAGGTTTCAACTATTTCAGTCTTCAAGCCACTGTGCTTTGTTCCACCAAAAGGCTCCATCCTGTGGCGTACTTCATTTACTGTATCATAGATGTAGAGCTGGAGAAATTTTGGCTCCTTTGGATTGGTAGGCAATAGTGTACCTATCCAATGGTGTATTTGACCTGAAATTCTGAATACATAAGGTCCCCTGCCATTGTTTATTGAATCGTCAATGTCGGCGCCAAAAGATGTCATACTAAACATTTGATTATATGCCCGTATATTGTCTAGGAAATGTTTATTTTTGAACAGGTGTTTGAACAAATCTGGCGGGTCCACTTTTTTTTTAGATGCACCTGGCCTCCTCCGCAACATTTCGTGTATTTTGGGTAAGATCTATGAGAATTTCCTTTCAGCCTTTCACCATACCAAAATGTTGCATTGCAATGCTCGCATGCATAATCGGAATCTCCTATATCAATGTACAAATGCGAGATACCTGCAAGTTTAAATAAAAAAGAGTTTTATGATTTTTTTTTTAATATGGTTTTGTAGGTTAAATTAAGCTTAAAGTTGTCATTGTTATTGGTAATTATTATACCGTCATTTTCAGAATGTGTCGAAGGGCCACACGAATCGCCATTTGTATGTTGCCTTTTTGAACAATACTTTGCTATATCAGTTGCTGCCTTTTCATATGTCCTCTGGCGTTTGCGACTTGTATATGGTGGTTTAGATATCTTATTTTGTATGTTTCTTTCACTTTCTATGCTGGGGGTCTGATGCGTGTCATAGCTTTTTTTCCCATCATAAAATGGTAAATTTGCATTTAACAGAAATTTTTTGAGCACCAATGAGATGAACAGTATAGGAACTACATAAACATATAGCGACATTTTATACTTTATCATGTTTTATATTGCTTATTTTGTAATTAACTGGTAATTTTTTAACAGTAGCTGGAAAAATGCAGGTACCTTCTCGACATTGATTTTGTGATATGATTAGAGATTCTTGAGTTCGAGAACAACCTTCTTTGGCAACCATAGGTGGTACATGATGATACGTATTCTGTGATGATGATGTATCATGAGTATGCAGCGAATCTGTATCAGTAAAGAATTAAGTGAGTTTTTTTTTTTTTTTTTTTTTTTTTTTTTTTTTTTTTTTTTTTTTTTTTCCTCATAATAATGTAATTATATTATAACATATGATAAATTCCATAAAGTATACCTATTTTTTTTTACTGGTCTGTGATTCACGTATATCTGCCATAGGTATTTTTCGTTTGCAAGGAGCCTGTATAATACTGTATTCAGTCTCAGAACAACCTTCTTTAGCAACCATAGGTGGTACATCGTGATATGTATTCTGTGATGCTGATGTATCATGAGCATGAAATGAGGCTGTATAAGTAAAGAATTAGGTGAGTTTTTTTTTTTTTTTTTTTTTTTTTTTTTTTTTTTTTTTTTTTTTCCATAATAATGTAATTATATTATAACATACGATAAATTCCATAAAGTATACCTCTTTTTTTTTTTTTTTGCTGGTTTGTAATTCATGTATATCTGCTGCAGGCATTTTTCGTTTGCAAGCATCCCGTATAATATTGCCAGCAGCTTCATCTACACTTGCCACCCAATGCTGCTGTGAGTTTTCAATTCTTTGTATATGTGTGTCATTTGGTTCTTGGGTATTTACAATGGATGTTGCATGATTTGTATATGCACAACCTATAATAAAAAAAAAGAAAAAAAAAATGGCAAATCGAGTTATTCTATAGCTAAATAGTGACTCTAGCTGTTTGTAGGAAAATATGGTTACCTTTTTCATTTTGATATGATTGTGATATTCTATCATCATGAGTATGGGGTAATCCTGCATAAATAAGAAAGTAAGTGAGTTTTTATAATAATGCATATACATAATAACACATGATAACTACATAAAGTTTACCTTTTTTTGTTTCTGGCAGGGTGGAATGCATGTACATTTGCCATAGGTGTTTTGCATTTGCGATAATCCCATACAATGTCGCCAATTCCTTCACTCATATTTGGTATTTGCTGTTGGTGTAAGTTTTCTTTTTTTTGCAATTTTTTCTTATTCGGTTGTAGGGTGTTTACTACGCATGTTGCATTACTTGTGGTGTCAAAACCCTGTGAAGCTGGGTTTCTGATACTTACTACAGATGTACCTTCATTTGTAGGTTCTTGCACCATTTTTTGTTGCTCTGCTTCATTTAACTTAAGATGGCTTTGTACATCTAAAGTATGGCGGTCATTTAAGTTGTACATATAATTGCGAAATGACTGAAAATCATTCATTATTGAAGATCTTGGATTTCTTGGCATTTTTTTTAGGATGCAAGCTAGATCATGCTAATGACTCAGAGAATATGTACAAAAATAAAACAGAGCATGCATATAATAGTATAAGTAAGCAGTATAAAAGCAATCTATAGTGTATGGCATAAGTTTTTTGGCCGAATCCATAACCATAAACATCAGTAAACAACAAAATGACATAGGTAAATGCAAATAGAATGGGAAGAAAAAAACAACAAAAAATGGAAATCATCTTACTTGTTTATATACACTGCAGGCTTCTAGTTGTGGATCTTCACTAACAGCTGCATGAAGTAGGAGAACAGTAAGATTAAAAAAAAAAAAAAAAAAAAAGGAAAAAAAGAAAAAGATTAAGAAAACAACAAAGAAGCAACAACAAAAGGTGAGACAATCAACACACCTATGTAAAACAAAGATTCTATTTTTTTGTTTTCTTGTTGATGAGTGCACTGGAGACCAAATAAGAGAAAATGTATGATGGAAGATTCTAGTTTTTTTATCATATGCAGGTGATATATGTATTATATATGAAGGAAGTACAAAGATGTGAATACATGTGGCAATGAATCCCAAATAGCTGCTGGAACAGTGCAATACATGGGAAGTTGCAACAACCATTCCTTGGGCTAACTATCTCACAAAAGTATAACTGCTACAGTAATCACATCGCTATTAAGAGTGAACAGTGGGAATAACAGTTGTTTCCCACCCTATTTACCACATGTTTTTGTAATTATGAAAGTGTAATTATATTCTTAATGATGTCAACAGTGGAAATAACAGTAGCATCCCCATTTGCAGCCACATATTTGGCAGCTTTGTTGGTATAAACACATTTATAATGACGTTTTTTGCTAACCCACATCCTGGGTTTTAGATATATATAATAAAAATTCAAATCAAAATCTTAATTCAAAATTAAATTCTAATCATAATTCTAATTCTAAACTCATTTGTAAATCAAACGGGTATACAACTTAAATTAAAATCTTAAACTCATCTACAAACCAAACAGACCTTATTTCTTTTGATAACTATGGCCTCTTAAATAATCATAAAACTCTTTAATAAAGATATAAAATAATAATAATAATAATAATAATAATAATAATAATAATAATAATAATAATCTATGCTACATATAAAAAGTGTATGGTCAAACATTGAAAAGTGAAATCTTGAAAGTTAAAGATGAAAGAAATGCATAGTGTAATTCATACTCTTATTAAAACACCGTAACTTAAAAGTACAATAATTTATTCACACTGTACAACAAATTAAAAACATATATATTAAATTAAAAATAACTAATTAAAACACCCTTTATTACTAAAAAGTATAATAAAATTTCCACAATGTATATTTTAAACAAGCTACATCATAATCTAAAATATAAAATAATTAAACACACTAATTAATGTTATTTTTAAAACATCCTAAAATGAAAAGTATATGTTATTATACACATTATACAAATTAATAAAACACACAAAACTTTATACAAGCTAATAAGTTGATGGTACAAACTGAACCGAACCAACGGGTTCGACCGGAAATCGGTGTCGCTACCGGTACGGCTAATCTATAAAAGCCATACGAAAACATATATTTCAAAAGGAAACTATTAATACACATCGAGAACTGGGTTGACCCGAAACACTTCAAACCCGGCGGGTTGACCCGGTTTAATTTGACCCAACCCATCGAGTTGACTCGGCTTATGTCGACTCTTTTTTCAATCTAAACAGTTCAACTGGTTGACCATCCAAGTCGAATCGGATTTTAAAACATTATTTTTGATCTCCAAATCTTCAAACTTTTATTATTTTTCGTTAACTATCGCTATAAAATCTTGTTGGTGTAGTAAAAAATAAATGCCAAAAGAGATATCTATAGTTATATATCGATAAAAAAATAAAGAGTAAATTACATGGTTGGTCCCTGTGGTTTATACAAAGTAACAAGTTTCGTCCCTCTCTTTTAAAAGTTGCATGGTTAGTCCCTAAGTACGTAAACAAATAACACCACTGGTCCCTTGGTTTAACTGGTGTTAACTAAGGTTAGTTAAAATTTACAAGTTAGCCCCCTTTGGTTAAATAGCGCTGCATCGTTAATCCTTTGGTTAAATAGCGTTGCATCGTTAATCCTTTGGCTAAATAGCGCTGCATCGTTAATCCTTTTAACGTTTTCGCCCGTTTTTGTCCGTTTTTTTTTACGTTTTCGCCCGTTTTTGTCCGTTTTTTTTTTTTGTTTTCGCCCGTTTTTGTCCGTTTTTTTTACGTTTTCGCCCGTTTTTGTCCATTTTTTTTTGTTTTCGCCCGTTTTTGTCCGTTTTTTTACGTTTTCGCCCGATTTTGACCCTTTTTTTACGTTTTCGCCCGTTTTTGTCCGTTTTTTTTGTTTTCGCCCGTTTTTGTCCGTTTTTTTTTACGTTTTCGCCCGGTTTTGTTCGTTTTTTTTTGTTTTCGCCCGTTTTTGTCCGTTTTTTTTACGTTTTCGCCCGTTTTTGTCCCTTTTTTTACGTTTTCGCCCGTTTTTGACCTTTTTTTTACGTTTTCGGCCGTTTTTGTCCGTTTTTTTTTGTTTTCGCCCGTTCTTGACCCTTTTTTTTACGTTTTCGCCCGTTTTTGACCGTTTTTTTTACGTTTTAGCCCGTTTTAGTCCGTTTTTTTTGTTTTCGCCCGTTTTTGACCGTTTTTTTACGTTTTCGCCCGTTTTTGTCCGTTTTTTTTTGTTTTCGCCCGTTTTTGTCCGTTTTTTTATGTTTTCGCCCGTTTTTGTCCGTTTTTTTTTGTTTTCGCCCGTTTTTTTTCCGTTTTTTTTACGTTTTCGCCCGTTTTTGTCCGTTTTCGCCCGTATTTAACCGTTTTTTTACGTTTTTGGCCGTTTTTGTCCGTTTTTTTTGTTTTCGCCCGTTTTTGACCGTTTTTTTTACATTTTCGCCCATTTTTGACCGTTTTTTTTTACGTTTTCGCCCGTTTTTGTCCGTTTTTTTTTGTTTTCGCCCGTTTTTGTCCGTTTTTTTATGTTTTCGCCCGTTTTTGTCCGTTTTTTTTTTGTTTTCGCCCGTTTTTGTCCTTTTTTTTTACGTTTTCACACTTTTTTGTCCGTTTTTTTTTTTGTTTTCGCCCGCTTTTGTCCGTTTTTTTTTGTTTTCGCCTGTTTTTGTCCCTTTTTTTTACGTTTTCGCCCGTTTTTGTCCGTTTTTTTTTTGTTTTCCGCCCGTTTTTGACCGTTTTTTTATGTTTTCGCCCGTTTTTGTCCCTTTTTTTTACGTTTTCGCCCGTTTTTGTCCCTTTTTTTTTGTTTTTGTCCGTTTTTTTATGTTTTCGAAAAAAAATTTGGGTAAAAAAATATTTTTTCTAAAATATATTTTTCGAAAAAAAAATTTGGGTAAAAAAAAGTTTCTATAATATATTTTTGGAAAAAAATTTTGGCGTAAAAAAAAGTTTCTAAAATATATTTTTCGAAAAAAAATTGGGTAAAAAAAATATTTTTTCTAAAATATATTTTAGAAACTTTTTTTTACCCCAATATATTTCTAAAATATTTTTTCTAAACGGGCGAAAACGGAAAAAAACGTAAAAAAAACGGATAAAAACGGGCGAAAACGTAAAAAAAAAGGGACAAAAACGGGCGAAAACATAAACGGGCGAAAACATAAAAAAAGGGACAAAAACGGGCAAAAACATAAAAAAACGGACAAAAACAAAAAAAAAACGGACAAAAACGGGCGAAAACGTAAAAAAAAGGGACAAAACGGGCGAAAACGTAAAAAAAGGGTCAAAAACGGGCGAAAACAAAAAAAACGGACAAAAACGGGCGAAAACGTAAAAAAAAAACGGGCGAAAACAAAAAAAAAAACGGACAAAAGCGGGCGAAAACAAAAAAAAAACGGACAAAAAAGTGTGAAAACGTAAAAAAAACGGACAATAACGGGCGAAAACAAAAAAAAAACGGACAAAAACGGGCGAAAACATAAAAAAACGGACAAAAACGGGCGAAAACAAAAAAAAGGGACAAAAACGGGCGAAAACGTAAAAAAAAACGGTCAAAAACGGGCAAAAACGTAAAAAAAAGGGTCAAAAACGGGCGAAAACAAAAAAAAACGGACAAAAACGGCCGAAAACGTAAAAAAACGGTCAAAAACGGGCGAAAACGTAAAAAAAGGGACAAAAACGGGCGAAAACGTAAAAAAAACGGACAAAAACGGGCGGAAAACAAAAAAAAAAACGAACAAAACCGGGCGAAAACGTAAAAAAAAAACGGACAAAAACGGGCGAAAACAAAAAAAAAACGGACAAAAACGGGCGAAAACGTAAAAAAAACGGTCAAAAACGGGCGAAAACGTAAAAAAAACGGGCGAAAACAAAAAAAAACGGACAAAAACGGGCGAAAACGTAAAAAAAACGGACAAAAACGGGCGAAAACAAAAAAAAAAAACGAACAAAAACGGGCGAAAACGTAAAAAAAAACGGACAAAAACGGGCGAAAACGTTAAAAGGATTAACGATGCAGCGCTATTTAGCCAAAGGATTAACGATGCAGCGCTATTTAACCAAAGGATTAACGATGCAGCGCTATTTAACCAAAGGGGGCTAACTTGTAAATTTTAACTAACCTAGTTAACACCAGTTAAACCAAGGGACCTGTGGTGTTATTTGTTTACGCACTTAGGGACTAACCATGCAACTTTTAAAAGAGAGGGACGAAACTTGTTACTTTATATAAACCACAGGGACCAACCATGTAATTTACTCAAAAATAAATAAATGGGAACTCATCTTCAAAACAAACCACAAATGAAAATGCTGCTCCAAGCGGCACGAATTCGCCTCTTCACACACCACATCCATCCATCACCACCCTCCTTCCATTTCAAACTCCCATTCATCAGAACCACAGTCACTAACTCCGCAACCAAACACCCCAAACTCACACTCACCGAAAAAACACCCAAACACACCCAAACAGTCCTTTTCATCCCACCAGGAACAGACCCAGAACAAGTAACAGAAGACATAATCTTACCCAACTCCAACATTGTTTTAGGTCCTTATGCTGGTGATGCTAAAGTTAAGGAAGTGCAGTTTATTGGAAGTAGTGTTAGGCCAAAAGATTGTCCTAAAGATGACCGACCTGAATTTGCTATGTTGGGAAGGTCTAATGTTGGAAAATCTTCTTTAATTAATTCTTTGGTTCGTAAGAAAGAAGTTGCTCTTACTTCTAAAAAACCAGGTTTTGCTTTCGTCTTTTGTTGTGTTTTTTAAGGTTTGTTTTAGGTTTAGGGGTGTTTGGTTGTTTGCTTGTTATCTTGCTTGTGGACTTGTTTGAATTTGGAAAAGCTGATAAGCTTGTTTTTACGAGGTTGCGATTTATCATGTTGAGCTTATAGAGTTAGCTTATTTTCTCGGCTTATTTGGAAAATTAAAAATCAAAACCTCACTTTTGGAGCTAAAGAGCTTATGAATTTGTTTAACCCACCGCCATACATACTCTAACCGGGTGAAGCCCTTCCTTTTCACGAGGTTGGCGTGACCACTTAAGGGTTGTTTGCACCTAGCAGGAATTAAACTTAGAAAACCTCTCACATTTTAGTGTCGAGTCACAAGTGTTTTGGCGCTTGGCCACCCGTGAGTGGTTAACAAGCTTATGAACTTAGATAAGTCATAAGCTCGGAAGGCCAAAAATATAAGCCCATAAACCTCAAAAATAAGTTGTTAATAGTGAATTGAGCTTGTTGGCTTAATAAGCTGATAAGCCCCCCCCCCCCCCCCCCAAAAAAAAAAAAAAAAAAAAAAAAACACCCCTTTAGTTTATTGTAATTGCTACTTTTGGGATTTGATTGTTTGTATGCGTGTGTAGGGAAGACTCAGCTTATTAATCATTTTTTGGTGAATAGAAGCTGGTACCTTGTTGATTTGCCTGGTTATGGGTAAGGTTTATCTTCTAGCTTCGTTTTTGTTATGGGTGTTCTTTGATTGTGATATTAGAATTTTATACAATCTCGATTAAATAAATTAATAGTTTTAAAACCACGTGAGTTATGGGAGCTCTTTGATTGTTTGTTGGTATTTCGATGAATTAGACAGAGTTAGTGCAGTTGCATCATTAGGCCGGATATGATGGAACCTGAACTGGACCATAAATCATTTAAATTCTTTAATGATGGTTTTTCTATCTTACTAAATATTACTTTTTGTCTATGAATGTAGTATAGGTTCACATGACATAATGTAATTCTAGTGACATACGTGATAATGCCAAATTGTCGAACCAGTAATTGCATCATGGACTACTAGAGAATTAGGCTAAATTAGTTTTATGACCAGTTGATTCTTGCCACATGCCTTGACAGTGCACACACACATCAATGTACTTGCCCTCTTTGCTTTTATACTAGGTTGCACGGACACGGACATGGCGTGGCACGGACACGGACATAATGTAATTCTAGTGACATACGTGATAATGCCAAATTGTCGAACCAGTAATTGCATCATGGACTACTAGAGAATTAGGCTAAATTAGTTTTATGACCAGTTGATTCTTGCCACATGCCTTGACAGTGCACACACACATCAATGTACTTGCCCTCTTTGCTTTTATACTAGGTTGCACGGACACGGACATGGCGTGGACATGGGAGTGTATATATATATATATATATATATATATATATATATATATATATATATATATATATATATATATATATATGTACGTACACACATATATGTATGTATGTATATATATATATATATATATATATATATATATATATATATATATATATATATCTATACTACTATATAATGTATTTGGGACTATTCTATAATTAGAAAGGCTTAAAAATTCAGACTTTTACTTACTAATTATGGAAACAACAACCCATAACAATCACCCCCAACAATTTATAACCACTTCAACAACCACCCCAACAATTTATAACCACCTCAACAACCACCCCAACAACCACTTTCCACCGCCCCACCTCCCTCCTCTTCACCCCAACAATCCGCCCCCGCATCGCGCGGGCACCTTTCTAGTATATATATACATACATACATATATATATATATATATATATATGTATACATATATGTATATACATATACATATGTACATATACATATATACATATATGTACGTATATATATATATATATATATATATATATATATATATATATATATATATATATATATATATATATACAACAACAACAACAACAACAACATACCCAATCCCGCGAAGGCGAGGTATGGGGGAGGTAGAAATGTAGACAGGTCCTACCCCTACCCCAGGTAAAACCTGGGAGTAGAGAGACTGCTTCCAGGGAGACCTCCGGCACGTGCACCAGTGTGAGTGATAGAGAAACTAAAAGAAGCAAACAACAAACAAAACAGAGCACCAAAACAACAAATATACAGAGCACCAAAACATATAAAAACAGAGCATACAAACACAGCACCAAAACAAGCAAACAAACAGAGCACCAAAACAACAAACAAGGGGCAAGACAAACAGAACAAGCAAACAGAGCAAGAAGGGCACAAGATAGAAAGCACAAGAAAAGCCAAAAACAAAAACAAACACACCAAAGCAAGAACGCAAAAACAAGCGGGCAAAAGGCAAGAGGAGCAACACAAAACAAAGCAAGGCAACGCAAGGGTGCTAAAGCTAAGGTAAAGCAAAGGGAAAAGAGGCACCACTAGCCTACTACAAACCTAACGAGGAAGAGCAAAGGGTCCATTACACCTAAAGTGCAGAGTGCAAACTAAACCTAAAAGGCAAAGGGGCAGGGCAACAAAGGGAAGCGACTACCCTTCCGACACTACCCCGCAAGTCCTAATCCTAGCTCTCCACGCATTCCTATCTGAGATCATGTCCTCGGACAAGTGAAGCTCCTTCATGTCTAGCCTAAGTCGATCCTCCCACCTGAGCTTAGGTCTTCCCCTCCTCCTCAAACCGTCGACCATCAGCGCTTCGACTCTCCTAACCGGTGCTGTTTGTGGCCTCCTCCTGACATGACCGAACCACCTCAACCTTCCTTCTCGCATCTTCGAGATTATAGTTTCAACTTCAAGTTCTGCTCTGAAAGCTCCGTTCGGGATCATGTCAAGCATCGTCTTACCACAAATCCACCTTAGCATCCTCAGTTCTGCCACTTCCAATCTGTTAGCTTGGGCTTTTGTGATAGGCCAACATTCTGACCCGTACAAGGTAGCTGGTCTGATTGCCACCTTATAAAATTTTCCCTTAAGCTTAGAGGGGACTTTCTTATCACAGAGTACTCCTGACGCCGCCCTCCATTTCGCCCAACCAGCTCTAATACGGTGGGTAACGTCATCGTCTATCCTTCCTGATTTGTGTATCACCGAACCCAAATACCTAAAAGACTCCTTAGGTTGAAGAATCTGGTCTCCGATACGAACTTCCTCCTCGTTTCGGCCGCTCTCGTAGCTACCGAAATCACATCTCATGTATTCAGTCTTCTCTCTGCTCACCCGAAGCCCATTGTCTTCCAAAGCCTCGCGCCAGTGTTCCAGTCTGTAGTTTAACCCTTCGGCCGATTCTGCAACCAACACAATATCGTCTGCGAATACCATGCTCCAAGGAATGCCCTCTTGTATCCCTCGGGATATCTCATCGAGAATCAAGGCGAAAAGGTAAGGGCTAATAGCTGATCCTTGGTGGAGTCCAACTTTCACCGGAAAAAACTCAGTGCACCCCACCGTGCACCGTACGCGGGTCTTCGCCCCTTCGTACATATCCTTAATGACTTTTAAGTATCTCCTTGGGGTCCCTTTTTCTATTAGAGTCCTCCATATCAACTCTCTTGGTACACTATCGTAAGCCTTTTCTAGGTCAATGAAAGTCATATGCAAATCTCTCTGTCTTTCTCTATACTTCTCCATAAGACTTCTAAGGAGGTGGATAGCCTCGACCGTGGACCTCCCTGGCATAAATCCGAATTGGTTTTCTGACACCCTGGTCTCCCTTCTTAACCTCCTCTCTATAACTCTCTCCCAGAGCTTCATGGTGTGACTAAGTAGCTTAATACCCCTATAGTTGCTACACACTTGAGCGTCTCCCTTGTTCTTGAAGATGGGGATGACTTCGCTGAGTCTCCATTCATCTGGCATCTTTGCGCTAGAGAAGATCTTGTTGAAGAGACAAGTCAACCATATTACCCCCTCATCTCCTAGGCTCCTCCAGGCTTCTATGGGTATTTGGTCCGGGCCTACAGCTTTGTTTCTACCCATCTTCTGTAGAGCAACCTTCACTTCTTCCCGGCTGATCCTCGAGTAGTAGCATTCGGGTACCAAAAGCTGGCTAGGGTTCTCTCGTTCGCCCCTTCCTTCTGTGTTCCCCTCGTTAAAGAGAGAGGAAAAATATTGTCCCCATCTCTTCCTAATACCTTCTTCGTTCACAATGGTACGTCCTCCTTCGTCTTTGATGTATTTGATGTTTCCTAGATCCCTTCTTCTTCTCTCACGGGCTTTAGCAATTCTGAAGATATCGTTTGCTCCCTCCTTGGAATCTAATTTCTTATACAAATCTTCGTACGCCTTGTCCTTCGCCGCTGCTACAGCCTTTTTTGCTTCTCTTTTAGCCCTTTTATACCTCTCCTCAGCAGAGGCCCTATCTGCTTGGTCGCTCTCTCTGCTCAAAAGAAACTCTTTGAACCGAGCTTGTTTCTCCGCCACTTTAACTTGCACCTCCTCACTGAACCACCAGGATTCCCTGCGGGATGACTGGGTTCTCGCTGACCCACTAGTCACGCCTATGGAATCCTTTGCTGCGTCTCTAATGGTGCAGGCAAGGGTGTTCCACATCTGATCTGCATCATAAGAAGTTAAGTCTTCAGCCCGAGCCGACAAACCCTCTGAGACTTTCGCTCTAAACGACTCCACCGCTTCTCCGTTCAGTTTCTTCCACAAAATCCTTGGCATCCCTGTCGCCTCTCTCCTGTGATGGCGTCTCTGAAAAAGAACGTCTAGGGCAATCAATTTGTGCTGTGATGAGCATGCCTCGCCCGGGAAAACCCTGCAATCCTTACACTCCCTAAGGTCATCTCTGCGCACCAGCAGGTAGTCAATCTGGGTGCTGTGACCCCCGCTCTGAAAGGTAATTAAGTGGACGTCTCTCTTCTTGAAGAAAGAGTTCGCAACCACTAAGTTGTGAGCGGTAGCAAATTCTAGAATCGAGCATCCTTCATCATTCCTAGCTCCATATCCGAATCCTCCATGAACCCCCGCGTACCCATCTGCTGTAGCTCCTATATGACCGTTCAAGTCCCCGCCTATGATCAGTCGTTGGTCTGCCGGGCACTCCCTCACGATCTCGTCGAGGGAATCCCAGAAAATCCTCTTCTCTTCGTCACTGCGGCCCACCTGCGGTGCATATGCACAAATCACGTTAACGGTCTCACCATCAATAACCAGGGTGATCTTCATGGTTCTATCGCCCTTCCTGATCACTTGCACTACGTTATCCTTAAGACCGGCTGCAAGAATGACTCCAACTCCGTTTCTCGCTGACCTAGAGCCCGAGTACCAAAGCTTGTAGCCGTTTCCCTCCCTCGTGCTAGACCCCTTCCATCTAGTTTCCTGGAAACAAGCTATATCAACCTTATGCCTCCCCAAGACGTCGACCAGTTCAAAGAGCTTACCGGTCAACGACCCTACGTTCCAGCTCCCCACTCTAATCCTACGCGTACCTGCAAAACTACCATCACCCCTACGCGCTCTAGCCCCAGCTACCCCGGCCCCTACCCCGCCTACCCCTACTCCTACCCCTCCCGAGCCGGCAGGACAAGACCTCAGGTGACCATCACCAACTATAGCGTCTATCCTACCCTTGAAAAAACAAAACACAAGGCAAAGGCACTAAAAGCTAAAAAGTGGAGGACAAGCAGCAAAAGCAAAGCCAAACTCACTAAAAATAAAAATAAAAATAAAAATAAAAGCACGTAAATATAAAGCACGATGGTATATAAAATTAAGTAAAGTAAAGTAAAGTAAAGTATATAGAAAATGTACTCTACTGCTGCCGGAAGGAAAATTCCGGACAGCAGTGGCGGTTTCAGCGGCGGCCGACGGCGGCAGGAGGCGGCCGGCGGCGGTATCCGACAAGAACACTTGGGTCAAGCTCAGCGTGGTGTGGGGGTTCTTCACTCGCCGGAGGTGAGACCCAGAAGACGTCGCTAACTTGCCGGAATAGCCAATCGCAAAACACTGTAGCAGGGATACAAATCGGCGCGTGGCGGTGCGTGTCCTGGGTATATACATATATATATATATATACATATATATATATGTATATATATATATATACATATATATATATATATGTATATATATATATATATATATATATATATATATATATATGTATATATATATATATATATATATATACATATATATATATATATGTGTGTGTGTGTGTGTGTGTGTGTGTGTGTGTATATGTATATAGCGGGTTTTCTTCTCGGTCAAAAACGGGCAAAGGGAAAAAGAGAAGTAAAATACAAGATTACAGACTAAAACATGGTTTCATAGCCAACTAGCTAGTCATCTTCATCTTCATCATCAACATCAACTATATCATCGGTTATGAATAACATGGCTTCCATTTCCGGCTCATCAAGAGAAAGGTTGGCCATTCCAAGTATCCCAACATCATCTAAAGTGTCAAATCCATCTGTCCCAAATCCCACATGCTACTCTCACCTTTTATGTATTCGGGAGATTGCCTTGATCGAAGACGAAGATTTGAATGCACAAAAACTAAGTCTTTGCCTCTTTGGGGTGTAATCTTGTTCCTAAGCAAAGAGTTTATGAAAGAATATGTACTCCAATTTCTCTCACAACATGAAGATGAACAAGGTTGCCCAAGTAATTTTAATGCTAAATTTTGAAGCAATGGTGTTGAAGATCCATATGTAATCCACCACAAATCGGGATCCAAATATCCACGATTATTAATCGAATCAGTACTTGCACACTTCCTCACAGCTCCTGAGAATTTGGTAAACTCCATGTACGCTCAAGTATGGAAGGAAAATATTTCTCAAAACACTTTAGCAAATCTCTTTATCCTTATGTGGGGGAAGCCGATTGGGAGACTCTTTAGGCCATTCATCACTATAATACCTAGGGTTCAAAGAGTGAGCCAAACAATGAAGAGGTGTGCTGCTTTTAGCCCAACAATCCACTAATATCTTGTGCACAATAGAGTAAAAGGGAGAAACTTCTTGTTTTCCTTCGTGGCGGTAGATAACCACTTTCACATTCTCTATCATAGGATCCCACCAATCATACAATAGAGTAAAAGGGAGAAACTACACTCTTCATATGTTTCTGCATTGGCTTGTGTTCTTTGCAGCACAAATATTTTTCAAAGCAAGATTCAATGTATGCACCACACACGGAGTCAAAGAAATATGAGGAAACTGGTTTTCAATTAACAACCCTGCACTCCTACGCACAGGTGCATTGCTTGTAATCACTTGAACTACATTTTGAGGGCCAACTGATAAAATAACTTCTTTGAGTAAGTTGCAAATGAAGTACTTATCTTTGTATTCACCCTCACAATTGACCGCTTGTAAGAACATTGGACCACCTTCACTAGCTGCCATAAAATTTATCAATGGCCTTCTTTGAGCATCGGTCCACCCATCACTAACAATGCTCACACCTTTTCCCTTCCAAGCCGTCTTAAGAGGTTCAAGCAACCCTTCAATGTGTCGTCTTTCCTTTACTAAAAGCGAGGTTCTCAAAGCATTATAACCCGGAGGAACATAACCAGCAAGATGTTTGCTATTTGCGGCTCTAGTGTATGAGCGGATGTAGTATGGATTTTTGGCAAGGGAAATGCCAAACCCGATGAATAGAACATTCTTGCAATCTCATAATCTAAATCTTGTCGAGCTTGTACATTGAAAGCCATCTCAAGAGGGGAGTCACCCGTTACCTTCTTCCTTTTTAATGGGAGTGTATCAAGACCTTGAAGGCGAGTTCCCATTGAAGTTCCCATAGAAGCCGATGATGAAAAAGAATTAGTTCGACTATTAGATGGTAGAAGTGGTACTTGTTTAGGTAAGACTCTAGCCGCCTTCGTTTCAAACTCTCCTTGTTCTCTTTCCATAATAGCCAAGTCATTAGAAGATACCTTGGTACATTTTGAAATTCCTGTACCACCAATCTTTAGTAAATGACTTTCTACACGTGCATAAGAACCCGAAAATGATTTATTTCAATAGTTACACGTAAACCGAACATTTCCTCCTCCACTAATCTTCTCTCCAACACTAACAAACTTCCAGAGGAGGCCGACTATTATTACTATTAGAATCTTCCTCGGCGCTCATTGTTTAGTGTTTACAATCTAAAGAAATTAGAAAAGAATCTAAAGAAATTAGAAAAGAATATAATATAACTATTAATATTTAATGGAACAATACAACTATCAATCAATAAAGATTCAACGGTTCAAATAAAAAAATAATGGAACAATACTTCATTTCTCAATCAAAATCCCTAATTCCCAAATCAAAATCCCTAATTCCTCAATTAGAGTCTTAGAGACTAGAGAGATGTGAAGATTGAAGAGACAAAGAGATTCAAATTAGAGAAAAGAGATTAGAAGTAAAAACCTGATGTGATAGAGAGATCATCGATTGAGCACAGATCGAGCAGAGATTGAGAGTTAGATCATGAAAGAAAAGAGAGATCTGAAAAGGGAGATAACGAAGAGAGAGAAAGACTTATGGTTTCACCTTTTAGTTTGGAGAATTGTGAGGAGTTATGTTATGAATTTTTTTCATCCGTGTCCTGTGTCCTTCATCCGTGTCCAAAACCCGTGTCCTAACCGTGTCCAAAAGCGACGAAGAGAGAGAAAGACTTATGGTTTCACCTTTTAGTTTGGAGAACTGTGAGGAGTTATGTTATGAATTTTTTTCATCCTTTTCCTGTGTCCTTCATCCGTGTCCAAAACCCGTGTCCAAAAGCGTGTCCAGATCGAATCGCACGTGGGACACGGCACGTGCGTGTCGGACACGTGTCCGAGCCGTGTCCGTGTCCGACACTGCCACTCCTTTCAGGTGTGTCCGTACTTCCTAGCTTTTATATTCTTTTAAGAAGATAATACACACACATTTGTGACCCGTTTTTTGTTTTCTAATCAACGAAAAAAGGTAAGAATCCTCATTCTCGAAGGTACACGCGCTCTTTACATGATTATTGGAATAAGTGATTGTTTGTCCAATATTGGGTTTGTTTCCAGTTTACTTGTTGATTCATCGAGGTTCACTAAGAATTGTAAACCTAGCTTTTGGCACTGAATCATACTAGTTCCTAAGCACTTTGAATTATTAGTATAGTTTTTTGAAAAGGAGGTGTTGATTCAGTTTTAAAAAAAATGCAGTTTTGTTTGATTACTGATTGAAGTTTGTGTTCTTATAACCATAGTAGTACTCCATTCACGAATCATAGTTTTTGTTTATTGTAGTTTTAAACAAATTTATGTGCTACTGGAAATTAAAATAGGGAACCCTAAGAACCAACTTTGCCAAACCACGTGATGTAAGTTGTGGGCTTGTGGCATGCACCTCAACAGAATATGTTTAATTTTCCTTTGTCATTAATGCTTAGCCACACCGTGCGTTTGTATCATGGGATTATTATTGAATATTGAGTATGGATGGTATTTTGTGTTCTTGCGGAGCATGACAAGGAAGACAAAGGGTACACCAGCTACACATGTAGCTAATGGTCTAGCTCCCAATGGTGTTTCACTAAAAATGTTACGCTCCCTTCTTGGGGAATTAAATTTTTGGCATCGGCCAAACCTAGTATCTATTATTGGGTTAAGAACCTCCCCCAACCACGATCATGGATTTTTTTTTTTTTTTTTTTTTTTTTTTTTTTTGGGATCGAGTAGATTCAGTAAAGGGAACTCATGCTTGTGTTTTATTCTACGCTTCACATTGACTAACAAGTGTCCTTAGGATTATTATCATATGAAACACTCACAATTAGGCTCAGGAAAAAGCTGAGTCCATAATCCCAGTCATAAGCCTTCAGTAAGTCAGTCTGAAGAGTGAAATATCACTATTCACTCCTGTGTGAATTCCTTAATACTAAAGTTTCTTGATCTCAAAGAACCTTTTCCATGCTTGTAGCCAGAGGAGCATCCTCTGATGGATACGTGGCAGTTCATGATCGGCCACAGGAACTTGAAATTTGTGCGAGTCCCTATAAGTTACTCCCTCCAAAATAAAGCATAACATCTCTTATGATATGGATATTGCTGGAGGCCAGCGAGTGTCGCCAACTGTGTGGGTACAAACATGATTGATACATGGTAACAGTCTTGTGGTTACAAACACACGGTGTGGCCAATCCTAAAAAGAGCAAAGAGAAATAAACATGTAGACTCCAGATGCATGTAGTGGCGTATACATGCCATGGTCTTGCCGAAATTCTTTCTTCGTGTTTATATAATTTAGCCTCACATAAATTTATTAGAAACCAAAATAATCAAAAGTATGCTTCATGAATTGAGCACCAAGTCACAATTGGGACTACTATTATTTATATACAATTCTTGTAGAAATAATATTATTTATATACAAGTAAAAGTTGACAATAATCGACCATGAACCATCAATAAACTCAAAACCTTAGGTTACGTCATTTTTTTGGATGAAGCCATAAATTCCGTTCATAAAAAGTGAGTTAATCAATACAGTATAACTTATGGGTTTTGAATTTATTGAGGATTCCAAATATAAATGTAGCCATATCGATGCAAAATAACTCAACAGTAAAATAATCTGTTATTTATGGACTAATTTGATAGTACGTAACCAATTTCCAGAGTGATCTTTCGTTCTTTTCTTGTCTAACTTATCAACTAATTCGTTTTGGTTTCCTCTACTTTCCTTGTCTAACTTATCAACTAATTCATTTTGGTTTCCTCTACTTTCCGAGTTGTTTGTAGGTGTAGGGTGTAGAAAATGTATTGGTTAACCAATAGCGTTGCAATGCTCGTTTTAATTATTTTTAATTGGTTATTACCGGAGTGGGTTTCGTGCACCTTTGCTCATGTGGAAACATAATAAACTGCCATTATAATTTATGATACGAGTGTTACCGTGAGAAGATGGTAAGCTTCCTATTAAGCCGATCCGCAAAGGTCAACTGTTTCACATACCTGAATGCTTCACTCATTCAAGGGGTCTCATTACAAGATAGATATTACATGCTCTCTGAATGACATCAGTCACACGATTTTACCAGATCATGGGCATGTTTGAAGATAGTAGGCATGTAGAAGTAGAAATTTGAGTCAAACACCTTCGTTGTAGTCTAACTTGTTCCACGATGCCCTCCTTGGGACCATGATGATGGTCTTCACAAACACGAATCAATTGGAAGTTAGGAAATAGTAAACAAGTAGCCAAGTAGGGATGGCAAAAAAAAAACCCCGAACCCGATTGGCAAACCCAAAACCAGAACTAATTACTAATTGAGGCAGGGGTGGACATGCGTATTGGGTTACCGGCTAGGAAGCACGGACACACCTGAAAGTAAGGAGTGGCAAACCCAAAACCTTAACTAATTGAGGCAGGGGTGGACATGCGTATTGGGTTACCGGCTAGGAAGCACGGACATACCTGAAAGTAAGGAGTGGCAGTGTCGGACACGGACACGGCTCGGACACGTGTCCGACACGCACGTGCCGTGTCCCACGTGCGATTCGATCTGGACACGCTTTTGGACACGGGTAGGACATAGGTTTTGGACACGGATAAAGGACACAGGACACGGATGAAAAAAATTCATAACATAACTCCTCACAATTCTCCAAACTAAAAGGTGAAACCACAAGTCTTTCTCTCTTTTCGTTATCTCTCTTTTTAGATCTCTCTTTTCTTTCACGATCTAACTCTTTATCTCTGCTCGAACTGTGCTCGATCGACGATCTCTCAATCACATCAGGTTTTTACTTCTAATCTTTTTTCTCTAATTTGAATCTCTCTGTCTCTTCAATCTTCACATCTCTCTAGTCTCTAAGACTCTAATTGAGGAATTAGGGATTTTTATTTGGGAATTAGGGATTTTGATTGAGGGATGAATTATTGTTCCATTATTTTTTTATTTGAACCGTCGAATCTTTATTGATTGATAGTTGTATTGTTCCATTAAATATTAATAGTTATATTATATTCTTTTCTAATTTCTTTAGATTATAAACACTAAACAATGAGCGCCGAGGAAGATTCTAATAGTAATAATAGTCGGCCTCCTCTTTGGAAGTTTGTTAGTGTTGGAGGAAATGTTTGGTTTACGTGTAACTATTGCAATAAATCATTTTCGGGTTATTATGTACGTGTAAAAAGTTATTTACTAAAGATTGGTGGTACCGGAGTTTCGAAATGTACCAAGGTATCTTCTAATGACTTGGTTATTATGGAAAGAGAACAAGGAGAGTTTGAAACAAAGGCGGCTAGAGTCTTACCTAAATAAGTACCACTTCCACCATCTAATAGTCGAACTAATTCTTTTTCATCATCGGCTTCTACGAGAACTTCAATGGGAACTCGCCTTCAAGGTCTTGATACACTCCCATTAAAAAGGAAGAAGGTAATGGGTGACTCCCTCTTGAGATGGCTTTCAATGTACAAGCTCGACAAGATTTAGATTATGAGATTGCAAGAATGTTCTATTCATCGGGTTTGGCATTTTCTCTTGCCAAAAATCCATACTACATTCGCTCATACACTAGAGCCGCAAAAGGTTATAATGCTTTGAGAACCTCGCTTTTAGTAAAGGAAAGACAACACATTGAAGGGTTGCTTAACCTCTTAAGACGGCTTGGAAGGGAAAAGGTGTGAGCATTGTTAGTGATGGGTGGACAGATGCTCAAAGAAGGCCATTGATAAATTTTATGGCGGCTAGTGAAGGTGGTCCAATTGTTCTTACAAGCGGTCAATTGTAAGGGTGAATACAAAGATAAGTACTTCATTTGCAACTTACTCAAAGAAGTTATTTTATCAGTTGGCCCTCAAAATGTAGTTCAAGTGATTACAGGCAATGCACCTGTGTGTAGGAGTGCGGGGTTGTTAATTGAAGACCCGTTTCCTCATATTTTTTGGACTCCGTGTGTGGTGCATACATTGAATCTTGCTTTGAAAAATATTTGTGCTGCAAAGAATACACAAGCTAATGCAGAAACATATGAAGAGTGTAGTTGGATTACAAAGGTTACTGGAGATGTAATGGCTATTAAGAACTTCATTGTGAATCATTCTATGCGATTGTCAATGTTTAATGTTTAGTTGACTCGTTTTGCTTCTAGCATTATCATGCTTAAAAGATTCAAGCTCATCAAGCAAGGGCTTTTGAATATGGTAGTTAGCCCAAATTGGGCAAACTATAGGGAGGATGATGTTCAAAAAGCATCTTTTGTCAAGAAGATATTGAACGATTTGTGGTGGGATAAGATTGATTACATTATTGCTTTCACAGAGCCTATATATGAGATGTTAAGGAAGGCGGATACCAATAAACCATGTCTTCACTTGGTGTATGATTGGTGGGATTCTATGATAGAGAATGTGAAAGTGGTTATCTACCGCCATGAAGGAAAACAAGAAGTTTCTCCCTTTTACTCTATTGTGCACAAGATATTAATGGATCGTTGGGCTAAAAGCAACACACCTCTTCATTGTTTGGCTCACTCTTTGAACCCTATGTATTATAGTGATGAATGGCTTAAAGAGTCTCCCAATCGGTTTCCCCCACATAGGATAAGGAGATTTCTGATGAAAGGCTAAAGTGTTTTGAGAAATATTTTCCTTCCATACTTGAGCGTACATGGAGTTTGCCATATTCTCAGGAGCTATGAGGGAGTTTGCAAGTACTTATTCGATTAGTAGTCGTGGATATTTGGATCCCGATTTGTGGTGGATTACATATGTATCTTCAACACCATTGCTTCAAAATTTAGCATTAAAATTACTTGGGCAACCTTGTTCATCTTCATGTTGTGAGAGAAATTGGAGTACATATTCTTCCATAAACTCTTTGCTTAGGAACAAGATTACACCCCAAAGAGGCGAAGACTTAGTTTTTATGCATTCAAATCTTCGTCTTCTATCAAGGCAATCTCCCGAATACATAAAAGGTGAGAGTAGCATGTGGGATTTGGGAGCAGATGGATTTGACACTTTAGATGATGTTGGGATACTTGGAATGGCCAACCTTTCTCTTGATGAGCCGGAAATGGAAGCCATGTTATTCATAACCGATGATATAGTTGTTGATGATGAAGATGACTAGCTATTTGGCTATGAAACCATGTTTTTACTATTTTGCTTTGTTATGAGTTATGAATTATGACTGTACAACTTAAGACTTTGGCTATGAAACATGGTAGGGCTGAGCATAGGTTCGGAACCGACCCGAAAAAACCGAGAACCGAATTTCACAAAAAACGGAACCGAAACCGAACCGACCCGAAACCGAAATCATGTAAAACATGAAACCGAAACCGAGCCGTCGGTCTGGTTCGGCTTTTGTCGGTTCGGTCGGTTTCGTCGGTCCAGTTCGGTTTTGAACCTTCGTTGCTCAGCCCTAAAACATGGTACTTCATTTGATTTTAGTGTTTTATGCATGTTTTTATATATATAGCGGTGTCCGTGTCCTATATTTTTAGATTTTACTGCATCGTCGTGTCCATGTCCGTGTCCATGCAACCTAGGTTACCGTGAGGGTTTGGGTCCTAAACGGGGATTTTAATCGGGTTCGGGGCGGGAGCGGGGCATAACATCCCCGCCCGCCACACCTTAAACATATATACTAGGGGTGGCAATTCGGGTCAGGTTCAGGTTGGCGGGTTCGGGTTAACAGGTTGGCGGGTCAGAAAACCTCAACCCGAACCTGACCCATTTAAATCAGCGGGTCAGCTATGTCAACCATAACCTGTTTACACATAACCCGAACCTCACCTACTTAATCCGTATATATACTTGGGTTGGCGGGTTAAATAGGTTACATTGGTTGAATAGGTTGAACGGGTTTCGAGTTGACCCATTTATATCGTTTTATATACAAAAGTCAGCACATTACATGAGTTAAACAAGTTAAACGGGTTTGTGGGTCGACCGTTTAACCCATTTAACCTGTATAATAAAATATAAATAATTTTAATTTAAGGAAAAAAAAAAAAAAAAAAAACCCTAAACGGGTTGGCAGGTTGACCCGATTAATTTATTCTCAACCCGAACCTGACCTGTTTAATAAACGTGTTAGATGGGTCGACCCAAACCCGACCCAAGATCTATTTAGACTCAACCCGAACCTGTTAATTTTTGTGTCAATTTCAGGTCGGGTTTCGTGACGGGTCAAAAATTGCCACCCCTAATATATACTAATATACATATATATCTATTGATCATGTTAGTATTTACATGATAAAACATGTTTCTCTAATATATATATATATATATATATATATATATATATATATATATATATATATATATATATATATATTTTTAATAATCTTTGTAAGAATTCATATTGTGATCATAGAAGATTGTTTAATGTCATATTTTTAAGAGTTGTAATTTGTGACTCTATGAGTTATCATTATTTATGTTTTAATACTATCGTTGAAGACTTAATTAAGGCTAGTAGCAGAATTGAGAATGCTAAGGTGGCCCTGAGGTAAAGCCATGTTAGACATGATTCCGAATGGAGTTTTTAGAGCGGAACTTGAAGTTGAAACTATAATCAACAAGATGAGGGAAGGACGGTTGAGATGGTTCGGACATGTGCCAGTTTAGAGGGTGGAAGCTTTGGTAGTTAGCATGTTAAGGAGAAGGGGTAGAGTGATAGACCCAAACTTAGGTGGGAGGATAGATTGAAGCATGACATGAAGGAGCTTCTCTTGACCAAGGACATGAACTCTGATATGAACGCGTGGAGAGCTAGACTTGGAATAGGTTACGAGTTAGTTTGGATCCAGGATTTATAGGTGACTTTTAGCAGCCTTGGTTCATTTTTGTCATGCATTGATCTTTCTAGATGTTTTTTATCCCGCATTTTAGGTATAGAGAGTCGTAGCTCGTTCTTTAGACTTTGTAGGCGATTTTTAGTAGCCTCTCGCGTACATATTTGCCTTTGCACTTAAGTATAGAGCCCATAGCAATTTTTTTTTTTTTTTTTTTTTTTTTTGTTAATATTCATAGGCATGTTCTCCCCACAAGCGGTTATGCTTTTATGGACCTCATTCACGTATGTGTTTGTCTTCATTATATTATGTGATATGCTTTCCATGCGTTGTATGAGTATACGCCACTATGCTTTCAAGCGGTTTTTTTTTTTCCTTCCATTTGTCATATGTCGTGTGCGCCTTGTTGCCTGCTATGCTTTATTTGCTATCATAGTTGATCTATTCATGCAATTCTACACATTCACATATTTGAGCACATTCACCCTCACACGTACACTTGCATAAGGTCTTCATGGAAGCAGTCTCCCTATTTACGGGCTCACCCTAAGGTAAGGGTATGATGTGTCTATTAGTGGATAATTAGGCCCAAGCCCGGTTTGTGGGTTTTGGGTATTAGGGTTTCACTATTATATATAGTGTTCAATAATAAAGTTATAGTGTTTAGTAATCTAGGGTATCAATTCACGAGACGACTTTTTTGGTGTCGAATCCAGGGTATAAATTCCCGAGACGACTTTTTTGGTGTCGAATGGAGGGTATTAATTCCCAAGACAACTGTTTGGGATACTTTGGGTTATCCCGTTTTATTTTGGTTTATTGTTTTATTTTGCTTTCTTAGTTTACTACTCCAGTTCAAGCTTTCACGATTTCGCCGCTTGAACTGCGAGGGAGTATTAGTGGATAATTAAGCCCAAGCCCGGTTTGTGGGTTTTGGGTATTAGGGTTTCACTATTATATATAGTGTTCAATAATAAAGTTATACCTACGGGGTTTATCATTGTCTAACAGTGTCTACATTCCACCTCAATACCTCGTTCAGACGGGGGATTGCTGCTGCTGCCACTGCCACCTTGTTGCCGCTGTTGTTTGGTCGAGAATTGCGCCCATAGAGGAGACACATGTAAGATCCCCGTCGAGAACAGGTCGGGTTTGGGGGATGATCGCACTCTAACAGGGCGCCCCCGCCCGATGGGGATCGGGGCGGGTTTGAGGAGGACTTTGGTAATCGGGTTTGGGGATGGGATGGCTGCCCCACCCGTGGCCATTCCTATAGCCAAGCTTAGTTTCTGAATGATAGCATAACTTTGATAAGAAGTGAGTGTCAAATTGAGGAACTCTTTGTAGAAATACCTATAATAAAACTTTTTTTTGTTACGTAGCTATTTCGTTTTATACTATTCTTGATGTAAATTACATTTAGTAAGAAAGCAAACAAAAAGTAAGTAACATGGTTATAAAAAGTATGATATCATAGATAAGATGAGAAGGGATCCATTTAGTCGGACTCCTGTCATAGGATAGTATTTTGTTGACTTGTGAATTCTTGATGGATTAGATTCAGGGTAAGGCTATATAAACCTACAAAGTGGAAAGTTGACATGAGATTGCTCATAGTCAACCACCTTTTGTTGGGCATTATGTTTGATTTATAACAAAGGACAAGTATTGTTCAACTCATAAATCTTACGATTATAGAAATCATGCTAGTTACATAAAATTTTCAATAACAAAATTGTAAATAATTTCAGATAAGATAGTCGATGAATCCCATCTGTAGCACTAGTCTCATTTCATAAACATCCAATTGTTTGTATATTTATTGCATGAATAGTGTGCATGATTAAAGCAAAAACAATGTTCAAAACCATGGAAAATCGTGTATCTTTAAAAACAATGGAAGATTTAAACATTGGGTATTGATCGGTACGTATAATCTTTTAAGTTGTGCTTTTCTTCACTCCCAGAATCACCAAAAATGCTGCAGAAAACTGTCCGAATAAGCCCTGACTCGAGTTATGGGAAAGCTCCTTCTTAGATCTTAAGTTTGGGGTTTACATATGCCTGGCATTGTACGTTGCTACAGTCGAGTGAATGTTGGCCACGAACGTAGCACCTTCTAGTAGGTATTATGACGGTCAAAAGAAAACCACGACCGTGGTGATATTGTTTCTTTTGGCTTCAATGATTCTTCAGAATAAGTGCTCCTTTTCCATCGAAGTATATTCGAGAACCTAATATTATCATTTTAGCAAACCATATATAGAGTAAAATCTCTCTATCCAAGCATACGGTGGATTAGAGATGTAGGATCTTGCAATTTTTGACAGGTTCAGCCTATGTAGTTAATATCGCCGATATCTCGTCGATATCTCATGTATCGCTCCTAAAAAAAATCTTGGATCAAAATATCGCCCCAAAATATCGGATCCGATAATATCGGCGATACTTGTGTATTTATGTTTGTTTGAGGTTTGGATTAAAGCACAAAGAGATAAGAAAGAAGATTAGTGGGTGAATGAGCATAAGAGTTGTGTATTATGAAGAAAAGGAAGTGTGGTTGCTGTAGATATGTGAGCAGATTTTTTTTTTTGGCTGCGTGAAAATGCATTAGGGTTTGAGGAATAATAGGAAGTATGTAGGGTTTGTTATTTGGCTGCAATCTAAATTGTTTATTTTGGCCCAATTAATAATAAGATACACTTTATTTTGTTACACAATGTAACTTTTATACTATATTTTTTGTTTAATCTTTTACTAGTATGATTTTAATTTATATGTATATATATTTAATATTCTGAATAATATAAAAAAACGATATCTCACCGATATCTCACCGCGACAACCGCTATTTCAAATATCGGACGTTGAACGATACGAGATTTTTGACCGAGATAACTACATAGGGTTCAGCGAACAATCAAAATGCATGTTATTCCTAAAATACTAAAATTCCTCATCTAAGATATATAAATAAAAGCTTAAACAAGATGAACCTTTCAGGGATTAAGACCTGCAACTCTGTAAGACGTCAAGAACGTCTTGAAAAGTATTATGTGGAGAGATGAACCAAATTTAAATAAATTTTAGGTCTTAGGTTTTAGATAGAAGTGGCAGACATTGTACCGACCTGTAGTGATTCAACTTTTAACAAAGTAACAACTACACAAAAGATGTTTTGCTATTATACATGCGAAGTTAGCATTACATTTCTTGATGTGCAGCTTTGCCAATGCTCCAGAAGCTGCGAGAATGGATTGGTCATCATTTACAAAAGGTTACTTTCTAAATAGAGAATCTTTGGTAAGCGTTCTGCTTCTTGTTGATGCAAGTGTTCCGCCTCAGAAGATTGATCTTGACTGTGCTAATTGGCTTGGACGAAATAATGTATGGTTCCTAGTAGAAACTACTTGCTCTAAACTAACATTCTATATATCGTATTGGTTTTCTATTAATTCTTCTTTTTTGAATTTTGGCCACCAATTTTAGATTCCAATGACCATTGTTTTCACAAAATGCGATAAAATGAAGAACACCAAGGGAAAACGGCCTGATGAGAATATTCAAAGTTTCCAAGAGTTGATTAAAGAAAATTACAAGATTCATCCTCCATGGATTATGACTAGCAGCGCCACCGGCTTGGGTAGAGATAACCTTCTTCTGCATATGTCACAGCTTCGGAACTACTGGGATAATTAGGCTTGGTAATCAGTTCATGCAGTGCTGCAAATCTTGTGTTGCTGTTAATATTTTGTGGTTCTGGTTTTATTTAGCATGGTAGTAGGTCCTGTTTTGGCTCGTCGTCTGAAAGGCTTCGGACAAAGATGGGCCATAGCTCAAACAAGTTAAATTTTGGTATTGTGGCTGCGTTATTCCAAGCAAGGAGTGCAGCCTTTTTTATATCTTGTAAGTCGATGATAGCAATAGATTTAAATAGGTTTGTTATACGTGATACACCGAATGTATCTCACAGATGATGTTCCGGAAGAATTATTGTGTTTATTTTTATTATGCTGATAATCAAAGTCAATCTGAACTTGACATCAGTTAGCTGTCTTATACGCTTTGAGATTGACTGTGTTCAAGCGCTATCAATATTTATGTTCAACTGTAACAATTAGGTTTGTACGTTGTACTATATGGGTGCTGTTTGATGGAAGATGTTCTATTGTAGTGTCACAAATAGGTATCAGATGGTTACATATATTAGTTCACCCAAATTGGTCTATACATGTTTGACTAGGTATGTTCAAATGGTTCAAACTGTAGAACGATTACCTTAAAATTCTGGATTCAAAACTAACACCGCCGCTATTTGCTCCAAGAGAATAATGATGGTTATTTTCTACCTGTTAAGACTAGCAATGGGAGATGGTAAGAATAAGCTGGTATAGTGGTAGATTTCAAGTTTCAACTGTGTCAAAACCAGAAGCATAAACACTTATCAGTCGATTGTAAGTTTGACTAGAAAAACTATATTATTACAACAGTAATCTAAATCTGAAACCGAGCATTCAATGTGTTATGTAGATGATGTTCAACCCGTTTAAATCTCAACCAAAATGGTTTCATTTGCTGGTAAATATCTGCTACACCTTTGTTTTAGTTTATGTGGTTTTTGGTTGTATTTACCACATCCATTTGACTACATGGTTAACATATACCAGTAACACTTTTTGATTTGTTTATTTGAGATCTCAACCCATACGACTGTGAATGTCATTTCTGTGATCTATTTGGATAATTATTTCAATTCTTTTTAACATACAGATGAACTATCTCTAAATCCAGGCTTTCTCGAAATTAACATCCATGTAGCTAATGAATAAACATAAGCTTTAAAATAAAGTGAATGCCAAGAAGCTCTCGTAGCTCAGTTGGTTAGAGCACCCGTTTAGTAAGCGGGAGGTCTTGAGTTCGACTCTCAACGAGAGCAATTACTTTTTTGCTACACGATTGAAGCTCTGAGGTGCCTTTTGCTACACGATTGAAACATAACATAATTTATTAGATGTAATGATGCATTTGGTTTACATTAGGGTATGACTATGGGTATTAGAATGAGTTTGAAAACCCAACTTGCTTGACTATAAGTATTGAAATGGGAATGAGTTTGAAAACCCAACTTACCAGATGGGTTTAGAAAATGCCTACATTTATTGGTTTGATTCCTAATTTCAAAACCAAACCTACAAACCAAACATCTATAATGAGAATGAAAGTGATTTTCTCATTCTCATACCGTCAAACCAAACACCCCTAAGATAGCTTAAAGGTTATGAGTTTGAATCATATATTCGTGTACTAAATAAAATACTAGTATGGTCATTCTTAGAAGTATGTTTCTTAGAAATAATTCAGAAGCGTTTAGTTGGAGAAAAAAATCTCTTATTTTCGATCCCTATTTTTGTAAAAATTTAGAAGGAAAATTTATCTCCACAAAACACTTGAAAATATAAAAAAACGCATTTAGTTGATGTTTGCATTTTCTATTTGATAGAATTGCAAAAATCGTCCTTAAAGTTTGGCCAAATTGCACGTTTCGTCCATAAAGCTTGGAAAGTGCAAGGATCGTCCATGTGGGAAAACCTTTAGTGCAAGTATCGTCCTTTTGGGGGAAACCTTTGTTGCAAGTATCGTCCTTGTGGGGACGATATTTGCTCCAAAGTTTTCTTCGCAAGGACGATCCTTGCACATTTCAAACTTTAGGGACGAAACGTGCAATTTGGCCAAACTTTAAGGACGATTTTTGCAATTCTTTCTTTCTATTTTGAAGAAGGAAGGGAGGATTGTGGGTTATAAAGGGAAATAAGAAAAACAACTAAAATTTGTTTTGTAATTTTCCTTGTTAAGTTAGGGAGGATTGTGGGAGTTTGTGTTTTGCAAAACATTTTATTGGAAAAACGCTTATTTTAACGCGATATCTATTTTTCTTGTTTTCCATAAAACATTTTGTAGAAAACAAGTGTGTTTTCCCTCAACTAAACGCACCCTTCATATTCTTAGAAGTATGTTTCTAGAAATACTTTGTAGAGATGTGAATGGATTAATTGAATAACGAGTTCGTCTTACGGTGTGTTTGTTATGTAGGTTTTGGACCCAAGTAATACAATCATATCTTAAATTAACTAGCTCATAACCCGTGTTTAACACGGGCTGTAATAAGTACATACCTAAGTTTAACGGAAAAAAATGTAAAGAAAATATAGTTTGCCAATATTATGATAGAGTAGATTAGATAAATACATAAACCAATCATCTCATAAAAAGAATTGACTACATTCTATGAAAACCAAAGAATACTCGAACAATTACAAACTCAAGAGCCATGATCATACCAAATATGATTTCCTCATCAGCCAAAATTTTCAACCGCCCATGCACATAGTTGCATATCAAGAAGTCTTTTTAAAAAATGTAAGTTTTGTAAATAAATAACATAATTTAGCAAAGGTGAATGCAAAGCTCAAGCTAACATGCAAATAATTTGTATACGTCAGTAGTATGCAAACAATGAGAAAAGTCTGTAAAATACAATACAAATCTCTTGTGTACATAAATAATCTAGTGAAAGTTGCTTCAATGACCCTTGAGAAGTTTCAACTGTTGTGTAAGTTGCCATTGGAGTTACGGTTGTAAGGTTAGCTATTGTACTAAAACTCCCATAAGCTATCAATTACAAATTCATAAGCAATTAAAAGTCCAACTGCACACCTTTCTTTAGAATGGAAACTAAAGCATGATCACATAGTCACAGATAAATTGTAGACGTTGAACTCCTTTTACACAATTACACCTAACACCGCCACAAGGCCACAAGAAATAATACAATACAACAAAAAAGTCACAAATATTCATATGGAACAAAAAGTATGCAAAAGTTTGTATTTTAAAGAGCTTCGTTAAGTTACTTCTGTATACCCGTTATAGATCAAAAAGCTCAATACCAATAAACAACAATTAGAAAACAATCGATCGCAAGTGCTCTATCAATCCTTGCTGTATGACCATATACCCATCCGATAGAACTTGACCATTCATGACTTGTAAAGGAAAATAATCACTTCGAAATGCAATGCAAACATCCCCTTATAGCTTTCCCGCTTGTACGCCTTTGCGAATTTGTTGGTTGTTATTTGTATAACGGTTCCCAGATTAGGGTTAAGATAATCAATAAAGGTACCGGATATTCACTTGAAATCGTGGTATCACTTTCCAATAGAAACTATTTGACCCTATGCCTGGGTTACACGAATATCTCTATGGGATAAGACCAAGTGATGTTCTTGCTTTAGGCACAAACCAAGAACCAGATACGTATAGAAGTGTTTAGGGTTTCGTGTTTAGTCGTATTGTAAAACGTATATCCATGCAGAATGATGTGACCTCTATTTATAATAGAGAATACTCAAAACCCTAGCCCGTGGAATTATGTATAATTAACGGCCCATTAATTATATCATAATACTTTCCATAATAGTCGGGATCAGTGGTTATCAGTGGAAACATTATCACTAGCAGTGGTAATGTTAACACTATCAGTGGTAACTATAACCCTTGCAGTGGAAACAATAACCCTTGCAGTGGTAATATTAACACATCAGTGGAAACACACTAGCAGCTGAATCTACTATCAGTAGAATCATACTTCAGTGGAATCACACTATCAGCAGGATCAGCTATTAGCAGGATCATGCTATCAGCAGAATCATGCTATCAGCAGATTCAATACATAACCACTATTAAGTCAGGGGATTCAGTGACCAAATGGGTGTATACTCCATACCTCCAAACCCATTACCAGGTGTGAATTGATCCCTCAAGTGCACTAAATTTTCCAACAATCCTCCCCAAATTTAGTTCACTTCCTTTGCATGAAAATTCAAACACAAAACCAAAACAAGTGCATAAATGAAAATATCCTGAGGATTGAATTTCCACATTAGTACATATACTTTCAAATATTCGAGAATCAGGGTGTTCTAAGAATTGAACCCTTCAACCCATTTGAATACCTGATGATAAATACACACAAGTTTTCAAACACTAAAATACTCCTGACACTATATAAGCCATGTGTCCATATCCAATTCATAAATGTTGTAAAAGCTAAAAGTCCAAAGCTTCCTGAAGCGACAAAACTTCAACATTCACATAGGTGGTTCATCTTTAATTCATGCTCCTGCTTAGCACTTTTTCAAAGAAAATTAACCATTAAGAAGTGAAGACTTCATCCTCCTTTCAGCAGGTAACAAGCACAACCTTGGGATGTTTGTGATACATGTGCTTCAGTCCACTAAATGATCAGCTTTCCATATTGAACTCAGCTTCCAAGTTTCCTTAGAAGGGAGTTGGGTATCCTTGCATTCAGTGACTAAGTTGGACTTAAACCCATCCCTTTAGCAGACTTCAAAACCAAGTCTCTAGCCAAACCCTTCGTCAAGTGATCAACTAAGTTTTGTTGAGATTTAACAAACACTATAGATACCACCCCGTTCATGATAAGCTCACGAATCAAGCTATGCCTAACACCTAAGTGTTTAGACTTCCCATTGTACATCTGGCTATAAGCCTTTGCCAATGTAGCAGCACTATCACAACGGATAGATATAGGTGCTATAGGTTTAGACCACAATGGAATCTCAAGAAGCAAGTTTCTCAACCATTCAGCTTCTTTGCCAGCAGCAGCTAAAGCCACAAATTCAGATTCCATGGTTGAACTGGTAATGCAAGTTTGTTTCTTGGATGCCCAAGAAATTGCACCTCCACCAAGTAGGAATACCCAGCCACTGGTAGACGAATTGTCTTCACTGTTACTGATCCAACTTGCATCAGTGTATCCTTCTAATACTGAAGGATAACCAGTATATGAGAGACTATAATCCATAGTTCTCTTCAAATACTTAAAGACCCTCTGAATTGCTTGCCAATGATGAGCACTAGGATTACTAGTATACCTGCTCAGTTTACCCACAGCAAAAGCAATATCAGGCCTTGTACAAGTCATGGCATACATCAAGCAGCCAATCACCCTAGAATACTCAAGTTGAGATACAGCTTTGCCAGTATTAGGCATTAGCTTCTCACTTGTATCCATGGGAGTACTCACTGGAGTACAATCAAAGTAATTAAATTTCTTTAACACCTTCTCAATGTAATGAGACTGAGAGATAGAAATTTTGTTACTTTCATGTTTAATCCTAATGCCAAGGATAACATCTGCCTCCCCCATATCCTTCATGGAGAACTTTGATGACAAAAATTCTTTTGTAAGATCAACTTGATTTTGGTCAGTGCCAAAGATCAACATGTCATCAACATATAGACAAATGATGACTCCTTTACCAGATTCATCAAATTTGCTATATACACATTTGTCAGCCTGATTAAGTAAATAAGTAAATAACCACTAGACAAAACCACTTCATCAAACTTTTGATGCCATTGCTTAGGTGCCTGTTTTAGTCCATAAAGAGACTTAATCAGTTTACACACCTTGTTTTCATTGCCAGGCATAATGAAGCCCTGAGGTTGGTTCATGTAAACCTCCTCATCTAAATCACCATTCAAGAAAGCTGTCTTCACATCCATCTGATGAATAATCAGATTGTGAATTGATGCCAAAGCAATTAGCAATCTTATGGTACTGATACGTGCCACTGGAGCATAAGTATCAAAGTAGTCTATTCCTGACTTTTGTTTAAAGCCTTGAATAACTAATCTTGCCTTGAACTTTTCAACAGTTCCATCTACCTTCATTTTCTTTTTGAAAATCCATTTGCTACCTAAAGGTTTGCAACCAGGTGGTAGATCAGTCAACACATAAGTGTTATTGCCCATGATAGAGTCCATCTCATCATTAATTGCTTCTTTCCAGAAAGCAACATCCTGGGACTTCATTGCTTCTTCAAATGTTTTGGGATCATCCTCCACAATGAAGCAATAAGAGTATTGGTCAGAGACCTCACTCCTTGTACCTTCAATTAAGTATAATTGAAACTCAGGTCCAAATGACTTTGGAGTCCTCACCCTATTGCTCCTTCTGAGCTCAGGTTCAGGTTGTTGTTCCACAACCTCAGCAAGAACCTCATCAGTAGGAACCTCATCAGCAGGAACCTCATCAGTAGGAACCTCTGAAACACCATTGTCATTGGTTCCATTTGGAATCCTTTGACCTGGTCTAGGGATAGATGAGAATCTGTTCTCATCAAAGAGTGCATCCCTTGATTCAATTATTGAGTTAATTGAAACAGACTCATTAGGTTCTATAACATAAAACCTATATGCCTTGGAATGCTCAGCATATCCAACAAAGATGCATTCAATGCCTCTTTCACCCAAAGTTTTCTGCTTTGGATCAGGGAGTCTTACAACAGCCCTACAATCCCATATCCTAAGATAATTAAGGTTAGGTTTCTTTTTAGTCCAAAGTTCATAAGGGGTAACTTTGTTCCTTTTGTTGGGAACCCTATTTAATAAATAGCAAGCTGTTAACATAGCTTCACCCCAGAATCCTTGACTCGGCCCTGAATAGGACAACATGGAATTAACCATCTCCTTCAGCACCCTGTTTTTCCTTTTAGAAATACCATTTTGCTGAGGAGTATAAGGGGCAGTCGTTTCTTGGATTATACCAACAGACTGAAAATACAGAGTATCCATGTACTCACCTCCCCTATCAGTCCTTAATCTTTTGATCAGGGAACTTTGTTGCAATTCAACTTCAGTTTTAAATACTTTAAATTTATCTAATGCTTCATCTTTAGAATGTAATAAATAAACATGACAAAACCTAGAAGCATCATCAATAAAAGTCACAAAGTATTTCTTATTCCCCAAAGAGGGAGTAGCATGTAAATCACAAAGGTCACTGTGAATTAACTCCAAAACTTTAGTTTCACGTTTTACTCCTTGAAAAGGTTTCTTAGTTATCTTGTTCAACATACAAGTTTTACACTTTTCAGTGTTCATATCAAAGGCTGGAATTAACCCATCCTTAGACATATCTTGCATTCTTTTAAAAATGTACATGGCCAAGTCTTGCATGCCATAGGTTTGAATCATTAAGTTTAGATGTAGATATAAAAGCAGAATCAATATTATCATGAACAATATTAAGTCTGAACATTTGATTACATAAATAACCAAAACCAATAAACACACCATTTTTAGATAAAACAAACTTATCAGATTCAATAACCTGTTTATAACCACAATTATTTAAAACACTACTAGAAACCAAGTTCTTTCTAATATCAGGAACATGTAAAACATTAAACAAAGAAACAATCTTTCCAGAACTAAACTTCAACTCAACACATCCTTTTCCATGCACCAGGGCAGTTGACTCGTTTCCCATGTGAAAAATAGAACCATCATTCATTGACTTGTAGGTCTTGAACCAGCTTCTATCTTTACACACATGAATTGTTGCTCCAGAGTCAACCCAACACGCAACATCATCATCCTGCACAAAGTAAATGTCAGATATATATGTAACATAATAAATCTTAAAAGACTTATTAAACACATTCTGACCTTTCAGAGAATTGGTGTTACCATTCCCTCCACTTGTGCCTGATCCATTGGATTTGTTTCCAACTTTACCACCCTTGCAATCTTTTCTAAAGTGTCCAGGTTTCCCACACTTCCAACAAGTCACCTTAGGTTTCTTGTTAAGATCAGATTTGGTGTTATCTTGATGCTTACGCTTGCCCTTGTTGTCATTGTACTTGGTAGAGTTGTTATGCTCCACCATATTGACAACTGATGGACCAGTAGCAGTGCTACTCTTTGGCTTGTCAATGTCTTGAGCTTTGAGTGAATCCTCAATGCGTAAGTGACTGCCCAACTCAACAAGAGTTAACTCCTCCTTCTTATGTTTAAGCATATGCTTGAACTCTTTCCAAGAGGGAGGTAGTTTATCGATGATACAAGAGACTGAAATAGTCTCATCCATGTTCATCTTGTGTTGTGTGAATCGACCAAGTATACTAAGAAGTTCATTGTATTGTTCCATGACAGGTCTAAAATCAACCATTTTGTAATTGTTAAAATTACTTACAAGGAACTTCTTACTTGATGCATCCTCAGCCATATACTTGGCTTCCAAGGAATCCCATAGTTCTTGAGAAGTTTCAACATTCTGATAAATATCAAATAGAGAATCAGACATACCATTAAGAATTAAACCTCTGCATATGTAGTCATCATTCTCCCACTTGCTCCTTGCCCTCATCTGATCCATAGTAGCATCATTTCCATGATCTTCTGGAATCTCAGTCGTGAGAACATACACCACATTCATACTTGACAATAAGAAGTGCATCTTCTTTTGCCATCTTCTGAAATCAACACCTTTAAACTTTTCCAACTTGGAAAAGTTAGCAGCCATTTGTCTCATAGCAGCAGCCATTGATTATCACTAATAGTTTCTATTGATTGTTGGTTGTTATTTGTATAACGGTTCCCAGATTAGGGTTATGATAATCAATAAAGGTACAGGATATTCACTTGAAATTGTGGTATCACTTTCCAATAGAAACTATTCGACCCTATGCCTGGGTTACACAAATATCTCTATGGGATAAGACCAAGTGATGTTCTTGCTTTAGGCACAAACCAAGAACCAGATGCGTATAGAAGTGTTTAGGGTTTCGTGTTTAGTCGTATTGTAAAACGTATATCCATGCAGAATGATGTGACCTCTATTTATAATAGAGAATACTCAAAACCCTAGCCCATGGAATTATGTATAATTAACGGCCCATTAATTATATCATAATACTTTCCATAATAGTCGGGATCAGTGGTTATTAGTGGAAACATTATCACTAGCAGTGGTAATGTTAACACTATCAGTGGTAACTATAACCCTTGCAGTGGAAACAATAACCCTTGCAGTGGTAATATTAACACATCAGTGGAAACACACTAGCAGCTGAATCTACTATCAGTAGAATCATACTTCAGTGGAATCACACTATCAGTAGGATCAGCTATCAGCAGGATCATGCTATCAGCAGAATCATGCTATCAGCAGATTCAATACATAACCACTATTGAGTCAGGGGATTCAGTGACCAAATGGGTCTATACTCCATACCTCCAAACCCATTACCAGGTGTGAATTGATCCCTCAAGTGCACTAAATTTTCCAACAGAATTCATCAATAAATTAAAAGTACATCATCCACTTTGATCTCCACTGAAAATAGCTCTTTTTAAGACATAGAAAAGTTTGTATTTACCTCCTGCCACTATTAAAGTTTTGATACACAAAGTATGTACATGTTTAATCCCTAAAAGAAATTGATAAGAATTATAGCTATATCATCAGATTGTATAGTTGCCATACAATAAAAGAGATACCTGGATATTAATAATACTGAACCATCAAGATTCAAGAGCAGCAGGGCACTTTCCATTTTCATATCTATATCAACTAAGTTTGGTCCATGTTCTAATGCCACATGCTGCAAATTAAAAGTGGACACAAGCCTAAAATTGTATAGACCTCTTTTTATTAACCCAACAGAAAACACAGTTAGTTAAAATACTACATGAGCATCTCCAATGCATAACCCATCTATGAGCTATATTGATTTTATAAATATCTTCTGATAACAACAGGTCTTGAATTCTTATTTCCAGGATCGAATGATCCAAACAACACCATATACAATCATCAAAGAAAGGAGCAGTAAAAAGGAAAAACACAGAAAAGGGTTGAACCTTTTAATAACGATATTTATTAACTGGAAAAGGTTAACGTTTACAAATGAATCCTATCCTATATATACTACATGAAGCGTTGCCTCCAAAAAGACATGTCGCTTCATCTAAACGTTGTAACCCTAGACTAAGCGTTGCATAATAAATAACTACCTATAACTGTCAAACTTATGGGCTTGTTTGGGTTAATAAGGTTCGACCCATAAGCAGACTTACAATTCGACCCAAATACAAATTATAATACTAACTAAAAGTCTTAAAACTTAAACACATAAACATTTGAACTAACAACATTAAAGGCTAACATTTTCCCCCCTAATGTGTTAGTATCAAATTCTTCAATCTTCTGAGTTTCTTCCTGGTCTTTCAAACAAATGACATCAAAGTCATTGTTGTCGTGGCTGCTTCCTTGTATCCATCTTCATCATCATCCAATCTAACACCAAACTTGTTGTTCTTCTTGTTCATTCCATGTGCTCCATCCTTCACTCCCTTATCCTTCTGGCATGGCGGTCCTTGACATTAACTTCTTTGCATGCTTCACCCACTTCTAAAGGCTTTTCAACCCAAGGCACTTAGGCAGTTTCATGGCAGATTACACAACTAAATTAATGAACCTCCTACAACAATCTTGTTATTGCCTCACTTCTTCATCTTTGTTAGACCTCATACTTTGATGGCTTTTGTTTCTTTGTTGCAAAGTTTTATCATCTTGTGATCAATATCGTACTAACATCAAATCATCACGACCTTGTCCCCATCATACTCATACATCTTCATCTTTGGCTTCATTGCCTTTGTCAACCATCGTGGTTGTAGGGTTCTTCATGAACCGGGGTCTCAAGGTTGGTTCTTCTTCTCGATCTCTTATGAACAAACTAAGTTCTTCTTTCTTTGTAACAAACTTGCAGCCAATTTTATTCTTCTCCTTTCTTTCTATTCTTCTTCGTGAATCTTCTTTTTTTTCTTGGTTTAACCACCGGTCTTTGGTGGTAACCGTCTAAACCTTCTTTCTTTCTCTTCAAACATCATTCATGGCAGATTTCGAGTGTGTTGTTTGATCCCTTCGCTCTGATGCCACTGATAACAGGTCTTGAATTCTTATTTCCAGGATCGAATGATCCAAACAACACCATATACAATCATCAAAGAAAGGAGCAGTAAAAAGGAAAAACACAGAAAAGGGTTGAACCTTTTAATAACGATATTTATTAACTGGAAAAGGTTAACGTTTACAAATGAATCCTATCCTATATATACTACATGAAGCGTTGCCTCCAAAAAGACATGTCGCTTCCTCTAAACGTTGCAACCCTAGACTAAGCGTTGCATAATAAATAACTACCTATAACTGTCAAACTTATGGGCTTGTTTGGGTTAATAAGGTTCGACCCATAAGCAGACTTACAATTCGACCCAAATACAAATTATAATACTAACTAAAAGTCTTAAAACTTTAACACATAAACATTTGAACTAACAACATTAAAGGCTAACATCTTCCAACCTATTTACAACTTATCTTTCCAACGCATTAACCCTTTATTAACCCATATTTTTTCAATCCATTCTCACTAAACACAAACTTGAATAGGCTGAGCTTGCATAACCTTTTGATCAAGTAACCCATTTTCTCGTCACTACTCCAGTGGCAATGAGCTTTTGAAAAAATATCAACCTATCTTTGAGTCGTTCTCAACTCGTGCATTGGAGATGAAGATTTATTTGAATACATCTAAAATCTTATAATCAAAAGTAGGCAAAAATAGTTTTCCTTACTTGTAATGAATATCAACTTAGTAGAATAATTCAAATTGTCCATGGAAATTACAAGTATCTTAAAAAGGGATTCATTTAAAATGAATTTTCAAATTGTACAGCTAATCCACTATCACAAAAATGGATCTTAAATGAAAATTGAGTTTGGTTAAATAAAATGGATTTAAAAGTTTAGACCACCCATAATAGATAGCATGGCACATGATTTCCTCGAATCAAATTAATAACAAATTTCAAATAAAATGTTATAGCCTTTCAATAAGAAAAATGGTATCAACTGAGTTTTAAGTAAAGACGTGTACTTGGAATAAAAAGCTTACCAAACCATTAACACACCTGTAATCATCCTAGTATTTCTAAGCACTTGCGATTCCATTCTTTAGCTTGGTAAAAGACTTGTTGATAGTTATCTCTTCTTGTTCCAATACCAAGTCCTGGTCTTCAAAGAAACGATTAAACAACAAATTAGAGAATACCAAGGTTGTAAATATCGCTCGGCGGTACCTCGACGGTCGACCACTGCCAAGCGCCAAGACCGATATGGCGGCGATATATCAGTGATATATCGGAGACCATAAATTATAAAGAAAATTATTTTTAAAAGAATAAATATTCGTAATATCCTAATAAAATAAGTCAATAACCACACATTTAACTAAAATTAAATTTTTTATTAATAAAAAATACATTAATGCTAAACAATAACTTTACAATGCTCTACAAAACAGATCCAATAAAAGCCCAAACTATGTTAAAAATATAAAATAAAAGCCCAAACAACTACCAAACCTAAACCTAATATTTCTCACTATATAATCACATAATAAACTCAGCCACCCATACACTCTTCTCTAAAACAAGTAAAGTTGCAGTCACATACACTTTATCTCTAACCCTAATATTTCTTGCAGCCACACTTATACCACTTCTATCTCATTTCTTTCTTCCTCAATGACAAAACATACAATAGCTAATACAACCGATGGTCCTCCATCTTCGCCGGAAATCCAATCCTCCCCGTCCCTACCAGAAATATCTTACCTGTGGTGGAGTCGCCGGAGGTACAGTCGCCGGAGGTGGAGTCAACAAAGGTCCGATTTTGACCGACAAAGGTCCGATTTTGACCGCCAAGGTCCGATTTTGACCGATTTTGACCAAACCGATTTTTTTGAGCGATAAGTGAAATATCGTATCGGTCAACCACCGATAAGCGATATATCACTGATATATCGGCCGCCAAGACCGATATTTACAACACTGGAGAATACTTGAATGAATGAACACGTTATCTAGTTACAGAATAGCTTACTCAAGCCACTAATAATTTTCAATACTTCACTCTGGTGTTTACACAAACACTTGGCTTGCATAAAAGAGAAATACGTGAAACCTGAAACAATTACTCACAAAGTCAGATTTGGCTTTTAGAATAGAAATCTTACATTTTCACCATAAGTAGATTGGAGAGTAGGGTTGTTGATGTTGCTGCACAAATAGATACTTGCTTCAAGGTCCATGAAAGTAAAAAACATACAATTGGGAGAAAAAGTACCTTCTTAAAAGATAAGACCAAAATGATATATTATTGTGACGACACAGAACACACAATATGATTTTGAATTTGAATTCTTGAATGAAGAGAAACCTAAAAGAGAAAAAAGTGACTGCAAAGCTGTAAATTATGGGGGTGTTCAAAAAATACGTACATACGTATATGATAAAGAAATCCCACATATTTGCTTTTTAAAAAAAGAATTGTGAACTGAATTACTCCGTATGACATAAGCAATCTCAAACTAGACACCCTAATTGAATGACACATATGAAATAGAACAAATAAATGATGTCAGCCAAAACTCCATTTTAATAGTATGTATACATTGTTTGGTAGTCAATTTTGAAAAAAAGTAACGGAATCAATCTAATAACTCAGGGTGCGTTTGGTTGGTGGTATTTGACTTATAGGAATACTATCATGGTAAAATCATTTGTTTGGTATGTGGATGTTGGTTTTAAAATGAGGTGTGAAACCTTTACTTATGGGGTTGAATAAAACCAACCAATATAGCTTGGTTTATACAAAATGGGTCGGTCATGTGTACTGACAAACCAACGAATTTGCATTCACTCCTCACATTTTTGTTTATATGTTACTTTTTTATTTTTATAATATAAGCAAATGGACCCACCTTATTATATAATAATATTAAGGGTGCGTTTGGTTCGTAAGTAGGATTGGAATTGGATTCGGATTTAGGAAAAGTTTGAAAGAAAAAAATGAGAGAGAAAATATATATAACATATTAATTATATATATTTTAAATTAACATATTGAAATTAAAAATATATTTAAAACTAAAAATAGAAGAGAGAAGAAAAAAATATATTAAATTTGTGGCTATAAATGTTGGATGTGCAATAATTATGTGGAAATCATACAAAAGGTGCCAATATGTAGTGGAATCATTTTATTTGATGAATCCATTACTTGAATTCCATTTAGGTCCACCAAACAATACTTTATGTCTATGATTATATTCAATGAATCCGAACACCTCAAACCAAACGCACCCTAAATAAAAATCAATTCCTAATTACATTTTACAAAACAAAAAACATTAATACTATCAATCATTTTACTTTTCTTTCAATCTATAACAAATCTAAATCTTATTCTAAACCCATAATCATACCAAACACACCCTCATTCTATATCATATACTCCCTCCGTTCCAAAATATAAGTCCATTTTAGTACTTTTTGTTGTCCCAAAATTAATGTCCACTTCCAATTTCCACCAATCAAAATGTTTCTAAGTAGGAGGAAATGAACTTTTATTTGTTAATATTATAAGGGACCCACTTTTCTTAAACTTTGTGAAATATGAAAGTGCACTTATAATTTGGGACGGAAGGAGTATGTAGCTTTCGAAGTATTTCATCTGAGAAATACTTTTTCACCACATACTTCATTTTTTCCATCCATTTTCTTTCTCTTTCTTACAAATTTTTATTATTAATCACCAGTCAATTTCTCAAGGGTTTTTTATTTTATTTTTTATTTTTTTTTAACAAAAATTTCACAATTTACTTATTAAACAAATACTATAACTAAATAATTTCTTATAATTTTTCTTTCTCCTACTTTTTTTCAAACTAATCCGAAATTCAAAGCAAATTCTAAACTCACTTACAAACTAAATGGGGCCTTAGTGTAAGGTGTAATACTTGTCAGGACACTCTTTTATCCTTTGTTTCATACTTATTTGAATAAACACTTAGAAAAAAGGCGGAGAACATACAAAAGACACCAATACACATAGGGGGTCAAAACTTGTTAGAGTTAGGGGTACGTTTGCGTTATGGCTTCGTGTCATCCCACCAGCCGAAAAACCCGATGGTGCACGGTTACGCTAGTGGCGCCATTGTGCCTTGCGCCGTGGTGGCCAGCCAGCGCCGTGGCTTTTTTTTTTTTTTTTTTTGAATTGTAACGTTGCTCAACAGATAGTTTGACCAAAAATTCATATTTTTCCTTTTCCAGCTATACTAAAATTTATAAAAACCACTTTCACTCCTCATTTTTAACGCACATCTTCCAATTTCCATCTTTCTTTCAAACATGAATCCAAATAATCCCAACGACCCTATTTACGACCCTTATTATGATGTTTTTTTAATGATGATCGGGAGCGATATCTTCAAGGTTATGCGGCGTACCAACAATTTGTAGCTTTGTATGATCAAGAAGCCGGGGGATCACGTTCGGGTGAAAATAGATCAAGGGCATACATACCATGTGAACGGGAAGAGGCGGAACAACGTTTAATCGTTGACTATTTTGGCGACGATGAGAATGATCCTAAATATACCGAAGAAAATTTTAGGCGAAGGTATCGTATGAGTTCTAGACTTTTTTAATAAAATTCTCAACGATATTTTAAGTTATGATGTTCAACCTCTTCCCGAGTACTTTAATTTTTTTAGACAACGTTATGATGCATGCGGTCGTTTAAGTATTGGTCCTCTCTTGAAGTGCACATCCGCCATCCGTCAATTGGCATACGGCACTGCTCCTGATGAATTAGATGAGTACTTGCAAATTGGTGAACGTTGTTCCCGACAATGTTTAGAAAACTTTTGTAAATGCATACATGTTTTATACAACGAAAAATATTTAAGAAATCCCACTTCAGATGACGTTGAAAAAATATATGCATTATATGAAAACAAACATAGACTCCCGGGAATGCTCGGGAGTATTGATTGTATGCATTGGGATTGGAGAAATTGCCCAAAGGTCTTAAAAGCTCAATTCAAATGACGTGATCATAAATACCCAACTCTTATGTTAGAAGCGGTCGCGGATCAAAGATTATGGATTTGGCATGCTTATTTTGGGGTTCAGGGGGAAATAATGATCTTAATGTGTTATATGGTTCACCGTTATTTGATACTGAACTTGCCGGTACAGCTCCGGAATGTCCATTTGAAGTTAACGCCATACATATAAGAAAGGTTATTATTTAGCCGACGGCATTTATCCGGCATGGTCCGTGTTTGTCAAAACGTTTAATGTTACAAGGTCTGAAAGTATTTGAACTTCAAAGGGGTTCAAGAAAGTGCTAGAAAAGATATTGAACGAGTTTTCGGAGTCCTACAAGGTTGTTGGGGAATTATACGACAACCCGCACGTGCTTGGCATATCAACACCTTGAAACTAATCATGTATTGTTGTATAACGTTACATAACATGATATTGGAAGACGAAGGATTCGAAGTGAATTTAAGAGATACATTCGTTGATCCAACTCCGAACATGCCAGATAGTTGGGTCGAAAGGTGTGATTTACATGCTAGAAAAAATAAAGAACTTCGAGATAGAAAAGTGCACGACGATCTTCGACAAGATCTTGTGGAGCATTTAAGGAACTTTGTTAATTAGGTTTCTATTTTTATGTATTTTTTTTTTAATGTAATGTGTGTTTTTTGTAGTTAATGAAGTTTATTTTAGTTTATATTGTCTATGTTTAATTTTATGTAAAAGAAAAAAGAAATAGGCCTACGACACCAGAATTTCTGGTGCCAACGCATACGGCCAGAATGTGGTGCCGTGGAGATTTTTGCTGACGTGACAATACTTTTTGGCCCACGGCACCAAGCCATGGCACCAAGGTTACCATTGTTCTTAGGTCACTTTTTTATCCTTGGATTCATACTTATTTTAAGTAAACATTTAGAGGTGGCAACTTGAGCCTCACCAGTTAAATATAGATCAAGTTGGGTGAATATCTATTAGAGAATAAGTCTAGTTGGGTCTCTCTAAATATTATAGATCTGTCTAGTTAGTTATTTGATAGAAAGAACAACTATATAACAATTACCCGACGGATCTAGCGGTTCAAAAATATTATTTTACGTTTTTTTTCATATTTTACTAATTAAAATAATTTCTTTCGAAAATAGTCGGGTCGACCCGACCAAAACCCGTCTAGACCGGGACCCATTTAGACTCATCTTTCTAGAAGATTAGTTAAACCCGGACCCGTTTTGACCAAAACTCATCTAGACCTGTGACCCGACCCGACTCTCCCATTTCGCGACCTCTAAATTAAACATGCACCCTTTGCATCGTTGTTAGAAGGATACACACTCGTCTTTCGATTGCGTTGTATATCTCCAAAATACACCAATTTACCTATGTGATTGATAATCAAATATTGTAATTAATATCCGTGTAGTTGCAAAGTAATAGATGTTGCTTTAAGATAGTTCAAATTGGCTATTTAAAGTTGAAAATTTAAAACCATCTTAGTGCAACATCTATTAGTAGTACTTTGCAACTACTCGAATTAAAATGTTGTTTGATAGTTCAAAGTAATAGATGTTTCACTAAGATTGTTCAAAGGGAAAATTACAATTTTACGCCTAAAGTTGAATTTAGCATCACAATTGAGTCACTTTTCATCCAAATTCCAATTTTGGTCATGTGCGACTTGTGCTACTGTGCGACTCCATACATTGTGTGACACGTGGCATTACCCCACTATCATATCAACTATTTCCTGACCCCACTACTATTTTGTTTTATTCGAATAAGGTGTGCGACTGACGGCTGTGCTACTTGTACTAGTGTGCGACTGGCGGCACAATATCTTTCTTAGATTGCATGGGGAAGGAACGCATTGCCACTTGTTTTTTTTTTTTTTTTTTTTTTTTTTTTTTTCCACTTCTGTTTTTTTCCACTTCTTCTTCTTGAACAAGAAGTATAGTGTGTGTGTGATGCTCCCATTTTCAGTAACACTGTTCATTTCATAGTCATTATTAACATTAATAATGATTGATAATAAGGTATGTTTTACTGTTTATATGTGAATATGTGATTGTTTTAGTTGATTATTACTCTGATTTGATAGGCATTTATGTTCTAGATGTATTAATCCTCTTAGGTATTAAGATACCTTGATCTCCCATTATAAATAGTTCCACAACCTAACACAATCTTATCCACTCACTTACTACTTTTCCGATCATCACCTACTACTTTTCCGATCATCAATTCCTTTCATAGTATCTCTCTAAGTAAATCTGATAATACCTTCCACAAATTTCCCCTTTCATGACCGCCTAGCAGTTGAAGCTCGCTCTTTGAGCAGGGCTCAACAACTATTTGTGTACTTTGAGAGGCTCCGTGCAGCCAACCTCGCGGAAGAGGAAGAGCTGCGAACCTATGTTGAGGAGGCCCGCCAAAGAATAATAGAGATAGATCTCTATTTGTTCGAGCTCGGCCAGGTATATGGCTCGACTGTGGCTGCCCATGGCCGTCGTATGCTTAGGCTTGCTCGCTATCAGGATGTGTCAAGAATAGTCTTGTACACACGTGCAGCAGATGAGGCCTGATACAATGCCGATCTACTCTTGGAGTTTATTGGCAGTGTGTTGCGTCTATAGGTGTTGGTGGGTAGGTCTAGGCTATAAATGTTTGGTAGTTAGGTGTCGTTCCGTATGGTGCATAGCCTAGTACTTTTGGGGATGTTGGTTTAACTTTGGCGTTTATGTATGGTTACTTAACGCGATTTTCTTATGTACGCATTAAGTTTTTATGTAAATATAAGTTATTAATGGAAATCCAGTATTATCTATATATTGTTGTGTTTTGTTAATGTCAAACTGTTAGTTTTTTGTTGGTTTTTGTACTTAACACTTAAATGATGATATATTCATAATTAAATATGATCTGTGGCAGTAAATTGTGTTGTCTAATAATGTTGTTCATTGTTTAGCAAATATGGAGATTGTGATGTATATGAAACTTTAAATACTATGGTTGCCAACCTGCAATATTTGGCTTCTGATTATTTATCCGAATACAAAGAAAAAAGGTTATGAACTGGTATAACTCAGTAAGGACTGAGGTTATTTGATCCTTGCTTCTCCTTGATTTTAGCTTGTGGAATGTTGTTTAGATCTTGCGTGTGGCTGTTCAAAGTTGTGTTTGCTTCTATTTACCCCAGTAGCCATATTCTTTGCTTTTGGTTGATTCAAAGTTGTTGAAAGTGGTGTTTAGAGCTTGGTTGTGGTTGTTCTAAGTTGCAGCCTTAGATTAGTTTTCATATTGTTAGTGCTTCTTAGGTTTACTGAATTGCTTATCTCTGTCCAACTAGCTTATTTAGGACCCACCCATTTCAGTAGCTTGTTATAGATTTTAATATCCCTTTTTATGCCTTAGTATAGCTTTTAGTGTCCTAACTGACCCATTCTTGATTCCATATTACTATATTAGTGAATTCCCCTCACGGTTGTGTTTGTGTATATCTTTGGTACGCACATCCTGCACGCTTTTTTCTTGGTGAATGGTTACTTTCATTTGTTGCCATTTCTTTCAGTTTAATTAAAGGCTGTGTTTGTTTGAAAATAATGTAGGGATACTAACATAAATTGTGCTTTTTGGCAATGTGTATATGTTTTTGCTTTGTTAGCATTTTGTTTTTTGTTTACTTACCGGCTGAGGTTGTTTATTAATGTAGGGATACCTACATAATTCGAAGGTCCATGTCAGAAGCAAAGTTTGATACTTTCTGTTAATTGAGGCAAGTTTAGATGAAAAGCGACGTACTTTATTCAGGTCTACATGTTTTGGACCATGGTTAGATATAACTTATGTTGATAATGACGAGATGCTTGTTCATCACATGTTGGAAAAGCAACTGAATTTCGATGATAAGCACTATGATCTCTCACTTGTTTATCATGTCAACGGACATCTTTCGCATTTTGGCCGTCGTGAGTTCCAGCTCATCACTGGTTTCAAATTTGGAACTCCTACTTTACGTGGGTTTAGGACAGGTCCTTTGAATTTTCGTGATCGTGTTTTTCCGGACAAGATTGGTGAGCATTTAAAAAACATTGATCTACTTTCGATAATAGAGGATGACGAGGCTTTTTCCAAAATATCTGATGAAGACGCAATTCGTGCGTGCCTGTTGTTAGCCTTGGAGGTAATTTTTATGGGTCGTGAATTGATATCTGTAGTGGCTGATCCGTTGGTTAGAATGGTTGATAATTTACAAACATGGAACGATTTTCCTTGGGGGGAACACATTTGGCGTATGTTGTATGATGTGATTTTGAATGTTAACTCATTTAAAAGGGATGCGTTTCATAAGGGACTTAATATTAACCCTAAGTTTCAACCTTCTTATTCATTGGGAGGGTTTATTTTGCCATTCAAGGTTAGTAATTTCCCGTACCATTTTTGTACTTACATTATTTTGCACAAGTAGCAACTTACAATGACATAAATTTGCTATTATTTCAGATTTGGATTTTAGAAGCATCTCTCCAGAGTGGCCGGTGGTGGACAAAGGCGCCTGATATTCTACCTAGAGCTGTAGCATGGACTAAGAAGGTTCCGTTTGAAGCAAATGTGAATTTCGGAGAGCTTTTTCCAGAGGTATCTTGTATACATAAAATTCTGGTATTTTAATTCCATAATTGTGAAGGACATGTTACTGTTTTTAGTATTCAATGAAGTATTGACGTTAAAGTTATTAAGCTTCTGTTTGTGCATAGCCCTCATTTATGCTTTTATTGGTTTGTTAGGGTGAAAAAAGTAACTATGAATTGTATCCATCAAGGACCGAGGGAGCGTCTGAATCATTTAGGCATAGTGTTAAGTTTTTTAATTGGTATGTGCCTAGACCACCGCCTGTTGCTGAAGTTGGCCTTGTTGATGAGTATTTTCGTAAAAAAAGTGAAGCACGGAAGAAAATGCTAGCTGAAGATGCAGAGGAAGCTATGGAAAACCGTACCAATCTGCATACTGTTTCTATCATGGAACGTGTTGAGATTATACAAGAAATGTGCGGAAGTTTGCTGAAGCTACCGGCTGAGGTTCAGAGTCTGAAAGGACGTGTCCACAAACTTGAATATGTTATTCATGTATAATTTGTAATATAACATTATGTTAAGATTCATAGTTAAAGTTTGTTTATATAAAAAAAATGTTGATGACCAAATTATTTCTTTTGTAGATTATGACTTGGAAAAGAAGGGCTGGAGATACGGTTCAGAATGTCAACAAAGTCGAGCATAAGTTTTTGTAGGACAACAAAAAAGTAAGTTCCCATTTTTTTTTAATTCTGATTTCATTCTTGGTAAAAGATTTATACGCTTACTTTGTGTTCCTTATCCTGTACTTGCAAACCTTATAGGGTAGAGTGGAATTTGTAAGTAATGTAGAGACTGATCTTGCTAACGAGTATTGCACAAACTTAAATGACGACTTTCTGGACTTGTTTGACGGGCCGATTCAACAAACACAGAAATATGTTGTGCATGACCATCATGAGGCATGGCAGAAAGTATTTGGCACCGGTTTACAGGTTTGTACACCCTGAACTTGTAACAAACTATACTTGCGACATAACGGTTTTTCTTATAAGTTAAAACACATGTTAAATGTTTCAGGACGTAAAAGTTGAGGAGCTATCTGACGGAGATGTTGAACAGGTTTGTTTTTACATTCGCAGCAATCATGTAGTGCATTGTATACTTTAGCATCGTGGGGTCATTTATAACTTGCATTGTATTTTATGTTGTGAATTGTTGAAGGATGAATGGGTAATTTTGGATGATTGTGAGAAAGTTGATAAGCATGAGGCTGATTTACGTAGGTTGGCTTCGGTTAGAGAGGAAACTGTACGACTTAGACAGGAAGAGGCTAAAAGATTTGTCGATGATGGGGTCATGAAACTGCCTCACATGAAACTTTGTTTAAACCGTCCTGGACCAAAGAAGAGGGAGTACAAATTTGTTTTGAGGCCGCCTTTCACGGAAGAGCTTCCGAAACATGTTATTCCTACATTGGAATCACTTAAAAGTCAAAAGACTATTCGTGATCCTTTTATGCGTGAACTGTGTAGAGATGTCAAACCTTGGACAAAGGTAGCACCTAAAGCCTTATACATTATGTTAGTATATTATGTTATATTCAGTTCCACAATATACTATGATAACTTAATAAAGATATTATTCTTGATATTTGCAGGAACTCAAAAGGAGTCACAATAGTATCGACACTATTATAGTGGATCGTGAATTTCAGGACTTTTTAAATAGTTCTTGGTTGCCTCGTTGCAAGTTTCCTTGGTGTAGTGATATTGTTGTCGATTGTCTTTTTTGGGAAAGTCTAACTTGTCTTGACGAGAAACGATCTGGTTTGTTACGTGACGAGGTAAACTCTCATTTTATATAGCTTAGAGTAAACTGTTTTAAATTTGACTTTTTGTATGATTATTTACAGCTTTTCACATATAGTAAAAGTTACCAAATTTGCTTATTTTCATAATGCTTAAAAGGTTTGTTAAAAAAATTGAAAACCTAAAAAAAAAAAAAAAAATGTAAACGTTTGCAAAACCCAAGATTCGAACCTGGGTCTAACCACTCAGAACATAACCTGATACATATTGTTTGACTTTCTTTATAACGACATGCAGCACATCGATATTTGGGTGATGTATATGTGGCACTTTAGACCTAATAATGCCGATTGGTGCATGGTTAGTTGTTACTTCTTGACAATTCTCCTTCAAGGTTCGATGCCACTGTTTTATGCGACTAACGAAGTATACGACTGTGCATGGTCTAATGTTGAGCGGGTACGTGTATGGATTGAACCTTTAAACATTTAAAGCAGTATGATACTCGTTATATTCATGTTTCTTAATAAAATATTCAGGTGTTCATCCCTATAAATGAGCCTTTCACCCATTGGTCACTTGCTGTGTTTTACATACAAACCGGGGAGGTGGTATTTTATGACAGCGGTGAAACATATGAAGTGGAATATCGTGAATGGTATTTCAAGATGAGGAGGTGTCTAAGGGAAAAGCTTCCTTTTATACATAAGGAGACAGGTGTATTTGAAAAGAAAGGAATCGACCACACTAACTACCGTATAAATTTTCGCCACGTAACTCACATCCCCAAGCAGGGTGGTGTTTTCGGTGACTGTGGCATCTTTCTATGCATTTTCCTATACAGGTGAGTAAAATTTTTTTGTACCATGTATCACACTTATTGGTATGACAATTCTTTTATGTCAAATGTAACATCGTTATTACTATACAGGTTGGCTTACGGGATCCCTCTGGTTATGGATGACTCTCTTCAAACAGCACTGGCATACAGAGAGGCGTTGATTTGTTTCTACTTCAAGTACAAGATCTCCGAAGTTGAATGTGTCCACTAAGTTGTAATGCCATGACATTGTTGTTTAAGTTCCCTTTATATGTGTTTGTGTTTTAGTAACGATGGTAGTTTAAGCGTTATGTGTTGGTATCTAATGTAACCATGACTAAAGATTGGTTTTACTCCAATCATTTTGGTACTTAATGTATGATGTGGTTACATTCCTTATTATTTAAGTTGTTGAAAGTTTATCCTGGAAAATGAAATCATTGTACTATGAAAACATTAAGACCAACAATTCTTTCATAACATATTATGTTAAAACCAACAACATAATACAACTTGGACATTATCTTAGGACATTGTTAACCTAAGGGTCTGCCAAGTTAACCGGGTCATTGTCAAACGGCATTGATCGTTGTGACCCCTGTGAGCTAACACGTTGGTTTTGGGTCCTTCCATTTTGAGTTTGTGAGTTCCCACTACTTCTTTGTGTACCTCCGGTTGATGACTTGCCACCCCTCTTCTGCAAAAGTAACATTTGTTTGTTTAATCACATACTTATTGGTAGTTTTGCAATACATTACTATAAATAAATAACAAATTGCCTTTTTTCGCATCAACGGTTGTTTGCACGTCGCTCGGTTGTGTCCAACTACACCTCACCTCCCACACGAAATTTGTCTTGGCTCCTCTCCTCGGGACCTGATTATGTCTTTGTTTTTAGGTCTTCCGGCTGGTCTCTTATCCATAAGTGGTGGTTCTACAACCTAAATGTTGTCTGGTGTTTCCCATGTAGAAATGTCACCAGTCGGAAATATCAAAGGTTCGTATGTAGCCTTTACAGTTGTTTTCATAAACCAGTTTCTTGCCAATTGACTAGAATCAGTTAAGCCAAGTACCCTACCCGCAGCTATAGCATGGCCACATGGCAAACCTGAAAGTTGCCATTTGCGACAACTGCAAGTACGTTCCGTTATCCGGACTACGTGAGTCCTTACTCGATCATAAACTTGGTATACTTCTCCATGCTCAATCCCATTGACAACCCAGCTCGCACTCTTCAACATCCTATCCTGAACTTTTGCAGCAGCCCAGTCACTGAGTTCCCCTTGAACAGCATCTACCAAAAAAATACAATAATAATAATAATAATAATAATAATAATAATAATAATAATAATAATAATAATAATAATAATAATAATAATAATAATAATAATAATAATAATAATAATAATAATAATAATAATAATAATAATAATAATAATAAAATATTAAAATTCACTAATTAAAATATGTGCTGAATTTATAATAAAATATATATAAAAAATTAACCTTCATAAAGTTGACGTCTTTCGAAATACCAGTTTTGTATAAGCGCTCTATACCACTCCATTAGCATCGTAATTGGGACTCTTCGAACGAGTCTCGTGAGGGCATTTATTGACTCAGCACTATTGGTAGTCATGTAATTATATCGATTTCCAGGACAATATGCCCTAGACCAGTTGCTAACACCAGCTTCGATTAGCTTGTTGTAAGCGTCAATCCTAAAAGCGGCTAGATTGTTCAACTCTCTATGAAACTCTTGAATCTTGTAAACTTTACATAACTTCCAATACAGCTTCCTAACTTTTTTCCCTTTTAAGTTGTAATTCATCATCAAATGTCTACAGCAACAACCATGAAATGCGTTTGGGAAAACAGTACGACATGCTAACTGTATGGCCGGGTGTCTATCAGAAATTATTGCTAAACCCGGGACGTCATCGATGCATTCGCGCAAATTTTCCAAAAACCATGTCCACGACCTACCTGTCTCACCTTGGGATACCCCAGTTGCAAGAGGGATAATTTGGTTATTCCCATCCATTCCAACAGCCAGCAAATTTGTTCCAGGATAACGACCTTTAAGATGAGTTGCGTCTATGATAATCAAGGGGCGGATATGCTCTTGCAACAAACTTCGTATCTTTAAAGAAAAATAAATTTTAGTATGTATATGTAATTATAAGATATCAAATTAAATGTACGTGTCAACAAAATATGATTACCGAAACACCAATGCCCATAAAAAAACATTTCGAACCGGTCTTCAGCGTCAGTCAGAAGATTTGTTGCCCACCCCTCGTTTGTCAAATGTAAATTGTGACAAAAATAGGGTAATTGTGCAAATGAATTTTTTGGGCAACCATTCAGAGTCTCGAACACTATATTTCTTCCTCTCCAATCCTTCTTGTAAGTAATATCGCAATTGTAATCAACTTTCATGTCTTGCACAATGATGAGGCGAAAAATGATCCGTTTTTAGGGGGTCATTTAAGCCCGAATCCGAATTTATTTGATCAAATATTGCCCTAAATCGTTCCTTTTGTGATTTTAGGTGTTTGGAGAGTGAATTCTGGAAAAGAGGCTATTTTGGACGTTTTTGGAGCATAAAGTGAAGAAAACAACAAAGTACCAAATCCAAGCTGGAATTACAAGGTGACGGCGTCAAGAATTTACTCTTGACGGCGTCAGAAAGGATGAATATTTTACCGAAGGTTGTGAAGGCGTCAGATGAAGAGATGACGGCGTCAAAGTGACCAAGATTAATTTACCGAGGGTGGTGACGGCGTCACATAGGCCGTCACGATTGGATCTAGGGCGTCCGAGGAAGTATATGGCGGCGAGTTGACGGCGTCAGATTTTACTCTTGACGCCGTCAGGACGATTTTCCTATATATAGTTTTCTAGTTTTTTCATTAAAAAAGAGAGAAGTTTTGGTGAAACCCTAAAGACGATTTTGGTGCCTCTTTTACAGGTTTTTCAAGGGTTCCAAACCCTTGAGACCTTGCATTGTAATTGAGATAAGTATACTCTTAATTCAATCAATATGTCTATGTGTTGGTTGTCTATCTTTTGTTCTTATCTTAATTCTACTATGCTAGGCTAAATTTCCTTTGTGTTTGCTTAGATCTAATGAAACCTAGATGTTGATTATGTGTTGATTACTTGTCTATTCTTGTTTTGAATGAATGATATTATATGTTAGGCTTAAGAAAACTGGCAGATCTCCAAATGGTAACATGCTTGAACGTCTTAAGAAACATGAACCGAGGCGTACTAGGTCTTTATTGGTTGTATTTAATGCATGAGCCACTGTTTACAATCCCTATAGTTGTGCTGGGTCATGGTGTAGGAGGAGATAAGAGCTCATAGAGTTGGGGAGTTATGTATGCCACTCCACGAATGGTATTAAGGAATACAACCCGTCATTCATACAAGTGTAACAAGTAATTAACATGTAAAAGATATCTAGGGAGTAATGAAGTCTAAGTAAACACAATTTCTCCAACCACTGCTCACAACCTTAGTTTAATATTAGTTTAATTTCATTTTCATTAGTTAATTAGTTATAAAGTAGTTTTTGGGTTAGTTGATTAGCAACTAATTCCGCCCACTCCTTCAAAACCCGAGATTTTACTTGCTTTCATAAAATATAAAAACACAAAAATAATCATCTTCCATCTCTAGAACTATTAATTAGGCTTTCTAATCCTAGCGACACTATTCCTAAGCTGAACGATCAATCCCCCGGTACTTGTCACTATACTATACTACAACGATCAGGTACACTGCCTGGTGGGGGTTGTAAGCCTCGCGAGATCCCTCGAGAGGTAAAGCAAGGTGCGATTCCCACGCATCAAGTTTTTGGCGCCGCAGCCCGGGGAATAGTTATTGTCTAGGTTAGGATTTCTTTTTATTAGGTCTACTTGCTAGATTCCTTTCTAGTAAGATTTTTTTTTTATTTTTAGGTCTTCTTTAGTCTATCTTATTTCTTCGTGCTTTTGTTCGTAACTCTTTACCATCCGACATCATGGAAGGTGGTAACATCTTTGAACCCATCATCCCACCACAACAAAACCCACCATTAGAACCCCTTAGGCCCCGAACCTTAGGAGAGTATTCCCGACCTAGCCACCAAGGCTACCGAAACACCATTGAGCTCACCGGAGCCAATGTGACCCCTTTGCGATCCGACACCATCCGGTTGGTGCAAAGCGGATGTGCATTCCATGGACTTCGTTCCGAAGATCCAAACCAACACCTTAAGGACTTCCTCAAAATCGTAGATTCCATAGACCTAGGTGTTGAAACTAGAGAGACTACCCGTTTACGCCTATTCCAATTCTCTCTACGGGATCAAGCTAGTCAATGGCTTGAGCGTTTACCCGCGGGATCCATCACCACATGGGATGATCTCACCACTCGTTTCCTTGCTCAATTTTTCCCACCGGGGAGAACTACTAAACTTAGGAATGACATCTTGATGTTCCAACAACGTCAAAATGAATCTCTTTATGAAGCATGGACTCGTTTCAAGGACTTACTCCAAAAAGTCCCTCATCATGGCATAGATTTGTGGCTCCAAGTCCAAATTTTTTATGACCATATCGATATCCCCACGAGGCGAACCATTGACCAATCGGCCGGTGGTAAGCTACGTGATCTTAGTGCGGAACAATCATGGGAACTCATAGAAGATCTTGCTCTCTATGACAACGAAAGTTGGAATGATCCCCGTGATTTGAACAAAACGGTCAAGGCAATATCTTTGCCTTCGAATAATTCAAGCACTCCCGACCGTAGGATCATGGAACTTGAGGACCAAGTCAAGTTTCTCATGAAATCTTACGAAGCTCCGAAGCATTCAAGCCAAGTGAACAAAATCACTTCTTCATGCGAATTATGTAGTGGTCCCCATGACACTCGTGATTGTGTGGAACTCCCCGGAACAGCTTTTGCGGACTACGCATCCACGCGTACCGACGAAGCGGGAGATAAGTGGTACACTTTCAAGCCCGAGCCAAACACATACGGTGATTCATATAACCCCTCATGGAAAAATCACCCAAACCTTAGGTGGAAACAAAATCAACCAAATTCATCCAACCCACCTAATCGTTACCAATCAAACGGTCCACCATCCAACCGTATCTTCAACAACAATCCTTCTAACAACTATGGTAGTACCAACAATCTTGAAGGATTGATGTCGAAATTTATGGCATCTCAAGAAGCTCGCATAGCTAGGTTTGAAACCGAATTCAACCAACAACAAACGGAGATGACCAACAAAATCGACAACTTGTTGAAAGCCCTCAACAACCAAACATTAGCCACACCTAGGAAGGACACTAGGGACACCAATAGTGGAATCCAAGCTAAGGACCCCTTATCATCCAAACATGTCCACTTTGTCAATGTTGTCACTATTAAGCCGATAGATAGGGAAATAGAGGAGAGTGACAAAGATGAAGTTAGAGTAGAAGCCAATAGTGAGGATGAGAGTAGGGAAGTTGAGGTTAATAAGGATGAGGAATTAGAGGAGGTAGAACCTATAGAGGAATATTTTGATAAGTTGCCAACCAAGGAAGAACGGGAATACCATAAGTATTTATTCGATAGTCCCGAAACAACATATATCTTTGGCGATCCCCTGATCAAAATGGGAGACCCCTCTAACATTAACATCCCATGCAATATCGGGCACATGCATATATGGAAAGCTTACATAGATCTTAGATCCCCCGTGAACATCATGTCTAGGACTTATTACAATTGGGTGATGAAGAAGCAACTCAATTTTAGGATAATGCCCGATAAAAGTTGGATAAGTAATTTTGCGGGAAGAGTGAAGGGATTGCATGTCATTATAGGGAATCTCACCTATGAGATTGATTTTATGATAGTTGAAGACATTCGTCCGGTGATAGATGCTTGCCTAAGTCAAGTAGTATACGGGAAGCCATTTGTTGAGGCCACTAGGATGAGTTATGATCCGACGTTAGGGATAGTTAGATTCAAGGAAGAGAATGATGAGGTTGCTTATCAAATGCCCTACAAGATTGAGCAATACCGCCTTCTCTCTAATTTCGAAAAGGAACGTAAGCAAGCGGCTTATTATAGGAATGAGGAGGATAGACGTAGAGGAGTAGAGTATGTTAGAAATAGGATGCTTGGTTTCTACAAAGAGTGCTTACAACTAGGTCCAGAATACAAAACTGGTTTAGAAGATGACCTAGAGAATGGAACCAATGATGAAATCACGTAGTAACCCACAACTTTGAGTCTAGCTACAAGACTCGTAAATAAAGAAAAGCGCTTCTTGGGAGGCAACCCATGTTTTGTGTGATTTTAATTGTTTGATTGTTATTTGCTTCCGTATGCATGCTTTATTTTTATTGTTGGTTGATCATGTTTCTCAATTAAAATGTGGAAATACTTTATTATGTTGTTTAGCCTAGTCTTAACTTCAACCTAAAGGTATTTTTGCAAAAGATAAGTGTAAGGGGAAACCCCAAATATGTTTTTTAAGAAACAAACCGATCATGATTCTCCACAATATTTAATGAACATGTGTATTCGTATTGTTAGAGTCAAATGCTTGTATTGAGTCATAATGTAGTTTTGCAGGATTTTCCAGGAAGTAGGACAAAGTTTTTCCAGAAATTTTCCGGAAACTTAACATAAAGATTTCTACAGGTTCATTCTGACGGCGTCAGGCAATTGCTCTTGACGGCGTCAGGAGTCAAAAATCTGGAAATTTTACCAGTTTTGTTTTTCTAACGGAGTCTTATAAGTTTTTGTGAATTATTAAGTTTTATAATCTCCAGGAAATCTGCAAACTTCATTCCACAAGCATTATATCTTATTTTGTTTTCTAGGATTTAGTAACTTATATAGGATGCCGCCGATTTTACGCGAGGTTGTCTTGTCTACTTTTGTCAGGATTTACAGGTTATTTGAGACAAGAAGATGATTTATATTCTGGAAGGGAAGCTTTGATTGTTCGTTTTCTTGGAAGAAGATTTAACCTGGCCAACCTAAAATCCATACCGAGCGAATCAGGGGAGTATTTGAATTCATTCTCTTTACTTTTAACTTTTACATTCTTTACTTGAACATTGGGGACAATGTTCATCTTAAGTGTAAGGGGAGGGTAAAAAGATGATACCTTACATATGCACTTTCGCTTGAGTTTGTTTTGTTTGATAGTAGATGAGTAATAAAACTATGAGAAATACTTGTTAGTGCAATTTTAGCGCCAAATTTAAAATTTTTTACAACATTTAGGAGTGAAACTTTAGCCATAGCAAGCGTCTCATGGATAGGAGGTTGTATGACTAGCACATAACCGTATATTCAGAAAAATTTTCCACCCAAAAATGTGAGGTTCGCCTTTAGTTTTGATAGGAAAAGCATTTATTATTGGTGCTTATGAGTGTACCGGTAGCATTTAGATTCTAGAACTTGCGTTAGTGATGCATCCCGAGACCGCTAGTGAGACTACATTCGTGTAGTAGGATTTACTACATGATAAGAGGCATTAGGATCACCCTTGTGTTAAACCCGTATTACGATTACTTGACCATTTAAGTCATATTACTTGGCTAGTTAAGTCAACTAATTTTTCCCACACCCTTAGCGTTGTACTCATTTTTAGTACACGATACCCCTAGTACACCCCTCCGAGCCTATCTTTTCGTTTCTAACTTTAAGCATTTTACTTAAAGGAAGAATTTGTTACACCCCACTTAAATGTACACCCAAATCGCCTTAGCCTTCCGTGTATGCGCTCATTTTTAGTGCATTATTGTTATTTGTTAAACCCTAAGTTAACTTTCTAATTGATTACATGGTTGCTAAGTCGAGTCATATCCTTGTACATATTGTTTTGGGACGATTGGGACTCATGGGTAAGTACTTATTTTATGGAGTAATGGGGAAGAACAACACTTATTACCCCCATATGTACGTTAATCTTAAAAGTGCTCCAAGTGTTTTGATTTTCTTAATTCGAGTCATTAGAATAGTTTAATGTAAAGTATGTAAAGATTCAAGTGTAAGGGGAATGCTCAAACCCCTATGATGTATTATTTTGGATGGTAGGTGATTGATGCTAAACCACTTAACTTAAATTAACCAAAGAATGGTCAACTAAGTCAAATAGTCTATATCAATACTCCGGGTAATATAATGTATCACCGGGTCGTGAAATCCCGTTGAAGTGTGAAATGTGACTTTAGCGTATTAGGGATCGGGTAATTATTCTCAGGAAAGGATTATGATCAAAATTATTTGGATTTTATAAACAAATATAGCTTAGGAAAGCTATGTGAGTGATTACTGGAATTTGGATTACAAGAATTTGAGCTTAAACCAAAAATAATACGTTTAAATTAAAAACGTATACTGATGAATCGTACAAAAAGTACAGCTGAAGAACTGAGAGGGGTAAAAGTGTAAATTTGATATTTTTACAATCCTATGAATTAAAGAAAATTTTAAGAAAAATAAAAAGTATTTTTATACTATTTAATTATTTAATATTAATTATTTTATTAATTATCTATTTAATACTAATTTAATTAATTAAAATTATTAGAAATACTAAAAAGGTTTAGAAAATTAAGAAAAATTTTATAAATCTAATTAACCATCATGGGAATCCTAAAAAATTATAAAAAGTTAATTCTAAGTATTTTTAAGCTAATTAAATAATTATTACTCTATTTATTAATTAATATCTAACTAAACTATTTAAATTATAAATACTATTAAATGAACAGTAAAAATTTTAGAAAAATTTATAAAATTATTTTAACTAAAATAAAAGCTATAAAAATTATAAAAACTAGGTTATACTATTTAAAAACTAATAATGCTATTTAATTGATTAATATTAATTAAAACTAAATTAAATTAAAATTAATTAGTAATGCCACTAAAAGACAAAATAAAAATCTGGAAAAATTTGTAAAATTACTTTAACCTAAATTATAATTTCTAAAAATATAAAAGTGATATATTATTTAGAAATTAAATAAAAAAGAAAAATAAATAGATAAATCCTATTAAATAGAAGCTATCACTATTCTTAAAAGTTGGTTTTTTGGTTTTTTCTTTTTTCCAAACTAATAATAAGATAAAAATGAGCACTTTTAATTAAGACAACTTTTTTACACCCCTGGAAATAAGCACTTGGAGTGCTTATTTACCTCACAGTTGACTTTTGTTGACTGTGATGGTTAATAAGCTCAAAATGGAAATTTGGGGGTCCACAATGATGATTTTTGGTTTCTCTGAGTTTAAGGAACACAATTAAGCAAAACTTAAGCTAAAAAGCAGCCTGAATAAGCCAAAATTAACAAATAAGCACTTGGCTTATTTGTTGACTGAGCAGTTTGAGGGACAAACTTAATAGGCCACTTTAGGTAGGGTCCACAGTGATAGGGGTCAAACAAAAGGTCAATCCTACTTCCTGGGTAGGAGGGGGGTTGAGAGATGCAAGGCCAAGGCTGTGGGACCCACTGGGTCAGTCACAAACCACCAATGAAGTGGGGTGGGTTGCTGAGGTAACTGAGAGCAGGGCAAATAAGTTGCCCTGCAGGTCACTTTGAGACCTGATTTGACCCACCAAACAAATTTAATAAAATCTGGAAAAAATTACAAAAATCTACAAGGTGGTAGAGTATAAGCACAACAATTTTCAGCTTCTAATAGCTAAAATCAAATAAGTTACAACCTTCCCAATATTGCTCAAAATGACTGAGCAAAGTTTTGACTTTGAAGAATTTTGAGCTAGTTTGACTTTTATGAACTTGTGATTGATTTAACTGACTCAAATCAAGTTTGTAGGTTAAGTGTAAACTGATTTAGACTAAAATTCCAACTTGTGAACAAGATCTGTGAGATTTGGATTCAACAATCACCACAGTGAACTGTGGTGATTATAATTTTGTGATTTTGACTTTTTAAGTGTTTTGGACCAAAACTTCTTGTTTCCCTGAGCTATATTACACCCAACAAACTCTTGCAAGCAAATAGATACTAAGTTGAGCAACTACAACACCCTAAACAAACTAGAACCAAACACCCTCTAAAAAACAGTTATAAGATAGATTAGCACTTAAACAAGTGATAAACACAAACAGATAATTACAATTAGTCAATAAGCTATTAAATAACTGTAATGCACTTAAATTAACAACCTAAACTACTTTAAGAGTAAAAATGAAAAAGTAAGTAGCTTACAAAGCCTTCCAAGCTAATTAGTGAACACCAAGGACCAATCCAAACAAACCTATGCCCTCCCCTGAGGTTCCTAACCCACAGCCTTCCAAGATGCACTGTGCTCCATGCTTTTCCAACCAATGATCACACTTTTTTATTTTTATTTTTATTTTTCTTATTTTCTTGATTTTTGTTGAAAACTGAGTTGTAGGTGTTTAAATAAGCTTATAAAACTTGCATTATCTTATCTTTAAGCATATAAGAGCTTCTGAGCACTTTTCAACACAAATCACTTAACTATATTAGAAATTAGAAATTTAAAGTAAGACTTGAAAGATTGAAATTGGAATTTAAACTTCAAACTGATATTGCATTAATAAAAAGAGTTACATTACATAAGAAATAAACTGAAAATACAATTTTAACTAAGAAAACTACACACTTTTAGCTTCTATGAGCTTATCTATATATACGACCTAAAATTAATCCTCTCTCTCTTCCACACAGCTTCATTTTGAAATTTAAAAGTCCCACATGCTTTGTCTTTGACCTCTGACCAAATCCCCATCGTCAATTTTATCTTTGAAGCATCTTAGCCATTGATTGGCATTTTGGCGCCAAAATGGGTACGGGGCTAAATTGGGTGGAACTGGTGAGGGAAATGGGGAGCATTTATGGTGGTGGAGTTGGTGGGTGAGGGCATTAATGGTGGGGGTGAAAGTTGGTGAAAAAGGCGAGGGGGGGGGGGGGGAAGGGATTCTCCCTGGTTTTGCGCGACATGGTTGGGAAGAAGAAGAGTTGACCGGGTCAACTCTTGTATTATTTAAAACGGTTAAAGGGGTTTTGGGCTAAGTGGTGGGCTTGGGTTGTGCTACTGGATCAGAACATGCTTGGGTGGGTTTGGTTTGTTTTGGGCTTAGCAATTAAAAGGGTCCGGTTGGTGAAATGGTTAACAAGGACCATTTTTGCAAACTTATCAAAACTTAAGGACTGAAAATGTAAAATTCCCAAAGTTCTCATAAGTGTTATTTTTTTCACATGCCAATAATTCAAGGACCAATTTTGCATTTTCCCATTTTTTTCAAAATTTCAAAACATCCCAGGGACTAATTTTGCCAACTTTGGATTTTCAGGGACTAATTGTGTAATTTATGAAATCTTGCAACCCAATTATGAAATTTTGACTTTATTTGACTTTTAAGACCTTGGGTTGACTTTTCCTTAAAAATAAATGCATAGGGACTAAAAGTGACAAGTTTTGAAACTTGGGGGACTGAAACTGCCAATACTGCAAACTTTGTACGTTTTTTCTTTGTTTTTGCACATTTTGCTTTCAAAACACATAAAACACAATCCCTGGGATAATTTAAGTATTTTGATATCTTTTTGATTGTTTTTGTGCGTTTTGGCAGTTTAAATATATCGAAAACGATGAGTGTTTGAGCACTCATCAAATTGATTGGCTCCAAACGGTCAACCTAAATTGACCAAAGGATGGTCAACAAGGTCAAACTGCTCAAAGTCAATGCTCCGCGGAATATAGTGTTTCCCCGGGTCGTTAAGTCCCGACGAGGTGTGGATGGTTATAAAACGGTTTCGTGATCGGGTGACTTTGGACAGGAAAAGGGGTTTAAGTGTGATTGAACTATGGAATCTACAGTGAAATAGCTTAAACAAGCTATGTGAATAAGACGGGAAGCTAGGAAAAACCAGAAACGATTAAAACCTAAAAACGCGTACGTTACGTTTAAATAAAACGTAGACGTACGAAATAAAACGCGAGTTTTAACAAAATAAAATACTTACAAAAGTAAAAATCACATTTTTACAATCCTAATAATAAAAGAAACTTTTTAGAAAATTAAAATTACTTTTTACACTATTTAATGGAGGACGACTTCAGGGCTGCAGGGCACTATTTAAAATTACTTAAAATTACTTACAAAACTCGCGTTTTATTTCGTACGTCTACGTTTTATTTAAACGTAACGTACGCGTTTTTAGGTTTTAATCGTTTCTGGTTTTTCCTAGCTTCCCGTCTTATTCACATAGCTTGTTTAAGCTATTTCACTGTAGATTCCATAGTTCAATCACACTTAAACCCCTTTTCCTGTCCAAAGTCACCCGATCACGAAACCGTTTTATAACCATCCACACCTCGTCGGGACTTAACGACCCGGGGAAACACTATATTCCGCGGAGCATTGACTTTGAGCAGTTTGACCTTGTTGACCATCCTTTGGTCAATTTAGGTTGACCGTTTGGAGCCAATCAATTTGATGAGTGCTCAAACACTCATCGTTTTCGATATATTTAAACTGCCAAAACGCACAAAAACAATCAAAAAGATATCAAAATACTTAAATTATCCCAGGGATTGTGTTTTATGTGTTTTGAAAGCAAAATGTGCAAAAACAAAGAAAAAACGTACAAAGTTTGCAGTATTGGCAGTTTCAGTCCCCCAAGTTTCAAAACTTGTCACTTTTAGTCCCTATGCATTTATTTTTAAGGAAAAGTCAACCCAAGGTCTTAAAAGTCAAATAAAGTCAAAATTTCATAATTGGGTTGCAAGATTTCATAAATTACACAATTAGTCCCTGAAAATCCAAAGTTGGCAAAATTAGTCCCTGGGATGTTTTGAAATTTTGAAAAAAAATGGGAAAATGCAAAATTGGTCCTTGAATTATTGGCATGTGAAAAAAATAACACTTATGAGAACTTTGGGAATTTTACATTTTCAGTCCTTAAGTTTTGATAAGTTTGCAAAAATGGTCCTTGTTAACCATTTCACCAACCGGACCCTTTTAATTGCTAAGCCCAAAACAAACCAAACCCACCCAAGCATGTTCTGATCCAGTAGCACAACCCAAGCCCACCACTTAGCCCAAAACCCCTTTAACCGTTTTAAATAATACAAGAGTTGACCCGGTCAACTCTTCTTCTTCCCAACCATGTCGCGCAAAACCAGGGAGAATCCCTTCCCCCCCCCCCCTCGCCTTTTTCACCAACTTTCACCCCCACCATTAATGCCCTCACCCACCAACTCCACCACCATAAATGCTCCCCATTTCCCTCACCAGTTCCACCCAATTTAGCCCCGTACCCATTTTGGCGCCAAAATGCCAATCAATGGCTAAGATGCTTCAAAGATAAAATTGACGATGGGGATTTGGTCAGAGGTCAAAGACAAAGAATGTGGGACTTTTAAATTTCAAAATGAAGCTGTGTGGAAGAGAGAGGGGATTAATTTTAGGTCGTATATATAGATAAGCTCATAGAAGCTAAAAGTGTGTAGTTTTCTTAGTTAAAATTGTATTTTCAGTTTATTTCTTATGTAATGTAACTCTTTTTATTAATGCAATATCAGTTTGAAGTTTAAATTCCAATTTCAATCTTTCAAGTCTTACTTTAAATTTCTAATTTCTAATATAGTTAAGTGATTTGTGTTGAAAAGTGCTCAGAAGCTCTTATATGCTTAAAGATAAGATAATGCAAGTTTTATAAGCTTATTTAAACACCTACAACTCAGTTTTCAACAAAAATCAAGAAAATAAGAAAAATAAAAATAAAAATAAAAAAGTGTGATCATTGGTTGGAAAAGCATGGAGCACAGTGCATCTTGGAAGGCTGTGGGTTAGGAACCTCAGGGGAGGGCATAGGTTTGTTTGGATTGGTCCTTGGTGTTCACTAATTAGCTTGGAAGGCTTTGTAAGCTACTTACTTTTTCATTTTTACTCTTAAAGTAGTTTAGGTTGTTAATTTAAGTGCATTACAGTTATTTAATAGCTTATTGACTAATTGTAATTATCTGTTTGTGTTTATCACTTGTTTAAGTGCTAATCTATCTTATAACTGTTTTTTAGAGGGTGTTTGGTTCTAGTTTGTTTAGGGTGTTGTAGTTGCTCAACTTAGTATCTATTTGCTTGCAAGAGTTTGTTGGGTGTAATATAGCTCAGGGAAACAAGAAGTTTTGGTCCAAAACACTTAAAAAGTCAAAATCACAAAATTATAATCACCACAGTTCACTGTGGTGATTGTTGAATCCAAATCTCACAGATCTTGTTCACAAGTTGGAATTTTAGTCTAAATCAGTTTACACTTAACCTACAAACTTGATTTGAGTCAGTTAAATCAATCACAAGTTCATAAAAGTCAAACTAGCTCAAAATTCTTCAAAGTCAAAACTTTGCTCAGTCATTTTGAGCAATATTGGGAAGGTTGTAACTTATTTGATTTTAACTATTAGAAGCTGAAAATTGTTGTGCTTATACTCTACCACCTTGTAGATTTTTGTAATTTTTTCCAGATTTTATTAAATTTGTTTGGTGGGTCAAATCAGGTCTCAAAGTGACCTGCAGGGCAACTTATTTGCCCTGCTCTCAGTTACCTCAGCAACCCACCCCACTTCATTGGTGGTTTGTGACTGACCCAGTGGGTCCCACAGCCTTGGCCTTGCATCTCTCAACCCCCCTCCTACCCAGGAAGTAGGATTGACCTTTTGTTTGACCCCTATCACTGTGGACCCTACCTAAAGTGGCCTATTAAGTTTGTCCCTCAAACTGCTCAGTCAACAAATAAGCCAAGTGCTTATTTGTTAATTTTGGCTTATTCAGGCTGCTTTTTAGCTTAAGTTTTGCTTAATTGTGTTCCTTAAACTCAGAGAAACCAAAAATCATCATTGTGGACCCCCAAATTTCCATTTTGAGCTTATTAACCATCACAGTCAACAAAAGTCAACTGTGAGGTGAATAAGCACTCCAAGTGCTTATTTCCAGGGGTGTAAAAAAGTTGTCTTAATTAAAAGTGCTCATTTTTATCTTATTATTAGTTTGGAAAAAAGAAAAAACCAAAAAACCAACTTTTAAGAATAGTGATAGCTTCTATTTAATAGGATTTATCTATTTATTTTTCTTTTTTATTTAATTTCTAAATAATATATCACTTTTATATTTTTAGAAATTATAATTTAGGTTAAAGTAATTTTACAAATTTTTCCAGATTTTTATTTTGTCTTTTAGTGGCATTACTAATTAATTTTAATTTAATTTAGTTTTAATTAATATTAATCAATTAAATAGCATTATTAGTTTTTAAATAGTATAACCTAGTTTTTATAATTTTTATAGCTTTTATTTTAGTTAAAATAATTTTATAAATTTTTCTAAAATTTTTACTGTTCATTTAATAGTATTTATAATTTAAATAGTTTAGTTAGATATTAATTAATAAATAGAGTAATAATTATTTAATTAGCTTAAAAATACTTAGAATTAACTTTTTATAATTTTTTAGGATTCCCATGATGGTTAATTAGATTTATAAAATTTTTCTTAATTTTCTAAACCTTTTTAGTATTTCTAATAATTTTAATTAATTAAATTAGTATTAAATAGATAATTAATAAAATAATTAATATTAAATAATTAAATAGTATAAAAATACTTTTTATTTTTCTTAAAATTTTCTTTAATTCATAGGATTGTAAAAATATCAAATTTACACTTTTACCCCTCTCAGTTCTTCAGCTGTACTTTTTGTACGATTCATCAGTATACGTTTTTAATTTAAACGTATTATTTTTGGTTTAAGCTCAAATTCTTGTAATCCAAATTCCAGTAATCACTCACATAGCTTTCCTAAGCTATATTTGTTTATAAAATCCAAATAATTTTGATCATAATCCTTTCCTGAGAATAATTACCCGATCCCTAATACGCTAAAGTCACATTTCACACTTCAACGGGATTTCACGACCCGGTGATACATTATATTACCCGGAGTATTGATATAGACTATTTGACTTAGTTGACCATTCTTTGGTTAATTTAAGTTAAGTGGTTTAGCATCAATCAATTTTTGGCGCCGCTGCCGGGGAGGTTGTGTGCGTATCTAAACGGTTTTTCTGATTAGTGTCTTTGGAATTCGTTCCATTGTACATTTATCCATCCTTTGTTCATATTTTCCTATTTTCAAAACAAAACCGTTCACGAAAACTTTTTAAATCAAGTTTTCAACGAACACAAAAAAACACAAAAACATTTTCCTTAATCATTTGTACAAAATGTATTTCCAAAAACCCAAAAATATTCACCTTTATCCTCTCGCACCTTTGATTCTTCATCCCTACCCCTCCCAAACCATTTGATTCTTTCTATGTCTCATCCACACTTTCTGGTTTGCCAGTGGTGTGGTAGTTCTCATAATGGTGGCAATTGCCCCAGTTGTGGCATGGTAGAGTCGGGAAACGGGTCTGTCTATAACCAAGATCCCTATTCTTACCATGACACGACTGATTTATTCCATCAGCTGCCACACCATGATACTCAGCAGTTTTACTGTTGTGAGTACTGTGGTGGTTCACACTACAGTTCTGATTGTCAATCGGGAAACACGCTTGTCTATGAGCAGTTTCCTGATAACGATTATGACTCTAGCACGTACAACCCACAGCCTCAACAGTTTTACTGTTGTGATTTCTGTGGAGGTCCACACTTCAGTTCAGATTGTCAAACGGGGAATCCATATCCTTGTGACAATTTTGACACACCTTGTTACGACCAACCTCCACAGTACGATATGAATCAAGCACTTCTTCCAGAAATGCAAAATCTGATGAAAATCGTTGATGAGCTTAAGGGTTTAGTTGATGACTTTGCCCAAAGACATACTCATCAAAAATCCATGGAAGAATTGCTTGCTGAAGAGCAGGCTGCTAGAATAAATTCCCAAGATGAATATGAAAAATCTATTCGGGAATCCATTGCAAGAGAAAAAGCAGCCAAGTCTAGATCTTTGTTCCGTTTCATTCCTGATGACAGTGATGATGAGGATACACTTGACATCCTTGAATTTTATAAAACTTCAAGTTCATCAGTTGATACCCCAGCAGTTGAGATTCCATCTCAAACAACTGCTATCACACCCGAGGTTCACACTCACTCTCTAAACATGGGGGACGAGCATCTTGACACTGTTCCTGAAAGGGAATTGGACGAATTCATAAAGTCTAGTGTTGAGAACCTTGTTCCAATCCCGAGAGAGTCACAGGGAACTTTGGATGATATGTGTGATATTCCTTCACCCATTGAGTGTCCTAAAGATCAATTTGAGACTTTCTCAGATTTTAGCGATGATTGCACATCTTATGGAGACATCGAGTATGTTGAGGCATCAGTTCCACAAACTGATGCTGATCATCTTCTTGAGGAGTTCGTTGATGAACTTGCTCACATCGATCCACTTTCCTTGGAAAGTGATGATGGTCTCCTTGACTTTGAAGCCGATCTGGGAGAAATTGAAAGTCTCCTTTATCATGATCCGTCACTCACTTCTTATCCCGACAATCCAATTGAGAATGTCAATCTCTTTGTTCCTGAAACATTCAATACGACTCTCACCAATCCTCTATTTGAATTCGATTCTGAATTCACTATGATTTCTAATAATCCAATCTTTGACGAGGATTGTGATGAGTCCACAATGGAACATGAGTTCCCAGATTCACATCTTGTGAATGATTCTCTTCATGAGGAGTTCTCCGGTGAACTCGCTCATCAGTTTGATAACCCGGGGGGAGATGCTCTCAATCTTAAGAATTTGCAAATTCCCACCCACCCTCCCGGGTTGTTTACGAGCTTACCCTTTGAAATCCAAACTCAGGCTATTGAGCCTCCTCTCGAGGAAGAAGATCAAATCATGCTTTTTATCATGGTTTTCTTCCTTTTCTTCACCTACAGGGTGACTTCTCTTGTTCTTCACTCCTTCGGGAGTGAGGATACTATATTTGATCCCGGCATTTTCATGTATCATTATCTTGAGCCGGATACTTATCTCATCGGTGTGGAACTTTCACATGCTTCATATGTTTGTCCAAACATTTTGAATGAAAGTCCGATTGAGATTGTTTCTTCCACATCATGCTTCCCCAAGGACTAATGAATTCGGGGTCGAGTCAAGCTAGCGACTCGGTAAACAAAAACAATAGCATGCTTATAGGGTTTTCACCCTAAGTGTGGGGGAGTCCCCCATGCTATGGTTACAAATGAGTGAAAATACAAAATGGTGTTTTCCACGCTTAGCTTGTAATGTTGCCCTTTTACGTTCAAAATGTCGGCATAATAGCCGGGATTTTGAATATTGAGGACAATATTCATGCTTAGTGTGGGGGGGTATTCGCTATTCTAGCGAATTTTATCACATTTTACTATATAATACCCCCGTTTTTGCCAAAATTTCAAAAATTTTAAAAAATTTTCACTGGTGCTTAAAATTTTTGTGGTAATCAGTCCGCCTTGTCTAAACGACAAAAGGGATTGGCTAGTCCAGGAGCAAACGGCTCTTGGTAAAGACAACTCAAATCCGTTTACGGCTGGCAATTTGCCCAAAATTGTATGGTTCATCAACTCCCCGAAAACAAATGAGTTGACTAGCCCGCAAGATTATGGCTTGTGGTAAAGGCCGTGGAAAATCCATAATTGGTAATCAGCTCACCAAGATGTTGACTATTCCATCAAGAGCTGGCTAGTCCAGAAGCAAACGGCTTTTGGTAAAGACTACTCAAATCCGTTGACAGCTGGTGGTTTGCTCAAAATCACACGGCTATCAGGTGTGCCACAGTTCTTACACCTGGCTACTCCAGAAGTGATGGCTTTTGGTAAAGAGTTTTTCAAATCCATTAAGTTTTTCTCAAAAGATTGCTAGGGACTAGCAATAGTTTAGTGTGGGGGATTGATGAGTGTGTAAATACTCATCATTTTTGTCTTATATGAACTGCCAAAACATCCAAAAACACCAATAATGCATCAAAATACTGAAATTATCTCAAAAGTGTGTTTTATATGTTTTAGATGCAAAACGTTTAAAAACAAATGAAAAACGAACAAAGTTTGCACAATTGGCAGTTTCAGTCCCTCAAGTTTCAAAATTTGGCAAAACTAGTCCCTGACGTTTTAAAATGAAAGAAAAGTCAACCCAAAGTTTTTAAAAGTCAAAAATTATCAAATTTAGACTTTGGGTGAAAAGTTTGAGAAAACTACACTTTTTACCCTCAAAATCTAAATTTGATAATTTTTGACTTTTAAAAACTTTGGGTTGACTTTTCTTTCATTTTAAAACGTCAGGGACTAGTTTTGCCAAATTTTGAAACTTGAGGGACTGAAACTGCCAATTGTGCAAACTTTGTTCGTTTTTCATTTGTTTTTAAACGTTTTGCATCTAAAACATATAAAACACACTTTTGAGATAATTTCAGTATTTTGATGCATTATTGGGTGTTTTTGGATGTTTTGGCAGTTCATATAAGACAAAAATGATGAGTATTTACACACTCATTAGTAGGGTAAGAGTGTATGAAAAAAAAAAAAAAAAAAAAAAAAAAAAAAAAAATCGAAAAAATCAAGAAAAAGAAAAAAAAATAGAAAAGAAAGAGAGAAAAAACATACGGACTACCATCCCGTTTTCATTCTATGTTCATTTTATGTTTTTAGTTATTTTTCATTTATTAGCTTAAGTCGAGTCTAGTCTTGGCTTAGCAACGCCATCTTGTACATGTAATTAACTAAGATTGTTAACTCGCCACCAGTAAAATCCCCTTTATCCAACAAAACCGTGTAATTCATATCCCTACACCTAACGTTATAACCCTTTAAAAAGACCTCTTTGATAGTTTATCCTAGGTGCTTACGCCATGTGGTGGAGGTTTGATCCTTTCCCAAGCCTATGGTAATCTATTTTGCTATGACAGGTAGTGAGAGATATCTTCCATTTCCATAATGTTATATTACTTTATTACACCCGAGAGATGTGAGTATCTAAACACTATTTGTGAGGTGCTTGTGTATGACCTCCGTGCTTGTCTATTGGTCTTTAGTGGAACGATTATTTGTTGTAATTACTTTTATATTAGTGTTAAATGACCCCTAACTTGTCTTTTGAGTAGAATAAAAGCTCATTTGCTTGAGGACAAGCAAATCTCAAGTGTAAGGGTATATGATGAGGCGAAAAATGATCCGTTTTTAGGGGGTCATTTAAGCCCGAATCCGAATTTATTTGATCAAATATTGCCCTAAATCGTTCCTTTTGTGATTTTAGGTGTTTGGAGAGTGAATTCTGGAAAAGAGGCTATTTTGGACGTTTTTGGAGCATAAAGTGAAGAAAACAACAAAGTACCAAATCCAAGCTGGAATTACAAGGTGACGGCGTCAAGAATTTACTCTTGACGGCGTCAGAAAGGATGAATATTTTACCGAAGGTTGTGAAGGCGTCAGATGAAGAGATGACGGCGTCAAAGTGACCAAGATTAATTTACCGAGGGTGGTGACGGCGTCACATAGGCCGTCACGATTGGATCTAGGGCGTCCGAGGAAGTATATGGCGGCGAGTTGACGGCGTCAGATTTTACTCTTGACGCCGTCAGGACGATTTTCCTATATATAGTTTTCTAGTTTTTTCATTAAAAAAGAGAGAAGTTTTGGTGAAACCCTAAAGACGATTTTGGTGCCTCTTTTACAGGTTTTTCAAGGGTTCCAAACCCTTGAGACCTTGCATTGTAATTGAGATAAGTATACTCTTAATTCAATCAATATGTCTATGTGTTGGTTGTCTATCTTTTGTTCTTATCTTAATTCTACTATGCTAGGCTAAATTTCCTTTGTGTTTGCTTAGATCTAATGAAACCTAGATGTTGATTATGTGTTGATTACTTGTCTATTCTTGTTTTGAATGAATGATATTATATGTTAGGCTTAAGAAAACTGGCAGATCTCCAAATGGTAACATGCTTGAACGTCTTAAGAAACATGAACCGAGGCGTACTAGGTCTTTATTGGTTGTATTTAATGCATGAGCCACTGTTTACAATCCCTATAGTTGTGCTGGGTCATGGTGTAGGAGGAGATAAGAGCTCATAGAGTTGGGGAGTTATGTATGCCACTCCACGAATGGTATTAAGGAATACAACCCGTCATTCATACAAGTGTAACAAGTAATTAACATGTAAAAGATATCTAGGGAGTAATGAAGTCTAAGTAAACACAATTTCTCCAACCACTGCTCACAACCTTAGTTTAATATTAGTTTAATTTCATTTTCATTAGTTAATTAGTTATAAAGTAGTTTTTGGGTTAGTTGATTAGCAACTAATTCCGCCCACTCCTTCAAAACCCGAGATTTTACTTGCTTTCATAAAATATAAAAACACAAAAATAATCATCTTCCATCTCTAGAACTATTAATTAGGCTTTCTAATCCTAGCGACACTATTCCTAAGCTGAACGATCAATCCCCCGGTACTTGTCACTATACTATACTACAACGATCAGGTACACTGCCTGGTGGGGGTTGTAAGCCTCGCGAGATCCCTCGAGAGGTAAAGCAAGGTGCGATTCCCACGCATCACACAATGTCCTTAGCCTTGTACACCCGATTACTATCACATATTTTCGGTACAAGCAAATGCCCCAACAATTTTGATGTTGCATTACGATGATTTGGAATTAATTTCGTTCTTGAACATGTGTGATTCTCTCTAACCGTTCGTATTTCCCATTCGGAACTGCCATCAACTTTAGACGTAATTATTACCTAATCACATCCTTCATGTACACACTTCACATCATACCTATCAGATTTTCTAGGCTTATATTCAAATCCATGTACTAGTGATTGTTCACCTATTTCATGCATGCACTCTTCTTTAGAATTAAATTTTCTCCCAGGAATTAAACCAAATGAGTTGTTCTCAGTGATGGTTTTGGGTGGTTTCACTTCAAGTTTTGGTGGATCAGGTGGTGTCGGCATATACGTAAACGTATTACGTTTCCATTTTGGCTTGGGATAGTCATTCGGAATATGGTGAATGTTATTTGGAAAATATTCTTTTTTTTTGGTTTTTTTGGTGTGTTTTCAAAATCATTGTCAACACCATGGTAAACTTCAGGATATAAATTTAGATCAAAATCTAACGGCGTTGTCAAAGAAGGAGTTACCTTTGGTGGTTTGAGAATCTTTGTGACAAACAAAGATTGCAAAACAGACTGTTGCTTTCATATCTCGTGAACGAAAAATCCACGTCATCATCATCAACTATTTGGACATATTTTTTTCGAATATTATACGTTAGACGAACATCGAATTCACGACTGATGTTGAGTTTTCATTTCACACTAGATAATAGGTTTTGGTAGGTTGTATTTTGAGAAAGTGTAACACCATATGTTAATTCTTCCTCTAACATAACTAGCAAAAAACTAATCTTGGGCTCAGATGTACTAGCCATCAGCGTGTTTTTAGTTTTTTCGTTATATTATGTAAAACAATATGTAGGAAAAATATTTGCACAGTCGCACATTTGTGAAGTCGCACAGTCGAACACTTGAGTAATAATGTTACAATTTAAGTTTAACCTACCAAAATTGAAGTCTAGTCACGTCAATCAACCTAACATGCATTAACCCTCATTAAATGTATACACTCACTTCAAGTAGCACAGTCGCACATTTCATGTCGCTGATGAGACAAAAAATGAACCATTTTTAAGGGGTCATTTAAGCCCGGATTCGAGATTATTTAATAAAATATTGCCCTAAATCGTTCCTTTTGTCATTTTAGGTACTTTTGAGAAGAATTTTACAAAAGAAAGCATTTTGGAGCTTTTTTGTAACACCCCCAATTCATGGTTGCATCGGAATTCAAACTGGGTGTTACTCGACGGCACAATAGTCACAATAATAGAAAACGAACTCTAATTGAGTCGTTTTAAAAGATTTATCATTCAAATTATATAAATATCAGAGATTACAAAATGAGGTCCCAATTGGTTCCATGTTTACAAATCACATTAAGTGAGTTTTCGAATGATAATAAAATTTATAGCCCTCTTGAGTATACGTGCCCTTCCGTGCCATCCTTGATCGTCATGAACCTGAAATACATGCTTGAGAGGTCAACACAAAGGTTGAGTGATATTCATAGAGTTTGTTTAATGTTTGAACACAATATGTTGGTAGTGTGAGCTATAGACTCACACCAATGGTTGGAAAACAAAACAGGCAGGCTACGTTATTATACGCCCATATAATGTATTATACACTAAGCTTATGACACCAAAACGTTAACGTGTACCAAGATCGATCGGCAGATTTATCCCGGTAGGTACTTTGCTAACATACCTAAATCTCAAATATTAGTGCATTTGTTTGAACTTAGTCAATACAAATGGGATTCGTCAATCCCAATAGGCCTATTCACAATATTTGCGCTCACTATTGCTAGTGATTAAATGGTTCATAATAAGGGTTCTCGGTTTAGCAAGGCTGGTACTTAGTGATAATAAAACAATCAGGCAAGAATACAATTTAAAAACATTGTGCTCGGTTAAAATAGCATGTATTCCCCCCAAGGGTTTGTAAAACAATTAAGTAATCGAAAGTGGGGCTATGAACTCACCTTAAGTAAGATAGCAAGTAATGAAGGTAATGGTTGGATCGTGTAGGTTTCTACGAGCAACCTATAATAGAATGTTGCGACTTAGGATCGGAGTAAAGAATATGAATAAGTGCCTATATAATTATCTTGCATCTAGTCCATGATGTGGTATGATGTATAGTGTAAGTCTTTGAAAGTAATGATTCATGAAACATGTATGTCTTATATATCGTTTACTACCGTTCGGACCGACATAATTCAGAAGTCATGTTAGTAAACGTTCGAGGAGCCAGGACACTTTAATTCGTAAATCCACAACTCATCTCGACGGCTTACATAATGAACTTCTCACATGAGGCTCCCTACTATTGTAGTAGTTGATAAAATATATAGATATAAGTTTTGATCCGAAAAGTTACATGTCCAATATTTGAATAAACTTAGGAAAGTTTATTATTACATGAAGATTGTTATTAGGGGAAGTTTCATAAGTTTTGTATGACCATTTTTCTTTGTAATATCTCATGGTTCCTTTTAAGTGAAGTAGATCAAAATTGTTTGTTCAAGTTATCGTCAACTCTTTGTTTCATGTTTACGCCTAAGTAAGCTTACATGGTCATTTCATCATGGCCTTGCCATGACCTTTGGTCATTGTTCCATGGTCTTGAGACTCAACCTTGGCTCTAGCCATGGTTGTGGTCTTGATTCTAGGTCATAAGACCCCTTTGGTCTTCATAAACCATAACCTATATGTAACGACTTTGGTATAAAAATGGGCTATTTAGAATTTGAAGAAATTATCACTCGGAAAGCGTTTTCAGGGCTCGAGCTTCTTTACTACTGAACGAAAACGGCGTTCCGGACAACTTTTGTGTTTTAACTTTTTGATGAATCGGACCAGAAGGGTGACTTTCAAAAAGTTAGAATGCAAAACAGTATGGTTTAGGCAGTTTCGGCGTTTTGGTTTTGCTAACTTCAAATGGTCATAACTTTTGACTCAGGTACTCGTTTTGGGTGATTCAAGTTGCTATGTTTTCTTTGTTAAGTCCTCTTTAACTGTAAGTAAGTTTCAAATATCATAGTTGTACTATTTTGGTCGTGGTTCTCCATAAAAGTCACTAGTTTACTTGTTTAAATAACATAAGTTAACAATCATTTGTAATAACTTGTTTTACCCATTTTTATACATCATGGACATGATCACAAGACAATATATAGCATGAATGATATGTAAATAGCATGAATATGATATTTAAGCAAGGAAGTGTATTAGAGTTAGCTTACAACTTTGGCTTTCTACAAAGAAAGGTAAGTAGCATGTAAGGAAAAGGACTTTGATTGACTTAAGCTTCAACCCACTTCACTTCATGCAATCTTTCTACTCTTGTATTCTTGAAAGATAGATGATGAAAGTTGAGGTGAATTGAGTGGATTCAAACTCAAGAGAAATCACCAAAGTCTCTAGGGTTTGGAAGTAGTTTGATGAATCAAAACCAAACTAGAGTTTATGTGTTGTTATGCTCTTGAATCTTGCATGAAACTTGGAAGAGAAAGAGCAAAGGAGATGGTGTTGGTGTGTGGTATATCCCACGGCAACAAGAGGGGGAAAAGGGCTTTATAGGAGCTTGAGGAGGTTACATTTTATTGACTTGTCAACACTTGCTCACCAAGTTGAACACATGTCATGATCTAGGAGCACATAGCATGTGATCAAGACACATGGGTAGTGAATCCCCCCCCCCCTATGGCGGTTCATGAACTTGGAGAGGAAGTATTGGTTTGTGATGATCTTATCCAAGCTTATGTAGTTAGTTTTTGACTCCGTAAAATGCTAACCGTAAACGATTAAGCCATAATACGTAAAATCGGGTATTGTAAAAATACGAAACTTGGATGAATGATTAAACTTGTAAAAATACTCCATAATAAAATATAACATGAGTGGTAGGTTCCATTGGGGTGGTAAAACCCTGCTAAAACTGGAAACACGGGTCTAAAACGCATAATACGTAAAACGTACGAATATTGCGTAAAATTGAGAAAAGTAAAATGTTACTTTTCTAATAGGATAATAATAATTTAAAATGACTTATAATGTCTAGACTGGGCTCAGTCTAGTGTCGGTTGGTATTAAATGTCTTTTAGACATCAAACCGTAAGCCTAAAAATCAAGGAATGACTTATAAAATCAAGGAATGATTTTTTGTCAATGGAGGAGGGAAAAATATGTTGACTTTTTCTAATAAGTTGAAAACTCAAATCGTATTAGAAATGCGGTGCAGGTATAGGCTAAGGTTACGGCTGAGTAAAAACGCTTAAAAACTGAAAATTCCAGTTTTTCACGGCCGATGCTTATTTTGGTCATGTTTTTCACAGTCATGATTAATTCTCAAATAAATCATGAATGTGTCAAACATTTTTCTGATGCGGGGTCACTTAACGCGGTCGAGTTTCGTTGTGCGTAGAATTTTTGAATGACGTTTTACCCTAAAACGTGTAATTCCTTATTAACTTTCACGAAAATGAGCTTATGAAAGTTAAACTTTTAATTTTCCATGGAAATGATTTATCACTCGAGGCCAAGAAACAAAAATCAAATTTTGGGAAAATGAATAGTAAAAGTGAATAGTAAAATTTTCCGAGAATAGTAATTAACCTGAAATTGTGAATTGTTACAGTCTCTACCCCTTACGGGGAACTTCGTCCCGAAGTTCTGTGTGTGTTATATGTTGGAGTGGTTTCGATGAAGAGGTGTGGTTACTTATGAGGACTAAAGTCTGAGATTACCAGTGATGCAGTTTGATTTGTCATTTCAGTGTATGGCGTAGGATGAGGCTTACTTTTATGTAGGAAAGGTAGGGTAAGAGTGATTAATAGAGATTCATATAATAGTCGCATATCAAAGGAAATTGATATAACAGTCGAATATTAATAGGAATTGAGATATTAATTGCAATCATAGCCTAGTAGGTAATCGGTTGTTGTACCTAGTGTTTATTGACTTCATACTTATGTTATTTCGGACACAAACAAGCCCACTTGTTTATAATAGTAAAATTTTCCGGGAATAGTAATTAACCTGAAATTGTGAATTGTTACATTTTTGGACGTTTTTATGCTCATGAATGAAGAAAATAAGAAAATCAAGAATCCATGCTGGAAACAGTACCTGACGGCGTCAAGCTCTACAAGGTGACGCCGTCATTCATTGATAAAGAGGTGGATAATTCAAGTTGTATGTGACGGGCCAGAAAGATTTCAAGGCATTTGTACATGACGGCGTCACCAACACGTTACAGGTGACGGCCCAGAACACGTTTATACATGACGGCGTCAGGACTTAACCTGACGACGTCAAATGATTTAAAGTGGCGACGTCAGGAAGAAGGCTTACACGAGAAGAAACCTTAGTGAAACCGTCACAAGATGATCGAGACAATCAAAACTTTCGTGCGAAGTAGCTGATATTGTTTTGGTCATAACTTTTGCATACAAACTCGGATTTAGGTGATTCAAAGCCCATGCGAAGAGGAAGAAGAGATCTACAATTTGGTGAAGAAAAGTTGGTCATGACACCGTCACTCTTTACGGGCTGACGCCGTCAAGCCTTGCCGACAGAAACATTGCCTATAAATATAACATCATAACTTCACTTTTTGTAAGCCCTAAACCCTAAGGTCGATTCCTGGGTTTAGGTAGGTGTTTTTCCAGCAACTTAGAGGGTTTCAATCACTCCATAAACATCTTATATTGGTTTGTTGATTCTATCTCAATTATGTCTTTCATTATTATTGTTGTTTGCTCTTCATTGATTATGTTTTGCTAATTCACCTTGTGTCTACTTAGGATTGTGTGAAACTTGTATATAATTGATTAGATCTTATTGATTCCTTGTTGATGTTTGTGTCTATCTTCATCAATTAGGGTGTGACACTTCGATAGGTCTAATTGGTTTAGCTTATAATTCTTGTTTCCTATTGTCTCTTGTTTAATTGAATGAATTCGATGTTAGGCTTAAGAAAACTGGCAGACTTCCATTGGTAACTTGCTTGAACATCTTAAGAAACATGATCGGAGGTGTACTACGATTTTTGGTTGTATTTATTGCGTAGGAAAATTCTAATGATCCCATGTTAGGAGCTTCTAACGGCTCGACATAGGAGTGAAGTAGGATCCTATAGAGTTAGGGAATATTGTACACGGCCCTACGACTAGTATTAAGGAATACAACCCGTCAATTAAAACAAGGTGTGATGATTCAATAGGTAGAATTGGATAGCTAGCAAGGAGTAACATATCATGGGTAGACATGGTTCACTTACCTTGTAGAACCTTAGTTTATTTTTCTTGCACATTAGTTTAATTAGTAGCTTTTGGGTTAGTTGATTAACAACTAATTCCGCCCCTCCTTCCAAAACCCGAGATTTTTACTTGCTTTTCATAAAATATAAAAATACAAAAAGAATCATCCTTCACCTTTAGACCTAGTTAGATTAATTTCAATCCTAACGACACTATTCCTGAGTTGAACGATCAATCCCCCGGTACTTGTCACTATACTATACTACAATGATCAGGTACACTGCCTGGTGGGGGTTGTAAGCTTCTCGAGATCCCTCGAGAGGTAAAGCTTGGTGCGATTTCCACGTATCAGTCGCACACTTCAATTGTTAATAGGTGTGCAAATCTAGGAAATATAGAACATTAAAGTCATGTCTTATTAGTAATGTCAATCATGTCAATTAGTTCACCAACAACCAAAATTTAATGCACACAACTATTTAATGTTTATAAACAAGTAGCACAGTCGCACTAGTGGAATCGTCTATATATATATATATATATATATATATATATATATATATATATATATATATATATATATATATATATATATATATATTATAAACAACATAATATTCGAGAGGCTATTGGTACAAAAAGTGGCTACTAAGCAGATAGCGTGTGGGAACTTTGAGATACCAACTAGCATCGGGGATTTGAAATATCTTTGTGCTTTCGCCGACCAAGGATCGGAAGTAAATCTTATGCCCCTAACTATTTACATCCAACTGACGTCAAAAATGCCAACCCCTAGTCGGGTTAGGTTGTCCCTCGCTGGACACTCGTACGTATACCCCCTGGGGATCGCAGAAGATGTATTAGTTAATGTCGCAGGATTCATGTACCCCGTTGATTTTATGATCATCGATGATAAGGGAGATGCATGCAAGCCAATAATCCTTGGGGCACCATTCCTCGCCACCGCTAGGGCTGTCATTAAGTATGAAGGCAGGAAAATTGAGCTTAAATCTGGAAAAAGAAAGATTAGCTTCCCCATGACTCCGCGAAATGGGCATGAGAATTTGGGTTGGAGAAAGATCAAAAACAACATTGACACGACACCCATTCGTGTTCAGAATAAAATTCTTGCATGGGAGACAAGAATCAAAAGCTATAAGGTGGCTAAATATGAAAGAAGCAAAAGCAATAAGGTTCAGGTCGAATTCGAACATACTCAGTAACAATTCGCAATTTCAGGTTAATTACCATTCCCGGAAAAATTTCACTATTCACTTTTACTATTCATTTTCCTGAAATTTTCCCGAAACTTGATTTTTGTTTCTTGGCCTCGAGTGATAAATCATTTCCATGGCAAATTAAAATTTTGACATTCATAAGCTCATTTTCGTGAAAGTTAATAAGGAATTACACGTTTTAGGGTAAAACGTCATTCAAAAATTCTACGCACAACAAAACTCGACCGCGTTAAGTGACCCCGCATCAGAAAAATGTTTGACACACTCATGATTTAATTGAGAATTAATCGTGACTGAGAAAAACATGACCAAAATAAGCCTCGGCCGTGAAAAACTGGAATTTTCAGTTTTTAAGCGTTTTTACTCAGCCGTAAACTTAGCCTATACCTGCACCGCGTTTCTAAGACAATTTGAGTTTTCAACTTATTAGAAAAAGTCAACATATTTTTCCCTCCTCTTTTGACCAAAAATCATTCCTTGATTTTATAAGTCATTCCTTGATTTTTAGGCTTACGGTTTGATGTCTAAAAGACATTTAATAGCAACCGACACTAGACTGAGCCCATTCTAGACATTATAAGTCATTTTAAATCAATATTATCCTATTAGAAAAGTAACATTTTATTTTTCTCAATTTTACGCAATATTCGTACGTTTTACGTATTACGCGTTTTAGACCCGTGTTTCCAGTTTTAGCAGGGTTTTACCACCCCAATGGAACCTACCACTCATTTTATATTTTATTATGGAGTATATTGACAAGTTTAATCATTCTTCCAAGTTTCGTATTTTTACGATACCCGGTTTTACGTTTTGTGACGTAACAACTTACGGTTAGCATTTTACGGAGTCGAAACTAGCTACATAAGCTTGGATAAGATCATCAAAAGCCAACTCATCCTATCCTATCTTTGTGAACCGCCACTAGGGGGGGATTCACACTTGTGGCTTGATCTTGACCCTTGATTCCTTAGATGATTACATGTGTACAACTTTGGCTCCAAGTAAAACTTGGTGACCAAGTTTTGGTAATTTCCTAGTTGTTTCCTAACCTCCTCAAGGCTATATAAATAGCCCCTCCTCCTCCTTCTTGTACGCCACACATACCACACTCCAACACCATCTCCTTTGCTCATTCTCTTCCAAGTTTCATGCAAGAATCAAGTGCAACATCAACCTTGAAACTATAGTTTTGTTTTGATTCATCAAACACTTCCAAACTACATAAACTTTGGTGATTTCTCTTGAGTTTGAATCCACTCAAGTCACCTCAACTTTCATCATCTCTCTTTCAAGATTACAAGAGTAGAAAGATTGCATGAAGAGAAGTGGGTTGAAGCAAGTCTATCAAAGTCCTTACCTTACTAGTTACTTCCTTTCATCTTTGAAAGCCAAAAGTTGTTGCCCGTAGAAGTTCTTACGGCATATCCATCATTCTCTTTATACATCATCCAACTCAAGGTGAGTTCATAGCCCCACTTTCCATTACTTAATTGTTTTACAAACCCTTGGGGGGAATACATGCTATTTTTAACCGAGCACAATGTTTTTAAATTGTATGCTTGCCTGATTGTTTATTATCACTAAGTACCAGCCTTGCTAAACCGAGATCCTTTATTATGAACCATTTAATCACTAGCAATAGTGAGCGCGAATATTGTGAATATGCCTATTTGGATTGACGAATCCCATTTGTATTGACTAAGTTCAAACAAATGCACTAATATTTGAGATTTAGGTATGTTAGCAAAGTACCTACCGGGATAAATCTGCCGATCGATATTGGTACACGTTAACGTTTTGGTGTCATAAGCTTAGTGTATAATACATTTTATGGGCATATAATAACGTAGCCTACCTGTTTTGGTTTCCAAACATTGGTGTGAGTCTACAGCTCACACTACCAACATATTGTGTTCAAACATTAAACAAACTCTATGAATATCACTCAACCTTTGTGTTGACCTCTCAAGCATGTATTTCAGGTTCATGACGATCAAGGATGGCACAGAAGGGCACGGATACTCAAGAGGGCTATAAATTTTATTATCATTCGAAAACTCATTTAATGTGATTTGTAAACATGGAACCATTTGGGACCTCATTTTGTAATCTCTGATATTTATACAATTTGAATGATAAATATTTTAAAACGACTCAATTGGAGTTCGTTTTCTACTATTGTGACTATTGTGCCGTCGAGTAACACCCAGTTTGAATTCCGCTGCATCCATGAATTGGGGGTGTTACATACTCAACCCGCGGAAAATCATGTACCACTTGAGGAAGGGAACTTGGTTGATGAGGCGAAAAATGAACCACTTTTAGGGGGTCATTTAAGCCCGAATCCGAATTTATTTGATCAAATATTGCCCTAAATCGTTCCTTTTGTGATTTTAGGTACTTTGGGAGAGAAATCTGGAAAAGGAAGCAATTCGGACGTTTTTGGAGCATAAAAGTGAAGAAAACGCCAAAGTCTTAATTTTCTATGCTGGGAACAGTAGGTGACGGCGTCAAGAGCAAAACCTTGACGGCGTCAAGAGCAAATCTCATGAATTTCCATGACGACCCAGAACGGATTTGGCGGCGTCACGTAGGAAGGGCGTCAAGAGTAAAAGAGTCGTGACGGCCTGGAAGTATTTAAGTCTTGACGGCGTCAGAAGTGGATCTAGGCAGTCCGAGGAGAGTTTTGGCGGCGAGGTGACGGCGTCACATTGTTTGTCTTGACGCCGTCAGACCTGTTTTTCTATATATAGTTTTCTAATTTTCACACATTAAAGAGAGAAGTTTTGGGAGAAACCCTAAGTACGGTTTTGGTGTAACTTTACAGGTTTTTCAAGGGTTCCAACCCCTTGATACCTTGCATGATTAATCAAGATAAGTGTTCTCTTAATTCAATCAATATGTCTATGTGTTGGTTGTCTATATCTTGTTCTTGTGTTAATTCTATCATGCTAGGCTAGATCTCTTTTGTGTTTGCTTAGATCTAATGAAACCTAGATATTGATTATGTGTTGATTACTTGTTTATCTTTGTTTTGGATGAATGATTTATATGTTAGGCTTAAGAAAACTGGCAGATCTCCAAATGATAACAAGCTTGAACGTCTTAAGAAACATGAACCGAGGCGCACTAGGTCTTTATTGGTTGTATTTAATGCATGAGCCACTGTTTACAATCCCTATAGTTGTGCTGGGCATAGTGTAGGAGGAGATAAGAGCTCATAGAATTGGGGAGTTATGTGTGCCACCCCATGAATGATATTAAGGAATACGATCCGTCATCCATGCAATTATAACAAGTAATTAACATGTAAAAGATATCTAGGGAGTAGTGAAATCTAAGTAAATACATTTTCTCCAATTACTGCTCACAACCTTAGTTTAATTAGCTTAATTTCATTTTTAGTATTTTATTTTGATTACATCTTAGTATTGGGTTAGTTGATTAGCAACTAATTCCGCCCAAATCCTTCACAACCCCGAGATTTTACTTGCTTTCATAAAAATATAAAAATACAAAAACAATCATCCCTCACCTTTAGAACTAGTATTTAGGCTTTCTAATCCTAGCGACACTATTCCTAAGCTGAACGATCAATCCCCCGGTACTTGTCACTATACTATACTACAACGATCAGGTACACTGCCTGGTGGGGGTTGTAAGCTTCTCGAGATCCCTCGAGAGGTAAAGCCTGTTGCGATTCCCACGCATCAAGTTTTTGGCGCCGTTGCCGGGGAAATAGTTATTGTCTAGGTTAGGATTTCTTTGTATTAGGTCTACTTGCTAGATTCCTTTCTAGTAAGATTTTATTTTTATTTTTAGGTTTTCTTTAGTCTATCTCATTTCTTTGTGCTTTTGTTCGTAACTCTTTACCATCCGACATCATGGAAGGTGGTAACATCTTTGAACCCGTCATCCCACCACAACAAAACCCACCACTAGAACCCCTTAGACCCCGAACCTTAGGAGAGCATTCCCGACCTAGCCACCAAGGCTACCGAAACACCATTGAGCTCACCGGAGCCAATGTGACCCCCTTGCGATCCGACACCATCCGGTTGGTGCAAAGCGGATGTGCATTCCATGGATTTCGTTCCGAAGATCCAAACCAACATCTTAAGGACTTTCTCAAAATCGTAGATTCCATAGACCTAGGTGTTGAAACTAGAGAGACTACCCGTTTACGCTTATTCCAATTCTCTCTACGGGATCAAGCTAGTCAATGGCTTGAGCGTTTACCCGCGGGATCCATCACCACATGGGATGAGCTCACCACTCGTTTCCTTGCTCAATTTTTCCCACCGGGGAGAACTACTAAGCTTAGAAATGACATCTTGATGTTCCAACAACGTCAAAATGAATCTCTTTATGAAGCATGGACTCGTTTCAAGGACTTACTCCAAAAAGTCTCTCATCATGGCATAGATCTTTGGCTCCAAGTCCAAATCTTTTATGACCATATCGACATCTCCACGAGGCGAGCCATTGACCAATCGGCTGGTGGTAAGCTACGTGATCTAAGTGCGGAACAATCATGGGAACTCATAGAAGATCTTGCTCTCTATGACAACGAAAGTTGGAACGATCCCCGTGACTTGAACAAAACGGTCAAGGCAATATCTTTGCCTTCGAACAATTCTAGCACTCCCGACCGTAGGATCATGGAACTTGAGGACCAAGTCAAGTTTCTCATGAAATCTTACGATGCTCCTAAGCCTTCAAGCCAAGTGAACAAAATCACTTCTTCATGCGAATTATGTAGTGGTCCCCACGACACTCGTGATTGTGTGGAACTCCCCGGAACAGCTTTTGCGGACTACGCATCCACGCGTACCGACGAAGCGGGAGATAAGTGGTACACTTTCAAGCCCGAGCCAAACACATACGGTGATTCATACAACCCCTCATGGAAAAATCACCCAAACCTTAGGTGGAAACAAAATAAACCCAATTCCTCTAATCCGCCTAACCGTTACCAACCAACCGGTCCACCATCCAACCGTACTTTCAACAACAATCCTTCTAACAACTATGGTAGTACCAACAATCTTGAAGGATTGATGTCAAAGTTTATGGCATCTCAAGAGGCTCGCATAGCTAGGTTTGAAACCGAATTCAACCAACAACAAACGGAGATGACCAACAAGATTGACAACTTGTTGAAAGCCCTCAACAACCAAGCATTAGTCACACCTAGGAAGGACACTAGGGACACCAATAACGGAAACCAAATTAAGGATCCCTCATCATCTAAACAGGTCCACTTTGTTAATGTTGTCACTATTAAGCCGATAGATAAGGAGATAGAAGAGAGTGACAAGAATGAAGATATGGTAGAAGCCGAGACTAAGGATGAGAATAGGGAAGTTGAGGTTGATAGTAGAGAGGAATTAGAGGAGGTAGAACCTATAGAAGAATACTTTGATAAGTTACCAACCAAGGAAGAACGGGAATACCATAAGGATTTATTCGATAGTCCCGAGAGAACATATATCTTTGGCGACCCCCTTTTCAAAATGGGAGACCCCTCTAACATTAACATCCCATGCAATATCGGGCACATGCATATATGGAAAGCTTACATCGACCCTAGATCCCCCGTGAACATCATGACTAGGACTTATTACAATTGGGTGATGAAGAAACAACTTAATTTTAGGATGATGCCTAATAAGAACCTGATAAGTAATTTTGCGGGAAGAGTGAAAGGATTGCATGTGATTATAGGGAATCTCACCTATGAGATCGATTTTATGATAGTTGAGGACACTCGTCCGGTGATAGATGCTTGCCTAAGTCAAATAATATTTGGGAAACCATTTGTTGAGGCCACTAGGATGAGTTATGATCCGACTTTAGGGACAGTTAGATTCAAGAAAGAGAATGATGAGGTTGCTTATCAAATGCCCTACAAGATTGAGCAATACCGCCTTCTCTCTAATTTCGAAAAGGAACACAAGCAAGCGGCTTATTATAGGAATGAGGAGGATAGACGTAGAGGAGTAGAGTATGTTAGAAATAGGATGCTTGGTTTCTATAAAGAGTGCTTGCAACTAGGTCCAGAATACAAAACTGGTTTAGAAGACGACCTAGAGAGTGGAACCAATGATGAGATCACGTAGTAACCCATGACCTTGAGTCTAGCTACAAGACTCATAAATAAAGAAAAGCGCTTCTTGGGAGGCAACCCATGTTTGTGTGATTTTATTTGTTTGATTGTTATTTGCTTCCGTATGCATGCTTAATTTTTATTGTTGGTAGATCATGTTTCTAAATTAAATAGTGGAAATACTTTACTTTGTTGTTTTGGCCTAATCTTAACTCCACCTAAAGGTATTTTCGTAAAAGATAAGTGTAAGGGGAAACCCCAAATATGTTTTTAAGAAACAACCGATCATGATTCTCCACAATATTAAATGAACATGTATATTCGTATTTGTTAGAGTCAAATGCTTGTATTGAATCATAATGAAGTTTTGCAGGATTTTCCAGGAAGTAGGACCAAGTTTTTCCAGAAATTTTCCGGAAACTTAACATAAGGATTTCTGCAGGTCAATTCTGACGGCGTCAGGGGTTTACTCTTGACGGCGTCAGGAGTTAAAATCTGGAAATTTTACCGGTTTTGTTTTTCTAACGGAGTCTTATGGTTTTTGTGAATTATTAAGTTTTATAATCTCCAGGAGATCTGCAAACTTCATTCCACAAGCATTATATCTTATCTTGTTTTCTAGGATTTAGAAACTTATATAGAATGCCGCCGATTTTACGCGAGGTTGTCTTGTCTGTTTTGTCAGGTTTTACAGGTTATGTATGACAAGAAAATGATTTATATTCTGGAAGGGAAGCTTTGATTGTTCGTTTTCTTGGAGGAAGATTTAACCTGGCCATCCTATTAACCATACCGAGCGAATCAGGGGAGTATTTGATTTCATTCTCTTTACTTTTTCACTTTTACATTCTTTACTTGAACATTGGGGACAATGTTCATCTTAAGTGTAAGGGGAGGGTAAAAAGATGATACCTTACATATGCACTTTCGCTTGAGTTTGTTTTGTTTAATGGTAAATGTGTAATAAAACTATGAGAAATACTTGTTAGTGCAATTTTAGCGCCAAATTTAAATTTTTTTACAACATTTAGGAGTGAAACTTTAGCCATAGCAAGCGTCTCATGGATAGGAGATTGTATGACTAGCACATAACCGTATATTCAGAAAAATTTTCCACCCAAATATGTGAGGTTCACCTTTAGATTTGATAGGAAAAGCATTCATTATTAGTGCTTATGAGTGTACCGGTAGCATTTAGATTCTAGAACTTGCGTTAGTGATGCATTCCGAGACCGCTAGTGAGACTACATTCGTGTGGTAGGATTTACTACATGATAAGAGGCATTAGGATTACCCTTGTGTTAAACCCGTATTATAATTATTTGACCATTTAAGTCATATTACTTGGCTAGTTAAGTCAACTAATTTTTCCCACACCCTTAGCGTTGTACTCATTTTTAGTACACGAAACCCTTAGTACACCCCTCCGAGCCTATCTTTTCGTTTCTAACTTTAAGCATTTTACTTAAAGGAAGAATTTGTTACACCCCACTTAAATGTACACCCAAATCGCCTTAGCCTTCCGTGTATGCGCTCATTATTAGTGCATTATTGTTATTTGTTAAACCCTAAGTTAACTATCTAATTGATTACATGGTTGCTAAGTCGAGTCATATCCTTGTACATATTGTTTTGGGACGATTGGGTAATTACTTATTTTATGGAGTAATGGGGAAGAACAACATATATTACCCCCATATATACGTTAATCTTAAAAGTGCTCCAAGTGTTTTGATTTTCTTAATTCGAGTCATTAGATTAGTTTAATGTAAAGTATGTAAAGATTCAAGTGTAAGGGGAATTCTCATCCCCTATGATGTATTATTTTGGATGGTAGGGTAACAGTGTATGCAAAAAAAAAAAAAAAAAAAAAAAAAAAAAAAAATGGAAAAAAAATGGAAAAAAAAAGAAAAAGAAAAAAAAATAAAAAAGGAAAAAGAGAAAAAACATACGGACTACCATCCCTTTTTATTCTATGTTTTATGTTTTTGTTATTTTTCATTTATTAGCTTAAGTCGAGTCTAGTCTTGGTTTAGCAACGCTACATTGTACATGTAATTAACTAAGATTGTTAACTCGCCACCAGTAAAACTTCCTTTATCCAACAAAACCGTGTATTTCATATCCCTACACCTAACGTTACAACCCTTTAAAAGACCTCTTTGATAGTTTATCCTAGGTGCTTACGCCATGTGGTGGAGGTTTGATCCTTTCCCAAGCCTATGATAATCTATTTTGCTATGACAGGTAGTGAGAGATGTTTTCCATTTCCATATTGTAATTTACACTTTATTACACCCGAGAGATGTGAGTATCTAAACACTATTTGTGAGGTGCTAGTGTATGACCTCCGTGCTTGTCTTTGGTCTTTAGTGGAACTATTATTTGTTGTAATTACTTTTATATTAGTGTTAAATGACCCCTAATTTGTCTTTTGAGTAGAATAAAAGCGCATTTGCTTGAGGACAAGCAAATCTCAAGTGTAAGGGTATATGATGAAGCGAAAAATGAACCACTTTTAGGGGGTCATTTAAGCCCGAATCCGAATTTATTAGATCAAATATTGCCCTAAATCGTTCCTTTTGTGATTTTAGGTACTTTGGGAGAGAAATCTGGAAAAGGAAGCAATTCGGACGTTTTTGGAGCACAAAAGTGAAGAAAACGCCAAAATCTTAATTTTCCATGCTGGGAACAGTAGGTGACGGCGTCAAGAGCAAAACCTTGACGGTGTCAAGAGCAAATCTCATGAATTTCCATGACGACCCAGAACGGATTTGACGGCGTCACGTAGGAAGGGCGTCAAGAGTAAAAGAGTCGTGACGGCCTGGAAGTATTTAAGTCTTGACGGCGTCAGAAGTGGATCTAGGCAGTCCGAGGAGAGTTTTGGCGGCGAGGTGACGGCGTGTCATTGTTTGTCTTGACGCCGTCAGACCTGTTTTTCTATATATAGTTTTCTAATTTTCACACATTAAAGAGAGAAGTTTTGGTAGAAACCCTAAGTACGATTTTGGTGTAACTTTACAGGTTTTTCAAGGGTTCCAACCCCTTGATACCTTGCATGATTAATCAAGATAAGTGTTCTCCTAATTCAATCAATATGTCTATGTGTTGGTTGTCTATATCTTGTTCTTGTCTTAATTCTATCATGCTAGGCTAGATCTCTTTTGTGTTTGCTTAGATCTAATGAAACCTAGATATTGATTATATGTTAATTACTTGTTTATCTTTGTTTTGGATGAATGATTTATATGTTAGGCTTAAGAAAACTGGCAGATCTCCAAATGGTAACATGCTTGAACGTCTTAAGAAACATGAACCGAGGCGCACTAGGTCTTTATTGGTTGTATTTAATGCATGAGCCACTGTTTACAATCCCTATAGTTGTGTTGGGCATGGTGTAGGAGGAGATAAGAGCTCATAGAATTGGGGAGTTATGTGTGCCACCCCATGAATGGTATTAAGGAATACGATCCGTCATCCATGCAATTATAACAAGTAATTAACGTGTAAAAGATATCTAGGGAGTAGTGAAATCTAAGTAAACACATTTTCTCCAATTACTGCTCACAACCTTAGTTTAATTAGCTTAATTTCATTTTTAGTATTTTATTTTGATTACATCTTAGTATTGGGTTAGTTGATTAGCAACTAATTCCGCCCAAATCCTTCAAAACCCCGAGATTTTACTTGCTTTCATAAAAATATAAAAATACAAAAATAATCATCCCTCACCTTTAGAACTAGTATTTAGGCTTTCTAATTCTAGCGACACTATTCCTAAGCTGAACGATCAATCCCCCGGTACTTGTCACTATACTATACTACAACGATTAGGTACACTGCCTGGTGGGGGTTGTAAGCTTCTCGAGATCCCTCGAGAGGTAAAGCCTGTTGCGATTCCCACGCATCATTGGTACCGTGGTGGTATGGGCCTTTCACACTTGAGAGCATAAACCAAGATGGGATGGCTGACCTAAGAAGTGAAGTAGGTGGAAAGGTGATTGCAAGTATCGACAGGTTAAGGCACTACCACCATAATAGTAATAATCACAACTACATGGGGTATATCATTTCAAGGGATGAGGTCACGTAGTAACCCATGACCTTGAGTCTAGCTACAAGACTCGTAAATAAAGAAAAGTGCTTCTTGGGAGGCAACCCATGTTTTGTGCGATTTTATTTTGTTTGTTTGTTATTTGCTTCTGTATGCATGCTTTATTTTTATTGTTGGTAGATCATGTTTCTCAATTAAATAGTGGAAATACTTTACTTTGTTGTTTTGGCCTAGTCTTAACTCCACCTAAAAGTATTTTTGCAAAAGATAAGTGTAAGGGGAAACCCCAAATATGTTTTTTAAGAAACAAACCGATCATGATTCTCCACAATATTAAGTGAACATGTATATTCGTATTTGTTAGAGTCAAATGCTTGTATTGAGTCATAATGAAGTTTTGCAGGATTTTCCAGGAAGTCGGACCAAGTTTTTCCAGAAATTTTCTGGAAACTTAACATAAGAATTTCTGCAGATCACTTCTGACGGCGTCACGAGATTACTCTTAACGGCGTCACGTGTAAAAATCTGGAAATTTTACCAGTTTTGTTTTTCTAACGGAGTCTTATGGTTTTTGTGAATTATTAAGTTTTATAATCTCCAGGAAATATGCAAACTTCATTCCACAAGCATTATATCTTATTTTGTTTTTCTAGGATTTAGTAACTTATATAGATTGCCGCCGATTTTATGCGAGGTTGTCTTGTCTATTTTCTCAGGATTCACAGGTTATGTATGACAAGAACATGATTTATATTCTGGAAGAGAAGCTTTGATTGTTCATTTTTTTGGAGGAAGATTAAACCTGGCCACCTTATTATCCATACCGAGCGTATCAGGGGAGTATTTGATTTCATTCTTTTTACTTTTTTCACTTTTACATTCTTTACTTGAACATTGGGGACAATGTTCATCTTAAGTGTAAGGGGAGGGTAAAAAGATGATACCTTACATGTACACTTTCGCTTGAGTTTGTTTGTTTGATGGTAGATGTGTAATAAAACTATGAGAAATACTTATTAGTGCAATTTTGGCGCCAAATTTAAAATTTTTTACAACATTTAGGAGTGAAACTTTAGCCATAGCAAGCGTCTCATGGATAGGAGATTCTATGACTAGCACATAACCGTACAATTCAGAAAAATTTTCCACCCAAATATGTGAGGTTTGCCTTTAGATTTGATAGGAAAAGCATTTACTATTAGTGCTTATGAGTGTACCGGTAGCATTTAGATTCTAGAACTTGCGTTAGTGATGCATCCCGAGACCGCTAGTGAGACTACATTCGTGTAGTAGGATTTACTACATGATAAGAGGCATTAGGATCACCCTTGTGTTAAACCCGTATCATAATTACTTGACCATTTAAGGCATATTACTTGGCTAGTTAAGTCAACTAACTTTTCCCACACCCTTAGCGTTGTACTCATTTTTAGTACACGAAACCCCTAGTACACCCCTCCGAGCCTATCTTTTCGTTTCTAACTTTAAGCATTTTACTTAAAGGTAGAATTTTTTACACCCCACTTAAATGTACAACCAAATCGCCTTAGCCTTCCGTGTATGCACTCATCTTTAGTGCATTATTGTTATTTGTTAAACCCTAAGTTAACTATCTAATTGATTACATGGTTGCTAAGTCGAGTCATATCCTTGTACATATTGTTTTCGGACGATTGGGACTCACGGGTAAAGTATTTATTTTATGGAGTAATGGGGAAGAACATCATATATTACCCACATAGGTGTGTTAATCTTAAAAGTACTCCAAGTGTTTTGATTTTCTTAATTCGAGTCATTAGATTAGTTTATTGTAAAGTATGTAAAAATTCAAGTGTAAGGGGAATTTCCATTCCCTATGATGTATTATTTTGGATGGTAGGGTAAGAGTGTATGAAAATAAAAAAATAAAAAATAAAAAAATAAAAGAGAGAAAAAGCATACGGACTACCATCCCTTTTTATTCTATGTTTATTTTATGTTTTTGTTATTTTTTATTTATTTGCTTAAGTCGAGTCTAGTCTTGGCTTAGCAACGCCATATTGTACATGTAATTAACCAAGATTGTTAGCTCGCCACCAGTAAAAACTTCCTTTATCCAACAAAACCGTGTATTTCATATCCCTACACCTAACGTTACAACCCTTTAAAAGACCTCTTTGATAGTTTATCCTAGGTGCTTACGCCATGTGGTGGAGGTTTGATCCTTTCCTAAGCCTATGGTAATCTATTTTGCTATGACAGGTAGTGAGAGATATCTTCCGTTTCCATATTGTAATTTATACTTTATTACACCCGAGAGATGTGAGTATCTAAACACTATTTGTGAGGTGCTAGTATATGACCTCCGTGCTTGTCTATTGGTCTTTAGTGGAACGATTATTTGTTGTAATTACTTTTATCTTAGTGTTAAATGACCCCTAACTTGTATTTTGAGTAGAATAAAAGCGCATTTGCTTGAGGACAAGCAAATCTCAAGTGTAAGGGTATATGATGAGGCAAAAAATGAACCGTTTTTAGGGGGTCATTTAAGCCCGGAATTGAATTTACTTGATCAAATATTGCCCTAAATCGTTCCTTTTGTGATTTTAGGTACTTTGGGAGAGAAATCTGGAAAAGGAAGCAATTCGGACGTTTTTGGAGCATAAAAGTGAAGAAAACGCCAAAGACTTAATATTCTTTACTGGGAACAGTAGGTGACGGCGTCAAGAAGAACATTCTGATGGCGTCAAGAGTAATTTGCATGACGGCCCAGTACAGAAATGAAGGCGTCACAAGGTAGAGCGTCAAGAGTAAAATACGTGACGGCCTGGAAAAAGTTATTACGTGACGGCGTCAGAAGTAGATCAAGGCAGTCCGAGAAGTATTTTGGCGGCGAGATGACGGCGTCACCAATTTGGTCTTGACGCCGTCAGCCTCAATTTCCTATATATAGTTTTCTAATTTTCATTCATAAAAGAAAAGAGAAGTTTTTGAGAAACCCTAAGGCCGAACTTAGTACGAACTTTACAGGTTTTTCAAGGGTTTTCAGCCCTTGAACCCTTTCATGTGTAATTGAGATAAGTATTCTTTTAATTCAATCAATATGTCTATGTGTTGGTTGTCTATATCTTGTTCTTGTCTTAATTCCATCATGCTAGGCTAGATCTATCTTGTGTTTGCTTAGATCTAATGAAACCTAGATGTTAATTATGTGTTGATTACTTGTTTATGGTTGTATTGGATGAATGATTTCGATGTTAGGCTTAAGAAAACTGGCAGATCTCCAAATGGTAACATGCTTGAACGTCTTAGAAAACATGAACTGACGCGCACTAGGTTTTATTGGTTGTATTTAATGCATGAGTAAATTCTAATGATCCCATGTTAGGAGCTTCTTAGCCGGCTCGACATAGGAGTGAAGTAGGCACTCATAGGATTGGGGAATTAAGTGCGCCACCCCATGAATGGTATTAAGGAATACAATCCATCATCCACGCAACTATAACAAGTAATTAACGTGTAAAAGATATCTAGGGAGTAGTGAAATCTAAGTAAACACAATTTCTCCACTTATTGCTTACAACTTTAGTTAATTTAGTTTATTTTCATTTTTAGTATTTTATTTTGATTGCATCTTTAGTATTAGTTTAGTTGACTAGCAACTAATTCCGCCCAAATCCTTAAAACCTGAGATTTTTACTTGCTTTCTAAAAAATATAAAAATACAAAAAATAATCATCCCTCATCTTTAAAACTAGTATTTAGGTTTTCTAATCCTAGCGACACTATTCCTAGCTGAACGATCAATCCCCCGGTACTTGTCACTATACTATACTACAACGATCAGGTACACTGCCTGGTGCGGGTTGTAAGATTCTCAAGATCCCTTGAGAGGTAAAGCCTGGTGCGATTCCCACGTATCAAGTTTTTGGCGCCGCAGCCCGGGGAATAGTTATTGTCTAGGTTAGAATCTCTTTTTATTAGATCTACTTGCTAGATTTCTTTCTAGTAAGATTTTATTTTTTATTTTTAGGTTTTCTTTAGTCTATCTTCTTTCTTTGTGTTTTTGTTCGTAACTCTTCACCACCCGACATCATGGACGATGGGAACATCTTTGAACCCGTCATCCAACCACAACAAAACCCACCACTAGAACCTCTTAGGCCCCGAACCTTAGGAGAGTATTCCCGACCTAGCCACCAAGGCTACCGAAACACCATTGAGCTCACCGGAGCCAATGTGACCCCCTTGCGATCCGACACCATCCGGTTGGTGCAAAGCGGATGTGCATTCCATGGACATCGTTCTGAAGATCCAAACCAACATCTAAACGACTTCCTTAAAATCATAGATTCCATAGACCCAGATGTTGAAACTAGAGAGACAACCCGATTATGCCTATTCCAATTCTCTGTACGGGATCAAGCTAGTCAATGGCTTGAGCGTTTACCCGCGGGATCCATCACCACATAGGATAATATCACCAATCGCTTCCTTACTCAATTCTTCCCACCGGGGAAGACTGCAATGCTTAGAAATGACATTTTGATGTTTGAACAACATCAGGGTGAAACTTTCTACGAAGCATGGGCCCGTTTTAAGGATCTCCTCCATAAGGTCCCTCATCATGGTATAATCCTTTGGTTATTAGTCCAGATTTTCTACGACCAGGTTGACTATCACACTAAGCGCACAATCGATAGGGCCGCGGGAGGTAAACTGCGTGATAAGAACGCCGAGGAGTCCTGGGCAATTATTGAGGAGCTCGCCGCCGATAATCAAGAGATGTGGGAGTTTAATCATACAATAAAAGCGGCCATCAATGCAGTCTCAAAATCAGGAGGAACCACCAAAATCCCCGATGAACACCTATGCAGTCTCAACAGCGGCCATCAAGAGATGCGAGGAACCACCGAAATCCCCTTTAAGTCCTAGGCGGGCTACTGTCAATTCTATCTCGAAACCGACTTCAACACCATTATCAGAGTCACCCTCTAGAGAAAATATCGGGACTTTTCAAAACTATGCCTCACCTTGTTCCCCTCCCGAGGAGCTTAGCTCAGAGTTTGAAGCTAGGATGAGAGAATATATGGCAACTCACTCGGATCGACTTGCTAGATTCGAGGAAGCAGTTTAAAAGCAAAAAGAGGAGATGCAATAGAAAATGAATGAGATGATGAGTCTATTGGAGGAGTATGCCAACCAGAGAACCCCTGAAAAAATGCTACTAAGGACAGAAAGCGTCACCCCCACTACCCAATTTGTTAATTCTATCACAATTGTCGACAAGGATGACGAGAAGGTAGAAGCCTTTACTAAACAGACCTTAGATAAGCCACCAAAATCCCAACCCTTGAGTCACTACTTGAAACATGATATAAACGAAAACACCATAACAAATTGGATTAAGGGTGACGGGTGTAACCAACCTTCCAAACAGGGTTCTGAGAAAGAGGAAAAGGTAAAAGATGAGTATGATACGTTACCAGGGGATCAATATTTGAGAGGCTATTGGTTCAAAAAGTGGCTACTAAGCAGATAGCGTGTGGGAACTTTGAGATACCAACTAGCATCGGGGATGTGAAATATCTTAGTGCATTCGCCGACCAAGGATCGGAAGTAAATCTTATGCCCCTAACTATTTACATCCAACTGACGTCAAAAATGCCAACCCCTACTCGGGTTAGGTTGTCCCTCGCTGGACACTCGTATGTATACCCCCTGGGGATCGCAGAAGATGTATTAGTTAATGTCGCAGGATTCATGTACCCCGTTGATTTTATGATCATCGATGATAAGGGAGATGCATGCATGCCAATAATCCTTGGGGCACCATTCCTCGCCACCGCTAGGGCTGTCATTAAGTATGAAGGCAGGAAAATTGAGCTTAAATCTGGAAAAAGAAAGATTAGCTTCCCCGTGACTCCGCGAAATGGGCATGAGAATTTGGGTTGGAGAAAGATCAAAAACAACATTGACACGACACCCATTCGTGTTCAGAATAAAATTCTTGCATGGGAGGCAAGAATCATACGCTATAAGGAGGCTAAATATGAAAGAAGCAAAAGCAATAAGGTTCAGGTCGAATTTGAACATACTCAACCCGCGGAAAATCATGTACCACTTGAGGAAGGGAACTTGGTACTCTTGAGACACTTGGAATCAACAATACCCTCCGATAAACCAAGTCCGTGGTGGTATGGGCCTTTCACACTTGAGAGCATAAACCAAGATGGGATGGCTGACCTGAGAAGTGAAGTAGGTGGAAAGGTGATTGCAAGTATCGACAGGTTAAGGCACTACCACCATAATAGTAATGATCACAACTACATGGGGTATATCATTTCAAGGGATGAGGTCACGTAGTAACCCATGATCTTGAGTCTAGCTACAACACTCGTAAATAAAGAAAAACGCTTCTTGGGAGGCAACCCATGTTTTGTGCGATTTTATTTTGTTTGTTTGTTATTTGCTTCCGTATGCATGCTTTATTTTTTATTGTTGGTAGATCATGTTTCTCAATTAAATAGTGGAAATACTTTACTTTGTTGTTTTGGCCTAGTCTTAACTCCACCTAAAAGTATTTTTGCAAAAGGTAAGTGTAAGGGGAAACCCCAAATATGTTTTTAAGAAACAAACCGATCATGATTCTCCACAATATTAAGTGAACATGTATATTCGTATTTGTTAGAGTCAAATGCTTGTATTGAGTCATAATGAAGTTTTGCAGGATTTTCCAGGAAGTAGGACCAAGTTTTTCCAGAAATTTTCCGGAAACTTAACATAAGAATTTCTGCAGATCACTTCTGACGGCGTCACGAGATTACTCTTGACGGCGTCACGTGTAAAAATCTGGAAATTTTACCAGTTTTGTTTTTCTAACGGAGTCTTATGGTTTTTGTGAATTATTAAGTTTTATAATCTCCAGGAAATATACAAACTTCATTCCACAAGCATTATATCTTATTTTGTTTTCTAGGATTTAGTAACTTATATAGATTGCCGCCAATTTTATGCGAGGTTGTCTTGTCTATTCTCTCAGGATTCACAGGTTATGTATGACAAGAAGATGATTTATATTCTGAAAGGGAAGCTTTGATTGTTCATTTTCTTGGAGGAAGATTTAACCTGGCCACCTTATTATCCATACCGAGCGAATCAGGGGAGTATTTGATTTCATTCTTTTTACTTTTTTCACTTTTACATTCTTTACTTGAACATTGGGGACAATGTTCATCTTAAGTGTAAGGGGAGGGTAAAAAGATGATACCTTACATGTACACTTTCGCTTGAGTTTGTTTGTTTGATGGTAGATGTGTAATAAAACTATGAGAAATATTTGTTAGGGCAATTTTAGCGCCAAATTTAAAATTTTTTACAACATTTAGGAGTGAAACTTTAGCCATAGCAAGCGTCTCATGGATAGGAGATTGTATGACTAGCACATAACCGTACAATTCAGAAAAATTTTCCACCCAAATATGTGAGGTTCGCCTTTAGATTTGATAGGAAAAGCATTTACTATTAGTGCTTATGAGTGTACCGGTAGCATTTAGATTCTAGAACTTGCGTTAGTGATGCATCCTGAGACCGCTAGTGAGACTACATTCGTGTAGTAGGATTTACTACATGATAAGAGGCATTAGGGTCACACTTGTGTTAAACCTGTATCATAATTACTTGACCATTTAAGTCATATTACTTGGCTAGTTAAGACAACTAATTTTTCCCACACCCTTAGCGTTGTACTCATTTTTAGTACACGAACCCCTAGTACACCCCTCCGAGCCTATCTTTTCGTTTCTAACTTTAAGCATTTTACTTAAAGGTAGAATTTTTTACACCCCACTTAAATGTACAACCAAATCGCCTTAGCCTTCCGTGTATGCACTTATCTTTAGTGCATTATTGTTATTTGTTAAACCCTAAGTTAACTATCTAATTGATTACATGGTTGCTAAGTCGAGTCATATCCTTGTACATATTGTTTTGGGACGATTGGGACTCATGGGTAAAGTACTTATTTTATGGAGTAATGGGGAAGAACATCATATATTACCCCCATAGGTGTGTTAATCTTAAAAGTACTCCAAGTGTTTTGATTTTCTTAATTCGAGTCATTAGATTAGTTTATTGTAAAGTATGTAAAAATTCAAGTGTAAGGGGAATTTCCATTCCCTATGATGTATTATTTTGGATGGTAGCGTAAGAGTGTATGAAAAAAATAGAAAAAAAAAGAAAAGAGAAAAAACATACGGACTACCATCCCTTTTTATTCTATGTTTATTTTATGTTTTTGTTATTTTTCATTTATTAGCTTAAGTCGAGTCTAGTCTTGGCTTAGCAACGCCATATTGTACATGTAATTAACCAAGATTGTTAGCTCGCCACCAGTAAAAACTTCCTTTATCCAACAAAACCGTGTATTTCATATCCATACACCTAACGTTACAACCCTTTAAAAGACCTCTTTGATAGTTTATCCTAGGTGCTTACGCCATGTGGTGGAGGTTTGATCCTTTCCCAAGCCTATGGTAATCTATTTTGCTATGACAGGTAGTGAGAGATGTCTTCCGTTTCCATATTGTAATTTATACTTTATTACACCCGAGAGATGTGAGTATCTAAACACTATTTGTGAGGTGCTAGTATATGACCTCCGTGCTTGTCTATTGGTCTTTAGTGGAACGATTATTTGTTGTAATTACTTTTATATTAGTGTTAAATGACCCCTAACTTGTATTTTGAGTAGAATAAAAGCGCATTTGCTTGAGGACAAGCAAATCTCAAGTGTAAGGGTATATGATGAGGCGAAAAATGAACCATTTTTAGGGGGTCATTTAAGCCCGGAATTGAATTTATTTGATCAAATATTGCCCTAAATCGTTCCTTTTGTGATTTTAGGTACTTTGGGAGAGAAATCTGGAAAAGGAAGCAATTCGGACGTTTTTGGAGCATAAAAGTGAAGAAAACGCCAAAGACTTAATTTTCCTTGCTGGGAACAGTAGGTGACGGCGTCAAGAAGAACATTTTGACGGCGTCAAGAGTAATTTGCATGACGGCCCAGTACAGAAATGAAGGCGTCACAAGGTAGAGCGTCAAGAGTAAAATACGTGACGGCCTAGAAAAAGTTATAACGTGACAGCGTCAGAAGTAGGTCAAGGCAGTCCGAGAAGTATTTTGGCGGCGAGATGACGGCGTCACCAATTTGGTCTTGACGTCGTCAGCCTCAATTTCCTATATATAGTTTTCTAATTTTCATTCATAAAAGAAAAGAGAAGTTTTGGAGAAACCCTAAGGCCGAACTTAGTACGAACTTTACAGGTTTTTCAAGGGTTTTCAGCCCTTGAACCCTTTCATGTGTAATTGAGATAAGTATTCTTTTATTTCAATCAATATGTCTATGTGTTGGTTGTCTATATCTTGTTCTTGTCTTAATTCCATCATGCTAGGCTAGATCTATCTTGTGTTTGCTTAGATCTAATGAAACCTAGATGTTAATTATGTGTTGATTACTTGTTTATGGTTGTATTGGATGAATGATTTCGCTGTTAGGCTTAAGAAAACTGGCAGATCTCCAAATGGTAACATGCTTGAACGTCTTAGGAAACATGAACTGACGTGCACTAGGTTTTATTGGTTGTATTTAATGCATGAGTAAATTCTAATGATCCCATGTTAGGAGCTTCTTAGCCGGCTCGACATAGGAGTGAAGTAGGCACTCATAGGATTGGGGAATTAAGTGCGCCACCCCATGAATGGTATTAAGGAATACAATCTGTCATCCACGCAACTATAACAAGTAATTAACGTGTAAAAGATATCTAAGGAGTAGTGAAATCTAAGTAAACACAATTTCTCCACTTATTGCTCACAACTTTAGTTAATTTAGTTTATTTTCATTTTTATTATTTTATTTTGATTGCATCTTTAGTATTGGGTTAGTTGACTAGCAACTAATTCCGCCCAAATCCTTAAAACCTGAGATTTTTACTTGCTTTCTAAAAAATATAAAAATACAAAAAATAATCATCCCTCATCTTTAGAACTAGTATTTAGGTTTTCTAATCCTAGCGACACTATTCCTAGCTGAACGATCAATCCCCCGGTACTTGTCACTATACTATACTACAACGATCAGGTACACTGCCTGGTGGGGGTTGTAAGATTCTCAAGATCCCTTGAGAGGTAAAGCCTGGTGCGATTCCCACGTATCATGAGTTTTTTTTGGAATTTGGTTGTTATCCATATCAGGTATTCGAATCGGATTCCGAATATGAAACTGACTAGTTTGTAATTAATTAAGTTCATGAAATAAAAATGGTTGCATTTTCGCCATTTTCCAGTAGCACAGTAGCACGGTAGCACACTTGTAAACAGTCGCACATTGGTTACCACCTACCACCTTCAACACTATTTACCTTTTCTACACTATAAATAGTGTGTAATAGTGTAGAATGACTTGAACATCAACTAAAAAATCACACATACACAAAAAATTATCCTTGATCATTATGAACAATGCTTGCCACCATTGCGGAGCTGCGACAATGATTACCACGTCATGGACAGATCATAATCCGGTTCGTCGGTTTCGGCTATGTCCTAACTGTGTTTTTAGCCATTGGTACGACCCGCCAATGTGCGCCCGATCCGTTGTTATCATACCCGGGTTGTTGAGAAGGATAAATAACCTTCAGGAAACTTCAATGCAGAATGCTAACAATGCACAAAGAATGAAAGTTCTTTTGTATTTTTCTTGGTTCTTCTTTATTATGTATTTTGTGTTGAATTAGCCATAAGTGTGTCTTGGTTTCTGTATTCAAGTTATGTTTAAGCTTTCTAATGTACTAATGTTTGCTTGATTTCTAATGTACTCATTTTGACTACCTAGTGGTGTAATGAATTAGTCACCTGTTGTTTGCTTCAGGTGGTTGGTTTTGGTATATTGCCAATGTTAAAGCTAAGCATGTCTAAATAAATACCCACGAATAAACAATAACAACGAAATGATGAAATTGAAGTGAAACACACTTAGTTTCATAGTCACTAACATAAAATCCTGGAAATGAAATACAAACACACTTAGTTTTCATGTTTCATAGTTAATAACATAAACCTACACACATGGTTTCAAAGTCAATGACATAAAATCCTGGAAATAGAAAGGGATTGTTTTTTGTAATTCAACTCTAACATTCACCATTTACTTGAGATAAGGATTAGGCACGATCATCTTGTACTTCCAATAGAAAGATGTAAGTTGCTCATGATACGCTAAAGCTACCTCAACAGGATCACTTGCAGCCAACGATAATTGATGTGTTAACCTGTATAGGAATATGCAAAGCCACACGCCGCAGTCACAGTAGGTAGGACCTTGTGTCGGCAGATTCTGCGCCCACCTAAAGGTTATACAATAGGTCGCAGTGTCAATGTTCTTCCTCTCTAGGACCTCACTTTCATACAGGTACAATGGGAGATGCTCAGCAAGAACATTCATCCAGTTCTCCCACCACGGTCGTGCTTCTTCATCGGGATTTTCTGGTCCACCAAGGCTGTCATATAAGGTTATCACACCGGAATGAATATCAAGTTCTGCTAAAACCCAATGAACTTCTGTTTCGTTCACGGGAAATAAACCTACAATTATAGGAAACAAAAATAATTGTCATTTTCCAACAGCATGTACATTTAAAAGAATTTGAAATCCTATCCTAACAAATCGTATCCTAGAAGACACTAAAGCCTACTGAACCGCACAGTCATTTATGCCTAATATAAGCTACGCACAAACGAATTCAATCAGAACGCGGCCTATGCATCTAGCATCATACACCAAATAGAGTGGAATAGGAATTGTTACCTTCTGCACAGATTCCGCAAACCAAGGTACTCCGTAAGTAACCCCGTCAGCATAATACAAAGGCATTTCACGATTCAGGATGACGGTGCTGAAAAATGGGCTAACGGCAACCCAATCGGCATCGTGAGGTCTGAAGTGCATGATATACAAGATCCACAGTTCTATGTGCTACAAAATAAAAAATTGAAAAACTAATTTACAATAGTTGTACATATTTCAAACATTTACAACCTATTAATTGAATATAAAAATGACATACCGCATCCGACAGCCAACCTTTTCTATTTCCGTCTTTGCACAACAAAGCTGCCCAAAACGTCCAGTCCACCACATTATCTGACCAAGGGAATGAGTAGAAAAGGTCCTTCTGTGTACGCAACACCAAGTTTATATCTCTAAAAGCGTTCACTAGGTTTGGTGGCGAGCCTTTAGGACGAGTCAGATCCTGCAAGTTTTTGGATAAAGTATTATGGAATAACAATTATGGAATATAAAAATTGAATCTTGAATGCTATCACAATGTTTGTACCTCGTTCCATGGTTGTAGTTCAATCTCCTTTCCGTCAGAGCCAAGAAAAGTCTTCAATGTGTTTTTATACACCTTTTGCTTGCGCTTCCTTCGGACTCTGGGTGTAGTTGGTGGTGGTTCGGTAAAAGGATGTTGTAGGTACTGATGAGGCGAAAAATGAACTACTTTTAGGGGGTCATTTAAGCCCGGAATTGAATTTATTTGATCAAATATTGCCCTAAATCGTTCCTTTTGTGATTTTAGGTACTTTGGGAGTGAAATCTGGAAAAGGAAGCAATTCGAACGTTTTTGGAGCATAAAAGTGAAGAAAACGCCAAAGACTTAATTTTCCAAGCTGGGAACAGTGTGTGACGACGTCAAGAGTAAGAAGTTGACGGCGTCAAGAGTAAATATCATGACGACCCAGTACAGAAATTAGGCGTCACAAAGTAGAGCATCAAGAGTTAAATGTGTGACGACCTGGAAAAGTGGATAACATGACGGCGTCAGATGTAGATCAAGGCAGTCCGAGAATTATTTTGGCGGCGAGATGACGGCGTCACAAGATTGTTCTTGACGCCGTCAGCCTCTATTTTCTATATACAGTTTTCTAATTTTCATTCATTAAAGAGGAACAAGTTTGGAGAAACCCTAAGGCCGAACCATATACGTATTTTACAGCTTTTTCAAGGGTTTTCAGCCCTTGAATGCTTACATGTGCTATTGAGATAAGTATTCTTTTAATTCAATCAATATATCTATGTGTTGGTTGTCTATATCTTGTGCTTGTCTTGATTCCACCATGCTAGGCTAGATTTATCTTGTGTTTGCTTAGATCTAATGAAACCTAGATGTTGATTATGTGTTGATTACTTGTTTATGGTTGTATTGGATGAATGATTTCAATGTTAGGCTTAAGAAAACTGGCAGATCTCCAAATGGTAACATGCTTGAACATCTTAGGAAACATGAACCGATGTGTACTAGGTTTTATTGGTTGTATTTAATGCATGAGTAAATTCTAATGATCCCATGTTAGGAGCTTCTTAGCCGGCTCGACATAGGAGTGAAGTAGGCACTCATAGGATTGGGGAGTTAAGTACGCCACCCCATGAATGGTATTAAGGAATACAATCCGTCATCCACGCAACTATAACAAGTAATTAACGTGTAAAAGATATCTAGGGAGTAGTGAAATCTAAGTAAACACATTTCTCCACTTATTGCTCACAACCTTAGTTTAATTTAGTTTATTTTCATTTTTAGTATTTTATTTTGATTGCATCTTTAGTATTGGGTTAGTTGACTAGCAACTAATTCCGCCCAAATCCTTCAAACCCGAGATTTTTACTTGCTTTCATAAAAATATAAAAATACAAAAAGAATCATCCTTCATCTCTAGAACTAGTATTTAGGTTTTCTAATCCTAGCGACACTATTCCTAGCTGAACGATCAATCCCCCGGTACTTGTCACTATACTATACTACAACGATCAGGTACACTGCCTGGTGGGGGTTGTAAGCTTCTCGAGATCCCTCGAGAGGTAAAGCCTGGTGCAATCCCTACGCATTAGGTACACACTCTTCTTCCTTTCACGACCAAATGGAACCTGGACAGTTTTAACCTTGTCATGCTCTTTAACAGCGTTAGCAATTTCGACAACCGACGTGTCATCGTCAACTTTCAACATCTCCACCTGATTATCCCGTTCCATATCAGCAACCCCCTGACTAGTTTCCTGAAAGCAAAGTATACAAATGCATATAGTAACTTATTTTAACAAGACAGTTGGTATACAAAGGACTAAATTATCGATAAACTGAAACTATTTAACGTATAATTACCGGAGGAGGGGTGAAACTAATCAAGTCCATCAAAGCTTCTACTGCTACCAACCCTTCACTAGGCGATGGACATATATGATGAACTTCTTCATCCACATGCATCATTTCATCAGTGTTATTATCCTTGACATCAATAAAAAAATTAATCATTAATTAAATAATACGAAACGATATTATATCATAATATGTAAAAACAATTAAGTTAGTGTCACACCTGTGAAGCATGAAGACCGGAAACATCATCGGTAGTAACATTTGTTACAAACTTATCAACACATACCGTCTTGCTTCCCAAACCATTATCACCATCAACTGGGTTGATCACGCAATTGTTCACCCCGTTATTACCAGTTTCGAATACTCTCCCTGCATTACATTCGTCGACCAAATCATGCTTGTGTTTGTTAAGACTCTCGTTGACCAAATCATGCTTGTGTTTGTTAAGACTGTCATAAGCATCTTTAAAAGTATTGCTAACACTAACACAAACATCAACCAAGTTATGGTTGTTCACAAAATCCGATAAATCCACACAAACATCCGACTTTTTACTAACCCCCCCCCCCCCACCATTATGTTTGTTTACAAGATACTCAGCACCTACAAGTACGTCAACCAAATTGTTACATCCGGTTTCACAACTCTTGACACCATTACTAGCAATCACCGAATTTTGACCCCCAGTTACAGCTTCACCAATCTTAAGCCCTATGCTTTTAGCTTTCTGAACCACTGTAGGAACGATCTGAGTTTTCAGTAGTTCTTCGATTGCAGTCAATCGAGTATTGATAGCTTTGTAGTTCGTCAATTCGCGTTCCATATCTGCCAACTTCTTTACAAGTTCTGATTTGCTCATACCATTCAACCCTTGATCAACAACCTCCGCATTTACCTCTTCTTCCTCCTTAGTATCTTCCTCAACAGGTTTACAAGTTCTGGCATGCACTTCACGCTTAACCTCTTTGATAACTTCCTGTTTAACACGTTTGGTAACAAATGTATGACAACTCCTTGGGGCAAATTTTCTGCGTGCCAATGGTTTTGGAGTTTGGATGTTTGATGTCTCCAGTTGTTGGAAAAACTCAATACTGGATCGCCACCAAAGTGATTGGTTTTCGATAGGTGTCGGCATGAGTTTGTTAAGGGGTTTGGTTGAATAAAATAAACGGTTGTAGTCAGATTTGGTAAACTTTGAATTATCACTCCAAGCCACACTGCGGGGAATAACATTATCTTCTTTTTTCCACCATAACCTTGAGTTAGGAAAGCTTTCCAATACAAAAATCTGCAAACATAACAACAAAGGAGTTAATATTTGAGAGCTGAAAATTATAAGCCATAAGCACAGTTTATATACTAGCTACAAAAGTCTAAAAAAGGTCAAAAAGTAAAATATTAACAGAATGATACACTACAACACCTTAAACTGGTTGAGGAGCTAGGTTAGAGGTGATTAAAACAAGTGAAAGACAATTATTAAAAACCAAATTAAAACTATACAAAATTTAAACTTAAAACAAATAAATTAAACTTAAAATATAAATTGCTGTTATGCTATGTAGGGACAGTATCAGCAGTTTGGCCAAATTGGGTAAAAAATTCATTAATAGACCCTAAAAACTAGACCCTAATAAGCAGATTTGAAAATGAGCAGTTTGAATAACAGCTTAATAATAAGCACTTTCAACCAATTTTGCACCAAAAGCTCACAATAGGCACACACAACTTATTTATGTTGTTATACTAGGTAGGGACAGTATCAACATTTGGCCAAATTGGGTAAAAAATTCATTAATATACGAGTATTTGGTTCACAGTTTTTTTAAAAAAAAAAAACCTAAACTACACTAATCTAAAAACATAAATACCAAATTGGTGATTTAATCTAAACTATTATCCTTATACCAAACACCCCCTTAACTTGAGAAATTGGCGATTTAATCTACCAAACACTGATTTGGTTCAAAGTTTTTGAATACAAGTACATCATCGCTAAACTAGGTAAAAGGCAAAATTCACATATTTTAAGCAACAATCTAAACTAGTACATCAAATCTACTGAATACAACCTAATAAGAATCAAACTCAATAGCTAATACAATCTAAATTGAACAGCAGTCAACCTCAATACACAGATCTAAACTATGTAACTATATTATGCAAACTTTAGCTACAATTTAAAGGATAAAAACATTTGCATGTCACTTAAATACTATATATACTAACCTTCAAAGCAAAAACAAATCCGTACAGCGAATATATATCGGTGTATGAGGGACCCACTTTCATGTATTCTTCCAAATGCGTCTTTCTTTTCTTTGAAACAACATTGTAAACCCTGTCGTGAAATTCCCTCCACATATATTCCCCCCAAGGAAACGCATCCCACACATAAAAATCATCAACTAGGCAAAGTATCTCGTTTGACATTACATGCCTAAGCTCTTGACCCATCAATACATAAACTAGTGCTAACAGCAGACATAGACGCACGACATCCTCATTTGACATTTTATTAAAACTTTCACTTTGCAGAACCCTGATAAGGTCATAACCCTTTATTCTTTCAATACCCGGAAAAACACGCTCACAAAAACCAGACACTGATTCCTCCAAATGTTTTAAACAGATTTTGCTGAATCTTAAACCAGTCATTAAACAAAACTCTCTCCTACCAAACTCTAGTCTATGTTTATCTATCTCAAAATACATGGGGGTTTCGAAACTAGGGTTATCAATATGTTTTTGATGTTGAAGCATAAAATTGAGAACATGGTTATCATGGTCTTCTGATCCTAAATCCAACCATGGGCCGAAAACAGTGTTTCTAAACATGGCATGTCGATCCTCATTATGAGCCAACTTACCCTTAATGGTTGAAATTAAGTACAACCTAGATCGGACAGTAACTTTCGCATTATAAACCTAAATAAAAAAAAAATGAAAAACCAATTAACATTAAAAATTAATTTTAACACTAAAAAACATAAAATTACGAATTTTATAAACCAGTTAACATTAAAAAACACCAAAATTAAGAATCATAGAAACGATTACCCTAAAAATTAATTTCAACACTAAAAAACAAATAATTACGAATTTTATAAACCAATTAACATTAAAAATGCATTTTAAAACTAAAAAACACCAAAATTAATAATCATAGAAACGTACGCTTTGACTCTCCACGTCTCTTGTTCTTGTTCTTGTTCTTGTTCTTGTTCTTCAGGATTAACCTAAATCAAGTAAATGCACAAAATTATATTAAAATATAACCACAAAAATCGTAACAACAACCGGGTAAAAATCATAAAATGTATACGTACGGTTTGACGTCTCTTCTTCTCCATGTAAAAATCATAAAATCGTAACACCAATTGGTATAGATTGGCCGCGCTTTGTTTATCACCACCACAACAATGTGTGTTTTTTTTGTGTGTGTTTTTTTAGATCTAGAATTGAATAGTTGGAATAGTATTAGGCGCGATAACCGAGAACGCAAATTATTAAAAAATTGGAATAGTAAAAATATTATTATCATATACTTGCGTTCCTTCCCCATGCAATCTAAGAAAGATATTGTGCCGCCAGTCGCACGCTAGTACAAGTAGCACAGCCGTCAGTCGCACACCTTATTCGAATAAAACAAAATAGCAGTGGGGTCAGAAAATAGTTGATATGATGGTGGGGTAATGTCACGTGTCGCACAATCTATGGAGTCGCACAGTAGCACAAGTCGCACATGACCAAAATTGGAAGTTTGATGAAAAGTGACTCAATTGTGATGCAAAATTCAATTTTAGGCGTAAAATTGAAATTTTCCCTTGTTCAAATAGGCTATTTAAAGTTGAAACTTTAGAACCATCTTAGTGTAACATCTATCAGTAGTACTTTGCAACTACTTGAATTAAAATGTTGTTTGATTATCAATCACATAGGTAAAGTGATGGGCGTCCAAAACACAACGTTGGCATTCTCATACTAATGGAAGGTGATTTGCACACTCCCATATTTGATTGGGACACTCCAAACAGTGCATTAAACAGTTGTACTGTAAATATAAATTGCTTTAACTGTTTGTACATTGAGTGTCCTAATCAATTTTTTGAGCGTGCCAATCAACTCCCCATACTAATACATTCGTTAACCAAATGTTGGTTACATTGTTCATTTAATAGTAAACATTTTGATAATTTTTATTTGTAAGATTCTTGAAATGAAACATGAATGACGAAAACCTAATCCCTACCAACCATTGGGTAAGGATCCAGTAAGAAGAAAACTTAAAATGAAAAGGATGAGAAATAATTATAACCAATCATTTGAGATGCATCGACTTAATTTAGATGCATCTCTATTCATTTAGATGCATCCCAATTAGTTTCGAAAGTGATTTTGAAGTAAAAACGATGAAAAGTAGTACTAAAAACAAATTTGACCCGCAGAGGACGAAAAATGTATAGGATTCGTCTAACTTGATGAAATGCATCTAATATATGCATATGCATCTAATTTTTTGCTAGAAAATATATTATGGTGCATCTAAAAGACTAGGGATGCATCTAATTCAAGTCGATGCATCTCAAATGTGTAGTTATAATTATTTCTCATCCTTCTCATTTTAAGTTTTCTTCTCATTTGATCCTTGGTCACCAACCATTTACTTCTCTAGTTCGATTAATACCATAAACATCAATTTCATGTTAACAAACACACAACCAGAGTTCAACCAAATAAGAAAAGGTAGGGATTTTAAGGTAATAATAACACATGTATGAAATACCATTAGAGTCTTCTCTACAATGTAACGTTTTCATAAAACTTCCATTTTATTCCTACTGCAGACCTTCTAAAATATACAACAAATTAAACCACATATACCACCTTACGGCATACATTAACATACATCTGCAAATTTATTCCAAGTATTTCTTTCCCATTAACATCCTTCAAGATCCCTCCATTTCAAATACACAAGCCCCGCCCGATAATGAGTATAAGCTCCCGCCACAACAAGCACATGAAAAAGGTTGTGACTGTGTCCCGCTATATCAAATTTTCCCGGCATCCACCTCTCTGGTATCCTCGTTGCATAAATCAAGCTACCCATCCCATAAAATGTACCCATTAATATTTCATATCCCGTTGTATGTACAGCCTCTGGTTGGTGCCAAAACAAGATAAGTTTGTGAAGAATGGGTCCCGCGCCTGATAATCCCATCCCGAGAAATAGACCAGTCCTGATGTTACGGTACTCGGGTCGATCGAACACCGGTAAGAGTGAGACCATTATTGTGGCGATTCCTAAAAGGGTTATGAAGCCTAAGTACATGTTACAGAAGAAAGGGTGGCACATGAAGGAGTAGTAAACTGGTGGGTAGAATGAGGTGGATATTAAGGCAGCAATGCCTGCGTAATCGAGCCTGAGCATGATGTAGGATAGACGTTTGGAATGACAACAGAGCAAGTGGCACGCACTGCTTGCTAAGAGGCAAAACATGGCCCCACCTAAGAATGCGAAGAATGGCCATCGTGTGATGGGTTGCGTCATTAATGGTGCTATCATGTTCGCCACATCTTCTTTCATGCTACGCTGAAATAAAGAAAAACCAGTGAAAGATTGATGAGAATGTTAGTAGAAGGATAAAGGAACCTACATATATACAGGAGGTTTAAGGTTCCTTTCAGTACTCAATCTCTTCTTGCGGTTCCAAATCTATTATGCAATCATCAACTAGTGACTAGTGACCAGACCAGCATATATGGAAAGAAGGGGATAAGATAGACAAACCACCACAACTGTAGAGGTGGCAACTTCGATTCATTATCAATCGGTAAACTTGGGTTGACTGTTATGTCAAATTGGTCAAATCAAATATTTAGCTAAAAGATAATAAGTCAAATGGGTCAAGCAGGCTGAAAATTGGCGCTAATGCATACACGTATACAACCCCCTACATCAGGTCTACTCAAATATTTATATTATAAATTTATATTTATAATTGTAAATATTTCGTTTTCATATTCAAAGTTAATGCATATATTCTTTTTCATATTCATAATTAATGCATATATTATTTTTCACATAATCATAGTCACTGGGCATTAAAGTTACACATAAGAAACAACAGATATTTAAGTTCACACAAATGAAAGAATGATAGAAATAGTAATCAGTAAACATTCACAGAACTTCTTTTGCATGTGTCATATGTTTCTTAGTTCCTACAGGTTATGAACACTAACAAATTTAACACTAATTTCAATTCACCTATTTGTAGCATATTTTTATCATAAAGCATAACATACTACATACCTACCATGCCTAAACTTTCTAGTTAAAACATGGCTTTTTTGCCATTATAAGTCAAATTATATTGTCATAACATAACTAGCATACACAAAAAAGAGAAAATGAGCCAAAAAGAGTCACTAGACATTACCAGGACACAAACATCAGTATGGTTGCTATGAGAGAACCGCTCAGGCAAACAATTACAAAGAAGTTCCACAATATGCCAATTTGATAACGATGGCAAAAAATCCTTTGACGCAGGAAATGAAGTCTTTATCTCAGAATGAAGTTTGTGCAAATCAGGCATATTAGGCATTGATGGAATACAAGTCAAAATGTCTTCACGAAGTTTATGCAGATCAGTTCTCCTCAATACATCTGGGATGTGCTTTAGATTATGAAGATCCACATTCGGGATCATATTCGTGCTATAAATTGTCAGAGTGAGGAAAAGGAAGAACCCAATCAAATGTCTGCAATAACAAAAACAATATGATGTAACCGAATATGAGACTTTAAAATAATAAAAATATAGACAAAAGAACAGAACTAAAAGGAACAATCTTTATACACTTGGTGTAAATACAATAAAAAGGAAGTACAATTTGGCCAAAAGAAAAAGGAAAAGAAAAGATACATCTCCGACTATTAGTAGTTAGTTTCACTTTAATTTTGACTATTAGTAGTTAGTTTCACTTTGATTTTCTTTGTATATTACTCCAGTAGTTAGTCTTCCTTAGATATATGAACTATCGAAATTCACCACATGTAACAGCTACCAATGGAGCAATCCAAATCATTAAACCACATAAATCTTGTGTACTTAAATTGTTGTTTCTGGAACTCAGTAACTGTTATTGTAACACAAGCTTTATTAAATTCCATCATATCACATGTAAACTCCGGTAAAAAAGTACTCCTTGCTTCCAAAGAAAAGTTCTTAGAAGACAATCTCTTGGAAAATTTAACACGTCGCCAAATACAATCAACAGAATAAGTGGCCTTTCGACGCTAAGTAAGCTTTCTAAAAGCTTAAAAGAATACTTTTTCCAGGACATGAAAAGAAAGTAATATGGTAAACTCATGCAGCATTCAACAGTCCCTGAATTTCAATCAGCTAACACACAAAGGGTACAAACACACCCATGCAAAATGTTTGTACTACATGCATCAACACTTGCACATCCATTAACAACCACAGTTCACAAACATGAAACGAATGAAACAAAAACCATATAATATGGGGCAACTCGCACAAAAAAGTAGTATACTTTGGGCTAAAATATTGATCAAGGTATTCAACGCTTTTTTCTCAATTTAAATGGCCGACTAGAATGATACATTACATTAGTTAACCTTTTCAGCTGAAAAAAGTGATCGGTAACATCTTTTGAAAAGTCGAAAAAACCTTCAAAAACCTTTAAAATTACATCAAACCAGTAATCAACTTCGATACTTTAAATTGAGAAGAAAAAAAAAAAGTTAAGATACCTTAAATTAAGATTCTTCTAAATAATACGGAGTAGCACATTTTTGTGTGATTTGCCTTATAATCAAACCACACAAAGTCCATAAGTCACCCAAGATTGATGAAACCAATATACATAATCCAACGGAAACAAGTCCTTTACTAGTATAAAATTTGCAAAATAACATGATACATATAAAAAAAATACTAAAAAACAAAGAAAAGGGTAAAAAAGGTACTTACGTCCAAACATTAAGGGTCTCATTATGAAGCGTAAAAATGCTGATAAAAATCTGCTTAAGAGGCCATTCAGCTCGATAATGACCCAAAATAAATTCATTATCTTTCATATAAGCAGGCAAATTATGATATTCAACCAGCTGATATTTCACCTTCTTCCATAGTTTCTTTCCTTTACCTTCCTCTTTCATTAATGACTCTTCAACCCCTTCACTTATATCATCAACCCTTTTCCCCATTCTCTTCACAACCTATCAATTTTCAAAACAAAAAAATCAAAAAGGGGGTTTCCTCTATACGTAATGATTTTCAAAATTTATTGAATTTATATGAAATTAGATGAAAAATGAACAAAACCCAGATTTTATATTTTAAAATTGAACGTTAAATTATGCGAATTTGGTGCTCATTTAGCTGATAAATTGAAAAGGGGGTTTTTTTATATACGTGATGAATTTCAAAATTGATTGAATTTACCTGAAATTGGATGAAAACTGAACAAAACCCAGATTTTGGATTGTTAAATTGAACGTTAAGTTATGTGAATTCGGATTGATTTTAGCTGATAAAGTTAAGTGAAAATGGGGGTTTATTAATTGACAATGATGAATTCAAGGAAATGAAAATGAATATAAAAATGTATGAACCGCCAAAAATGAAATTGGATTATAAAAGGGTTTAATATCAACCGTGAACATAAACTGTTCGACGTAATGTTTAAAAAGAAATTTGTTGTATAAAATAATATATTCGGAGATGCCTCGATTATTCCGTATTTGAATTTGGATTGTTTTGGTTTCTTGATTTTTATTTGATGACATGTTGACATTATATGTTGAGTTTTGTAGTAACTTTGCACGCTCAAACATTAGAGATACGTATACATCTAAACAAGAGACACGTTAATGTCAATGTTCACATACCAACAACAACAACAACAACAACAACATACCCAATCCCGCCTAGGCGGGGTATGGGGGAGGTGGGATGTAGACAGATCCTACCCCTACCCCAGGGAACCCTGCAGGTAGAGAGACTGCTTCCAGAAAGATCTCCGGCAAGTGTGTGCAAAGTGTGCTCGAAGTAAAGAAAACGAGAAATAGAAAGCAAAACAAAGAAAGAAAAAGCATAAAAGCAAACAGAGCAATACAAACAAATAGGCAAAACGACACAACAAGCATATAAGCAAACATAAAAGCAAACCGACACACCAAGTAAAAGAGCAAACAAAGCAAAACAACAAGACAACCAAGATAAAACAACCAAAACAAAACCACCTAGACAAGCGCCAGCAAAAAAGGGAGCGAGGGGGACACAAGACCAAGGCCAAACCAATCAGCTACGACCAAAAAGAGCAACGCAAAGGGCCTAAAGCTAAGGCAAAGCAAAAAGAGCAAGCAAAAGGCACAGGCAAAGGGCCCAAAGGCACAACAAAGGCAAAACCAAAGCACTAGCCGAGGCAAAGCAAAAGCACCTATCTCCTAAAGGGGGCAAGCCAAGGGACCCAAAAAAGCCTAAACCACAACAAACCCCAAACCCTCAACCATCCTAGCCCCAAAACTAACCACGAATACTAATCCTATCTCTCCACGCGTTCCTATCTGAGGTCATGTCCTCGGACAAGTGTAGCTCCTCCATGTCGAGCTTAAGCCTATCCACCCATCTAAGTTTAGGTCTACCCCTCCTTCTCCGACCATCGACTATAAGCGATTCAACTCTCTTTACTGGCGCTGTTTGTGGTCTTCTCCTGACATGACCAAACCACCTCAACCTTCCTTCTCTCATCTTCGAGATAATAGATTCTACTTCAAGTGCCGATCTGAACACCCCGTTAGAAATCATGTCAGACATTGTTTTACCACAAGTCCATCTGAGCATTCTTAGTTCCGCTACTTCCACCCTGTTTGCTTGAGCTTTTGTGATAGGCCAGCACTCTGACCCGTACAGCATAGCCGGTCTAATAGCCACCCTATAAAATTTACCCTTAAGCTTAACGGGTACTTTCCTATCACATAGCACCCCTGACGCCGCCCTCCATTTCGCCCAGCCTCTTCCGATACGGTGGGTCATAGTGAGGCCGTCATAGTGGTTGTTTTGTTTAAGCTTATACGTCAAATTACGAATTATTTGATTTCAGCTTATATTTTAAAAGTCATAGTCTTTTAACTTATTTTGTAATTTATGAGCTTGTATAAACTTATTATATCATACTCCCTCCGTCCCAAATTATAAGTCCACATTCATATTTCACAAAGTTTAAGAAAAGTGGGGCCCTTACAATACTAACCAATAAAAATTCATTCTCACCCACTTACAAGCATTCTTATTGGTTGAAATTAAAAGTGGACATATAATTTGGGACAACCCAAATTAACAAAATGGACTTATAAAATGGGACGGAGGGAGTAGCAAAGTTATATAAACATGTGTAATGACGTATAATACGGATAGCAGGCTTACTGGCTTGGACTTTATTATACGCAACTGGGTCCCGACCCAACAAAATGGAAATACTAGACATCGCCAAAGCCAAAACTGTGAGCAAGGCACGGTTCGGATCTTTAAGGACGTACGCGGATCATTCAAGCAACACTTCCGAAGTAAGCATGCGGATCAGCTCACGTTCCGGAAGATGATCCACGTCCGCAGTCATGATTAAGCAGCGGATCCTTGCCTGACAAGGGTCCCACTCTGGCCATTACAGTAATATTCAAAATACTAGGAAACCCTAGTATCTCGGCCACCTATAAAAGGCAAATTTAGTACACACATTTGCGAGGTATGACTTTCTCACACCTCTCAATACATACATATTCATATGACAATATGAATACTTACTCTTACGCCAGAGTTTAATCATGGGGTCCGTCCCAACGGTAAGTCTAACGGTTTACTTTCATTTGTGCAGAGAATCAACATGTTACTTGGATTAGTGCAAAACCTATTTACGGACAGTTCATCAAGGACGACCCAACGCAAACCAAGTCCAATCATAACCCATCACACTTTTTGCACTAACACTATGAGCGTTAAAATAAACCGAAAAATTAAAGCTTATAAACTATAAATCGAGACCAAATAATTCATAAACCATATATAAGCTTAAACAAACACCTATTAAGAAAAAACCATAAAGATACGGTACACCCAGCTTCGTTTGCTAGTCAGGATATTGAATACGGCTGGTGAATGGCGAGAATGAAATTTGTTCTTGTACGTTTAAGTGTAATATAAGTAACTTATCAGTGTTAAATGATTTTTACATAAAGTGGCTTAGTGGTAAGTGATTTTTATATGAACATGTCATGAGTGAACGAGAAAGGCATAGATAATATGATGGTGATCGAAAACGGATGATGGGTACAATGATGAAGGTTGTGATGATAAATTTTATCATGGCACACCACTTAGCATATACTATATAACATAACTATAACATAAACATCTTCCACAATAAAATTCTTATAACATATCACCAAAAATAATACACTCACTAAAAAAAAGGACATAACGCATGCCAACTAGATGTCATTTGCACCTATAATACCAAGTGGCGGTGCAGTGTAGATTTTAAAGGGGGATTATAGTTGCAAAAATTGCCCTATAATGTGCATATAATCCTTTGCATCGTGCCCTCTTAGACTAAGTGTAATAAAGAACCCCAAGACCGTATTCACCACCGCCACCTCAGTTTTCTCTTTCTACAACCAACTTAACCACCAACTTAGTGTAATAAGACAACCGACTTCTATTATTTCTCATTTTGTTGTTTTTAAACACTAAAACTAAAATTTCATTAATAATTAAAAAAATATTACATTAATAATTCAAATAAAAGTAAAAACATTACAATAAAAATATAAAATTTTAACTAATATTGTAAAACTGTAAATTATATTTCTTCTTAATTTGTCGCTTCATCTCTAACACCGTCTCTCATTGTTTTCTGGTCAAATGGTCATCGGGAGTATGATAAAACATCTTTTTTTTTTTTTTTTTCCTACTTGAAAGATGAACATTTGACGGGTTAGCTCAATTTCTTCTTGCCATTATTGATACTTATTTTATTTCAATTCAAATTATTCTATTTCCATTTGTCGTTGCTTCATCTTAAAATAAGACTCCTTGGCTTCATTCTTTCCGGAAAAGGAACCCGATTTGATGTTTTTCCATTTATCGACTAACAAATCAACAAATGGTGCAAGAGAAGCAAATGAAGATTCCGACAGAACGTACGAGGATGACACTTTCTTCTTAGCTATGTCCTTGCCCCTTAGTTGAACTTCCCAAAGCTCTTCCACCTCTGAATCATCCACTTCATCGTTTAGATTAAAACAACCATGAGCTGAGTTCAATATGTTGTGTGAGGTGCATTCTGACATCTTTGATTTTTTGTTTGCAGCGGCTTGGAATTTGTAAAATTTTGGCATTTCTATCTCTTGCCAATTTATGTGTTCTCTCAAAAGTTTTCACGACTCAATCAGTATGAAGTTTTGACCGTACATTACACCACTTTGGTTCCTCCATTTTATATTATCGTGAACGACGCAAAATTGACTAACTTTAGGACAAATCTATGATTTTCGTTTGCGGTCGAGGGCATCGTAGCCTTTTTCGGATTCCCCCATTTCTCTCTCAAAGTAATCTAGTACAGGTGTCCAAAACCCATGACTCTTTTCAGCATTCCCTTTGACACTATTTTCAGACGCGTTGATCCAAGCATTACATAACGCTAACTCTTCCGCTTGGGTCCATTGAAGTCTAGTGTCTTCTTTTGTAGTCTCCTTGGCTTTTTTACGTCTTCTTAATAACTTTTTTGTGACGAATGCAACCTCTTCGACTGGAGAGTCATCTTGAACTGGTACGGATGGACCACCCGAACCTTGAGCTGGAGAATAATGTTAAATTCAAAATAACGGATCCAAATCTTCTACCTTATCAACATTAAAATGGTGAACCAAAGAATAATCTTGAGAACTTGGAGATTGGTACGGTGGCGGTGACCATAAATCATGGTATTTGTAAATAATATAAATTAGGTTGTTGTTGGTACATTTGTTGATTAAACAAAGGTTGGAGCGAATTATTTGGGTAAATAGGTATTGTTGTTGTTGCTGTTGTTCGTATATAAACTTGCGAGTTGAAAATTAGCGGTTGGTGAGTAATCTAAACGAAAATTATAATTCACTGTTGGAACGTTTTGTTGGTGTCGTGGTTTTGGTGTTTTTGATTTGAGTAATTTTTCAGACATTTTTTAGCATAGAAGATTAGAATATGTAAAAAAAAAAAAAAAATGATTGAATTTTAAAGTGTGTAGAAAAATGAAATGGAATATTTGGTTAGGAAAAATGAGCTCAAAGAAATGGAAATAAATTTATTTTCCCCTTTTGGTAGCAGGTGAAATAAAAAAAAAGTGGAGATTTGCAATTTTTAAAGTGTTTAGTACTTTAGTTTGTGTACAAACTCAAAGAATTGAATTCCTTTTACTTTATAAGTAGAAACCAATTCTTTACATTAGAAAACAATTTTTGAGTGGATAATAATAATAATTTTTTGTAAATCCTATGTTTTTCTAATAAAGTTATCTTATAATAATAATAATAATAATAAATAAATAAATAATAAATACTAAATAATATAAATAATAATAATAATATATAATTATTATACTATAATAGTACTAAATAATAATAATAACAATAAGAGAAAAGTCCAAAATGCATCCCTGATGTTTGGCATTTGCTCGCTTTATATTCTTTTTCTTTTTTCGACTCAAAATCATCCCTAAGGTATTAAAGTTGGCACAAAACCATCTCACCGTTAGAAATATCAGTTAATGAGGACTAACGCTGCAAATTATTTTCCGTTATCTCCTAACAAGAGTTAAACTATTTGCATCGTTAGTCCCCATTGAGTTAAAATATTGCATCGTTAGTCCACATTGACTATAGAGTTAAAATATTTGCATCGTTAGTGCTTATTGAGTTAAAATTTTTGCATTGTTAGTCCTCATTGAGTTAAAATATTTGCATCGTTAGTCCTCATTGACTATAGAGTTAAAATATTTGCATCGTTAGTCCTCATTGAATAAAAATATTTGCATCGTTACCATCGCCACCACCCACCACCGCCACCACCACCCACCACCACCACCGCCACCCACCGCCGCCACCACCACCACCCACCAACACCCACCACCACCACCGCCACCCACAACTACCCACCACCACCGCCACCACCACCCACCACCACCGCCGCCACCCACCACTACCCACCACCGCTACCACCACCCACCAACACCGCCGCCGCCACCACCACCACCCACCACCACCACCGCCACCACCACCGCCACCCACCACCACCCACCACCGCCGCCGCCACCACCACCACCATCGCCACCCACCACCACCGCCCACCACCACCGCCGCCGCCACCACCCACCAACACCAACCACCACCACCGCCACCCACCACTACCCACCACCGCCGCCGCCACCACCACCACCACCGTCGCAGCCGCCGCCATACCCACCACCACCACCAGTTATATTGGTGGTGTCGGCGGTGGGTGGTGGTGGTGGTGGCAACGGCGGTGGTGGTGGCGGTGATGGTGGTGGGTGTTGGTGGGTGGTGGTGGGTAGTGGTGGTAGCGGTGGTGGTGGTGGGTGTTGGTGGGTGGTGGTTGGTGGTGGTGGTGGCGTTGGTGGGTAGTGGTGGGTGGCGGCGGTGGTGGTGGGTGGTGGTGGCAGCGGTGGGTGGTGGCGACGGCGATGGTGATGGCGGTGGCGGTGGTGGGTGGTGGTGGTGGCGGTGATGGTGGTGGGTGTTGGTGCGTGGTGGTGGTAGCGATGGTGGTGGTGGGTGGTGGTGGGCGGTGGTGGGTGGTGGTAGGTGGTGGTGGCGGTGGTGGGTAGTGGTGGGTGGCGGTGGTGGTGGTGGATGTTGGTGGGTGGTGGTGGCGCTGGTGGGTTGTGGTGGGTGGCGGTGGTGGTGGTGGGTGGCGGTGGTGGTGACGGGTGGTGGTGGCGGGTGTTGGTGGGTGGTGGTGGGTGTTGGTGGCGGTGGTGGGTAGTGGTCGGTGGAGGTGGCGGTGGTGGGTAGTGGTGGGTGGCGGTGGTGGGTGTAGGTGGGTGGTGGTGGTGGTGGTGGTGGCGGCGGTGGGTGGCGGTGGTGGTGGTGAGTGTTGTTGGGTGGTGGTGGCGGTGGTGGGTGGTGGCGATGGTAACGATGCAAATTTTTTAACTCAATGAGGACTAACGATGCAAATATTTTAACTCTATAGTCAATGAGGACTAACGATGCATATATATTAACTCAATGAGGACTAACAATGCAAATATTTTAACTCAATAAGGACTAACGATGCAAATATTTTAACTCTATAGTCAATGAGGACTAACGATGCATTATTTTAACTCAATGAGGACTAACGATGCAAATATTTTAACTCTTGTTAGGAGATAACGGAAAATAATTTTTATCGTTAGTCCTCATTAACTGATATTTCTAACGGAGGGATGGTTTTGTGCCAACTTTAATACCTTAGGGATGATTTTTGAGTCGAAAAAAGAAAAAGGATGTAAAGCGAGCAAATGCCAAACCTCAGGGATGTATTTTGGACTTTTCTCTAACAATAATAAACAACAACAACAACAACAATAATAATAATAATAATAATAATAATAATAATAATAATAATAATAATAATAATAATAATAATAATAATAATAATAATAATAATAATAATAATAATAATAATAATAATAATAATAAAAGAATAATAGAAAATATGTAAAATTTTGTTCATTTCTTGGTTCGAGTCTATGCTGTTACCAAACAGTGAAATCAATCTCAATTTTCTATTGATTTTAATTCTCTGGCTTTCAATTCTTTTACTTATTTCATTTCTTTGAATTTTCCTCTACCAAACGTGACCAAAGAGTATTGAGGTATTTATGAGGTAAGTTTATATAATTTTTTTAAGATTTTATTTTAAATGTGAGAAACGGTCGAAAAAGAGACCGTTGGGGGTTGTTTTTTGTGCCAAAACCTTCCACCTGATTTGGTCTTGCAATCGACAAAGTCCTCGCATATTTCTTTTGAAGACGCGTCTAACGAGGTGACCTCAATAAGAGAAGACGTGTCTTAGCCCTTAGGTACTCAAGACTGAGTCGTCGTTCCATGTTACGGGTGATCTTAATTATTTCATCTTCATCTCTTTCTGAAACTTTGTTGTACTTTTCTCTTTTTCGTAAACTTATTTTACTTTTTATTATGGCAAATGACCCAAAAAAAAAAAAAAAAAAAAAAAAAAAAAAAAAAAAAAAAAAAAAAATCCAAACCGAATCTTGACTCATATACATTCGGTATCAGGACACCCGAAACCGATCGGGTTCGGTCGATTTTCTTGATGTTGGCTGCGTTTTTTTCGGTTTTCGGCCCGTCTTGACCCGAAACCGACCATGAAAACGTAAACCGACTCCCGACCTGAATACATTCGGTTCGGTATCGGGACAGTCGATTCGGTCGATTTTTGGATGTCGGTCGGTTTTGCTCAGCCCTAGCCATCAACCTTTGGGTATTTTCTTGGTTGTTAGACGTAAGCACATGTAAACTTTAGAAAATGATTGATGATTTGAAATAAATTTTTTGAGTATGCAAATCATCTATACTACTTATAAAGTATTTAGCACCCTCTCTCTTAATAAATTTTAAGATTTTCTAAAATAAAATTTAAGTAAATACAATTAGTCAAGCTATTAATACAACCATCTACTAATAAAATAAATTTCAACCATTTAACTTTGACAAAATTTCACCGTTCGTCCCTGAACTTGTCAAGATTCTCGTGAATCGTCCTTAAACTATTTTTTTTCACTTTCGTCCCTGAACTTGTCAAACGACGGCGCGTTTGGTCCCTGGGAGCGCGTTTTGGCAGACGGACGTTATGTCCGTCCGTTATCTGATGTGGCAAGCTTGGGTTTTTTCGTCTTTTCACCTATTTCAAATTCTCACCGTTCGTCCCCAATGCCGTTTGTATATTGTAGCGAACGCTTTGCATTGGAAGGAGATCAATGCTGTTAGGAGATTAGAAGAAAGGGATAAAAAGAAAAACAAATATGTTAAATGTAACGAAGAAGAGGAAGAAGAATTTTTAGAAACATTCTCGTATGATGAATTGTATAAGTCATATGAGTCCGGTTAATTTAATCGTGTAATGGAAAAAGTTTGTTTAATAATAAATTTAATGTTGATATTGTGACTTTTGTTTTTTTCAATTGCATGTTTTATTTATTTATTTAATATTTTTGCAAATAAAGTTTATGGTTATTTTCATGATGCACGTTTGACTTTGAATTTATGCACCAGTATGACCTTCAGTTTATGGTTATTTTTATGTGTATATCTAATAGTGGTATTATTCACATGTTGACCAAAAAAATATGTTGACTTTAATAGTCAAATCAGTTTATTATTCCAAACACGATACTATACTGCATATGTAATTGGGCAAATATAAATTGTAATTAGTTAATTTTACCCATGTAATATAATGAAAGTAACAAAACAGGTTTACAAGTGAATATTCAATAATGGTACAGTTAGTTGACTTTATTAAGTCAAACTAGAGCCGTATGTTTATTGACTTCCCTAAGTCAAACTAGAGCCTTATGGTTTGTTTTTTATTTTAAAGCACAATCCTTTAAAACAAGTTGCGTCTTGACTTTCTGAAATGACAAAAGACTAACAGGGAACCAAATTAATAGTCTTTTATGCGAAAGATAAGTGGTAGTACTTAATGGTTTGGTTTGGGTGGAATTCACACGTTTGGAAGACTCAGCAGTAGTAACTTCCTTATATCTAACAGTATTAAAATGTTAATACTGGTAGTACAAAAATTTGTCTAACCGTATTAACTAGTTAGTCCTGGTACTGTTGTTATCTTATCAGCAGTACATGGTTATTGTACCATTCAACTGCTTGAATTACAAATACCCACAATAGTAGTACAAAAGGGTAACATCATGTTTATTCAGGTTACAACAATATTATTCAATCAGACCACGTCCTAAATCAACTATTACATTTTGATTTTACCCTTACCTTTTGGAAAAGGTTTGGCAATTGCTGGAGCAAATGGTTTGATACCATTGTCTTCACAGAACTGATCACTTGGAAGGCCTAGCACCTTTTCCCTTTCATCAAAAAGCTATTTCTCTGTCTTTTTAGGATTCTTAAACTTCCTAGCATCAATCTTTCTGGTCACAGAACCTAAATAAGTCTTTGGAAAATAGCCTTCCCAGCTGTCAGTTGCAGTTGAGTCACTCCAGTTGTTGATGGAACTTGAATCACTGTTGTTCACGTAAATGATGTCTGCAAACAAGTTAAGAAAACCATTAAAAAAATAAGTACGTTAGAAATGAAAAGGAGCAGGGTGTTGCAATTGAGGGTGTGTTTGAAACAACCTTTGTTCTTAGAACTCATTATTTCAGCAGCTATAATTGGGTGGTGGAAGATTGGTTGATGTCTTTGGTTTTATAGAGTAAAACTTATGGTTGTTTAGTGTTTACAAAATGCAAAAGTATTCACGTGACAGTAAAGAAAAAAGTAGTCTTTGGCGCCCTATGACAAGTCATGCCATGTCTTACTTTTATCATGTGTGCAGACATGAGAAGAAAATAGTGTTTGCATATCCAAGGCCAAAGTAGTCATTTTCAAACACAAAATGCCACCACATTCAATTAATGTGAGCATTTAATACTCCTTAACCTACCTCACACAAAGATTATTCAAACGGGTTTATTTCAAAGTAGATAAATATGGCACAACAAGCCCTGTAAAGTAAATGATCCTACCAACTTGGATAGTCAAGTAAAGTCTCATCTTATTCCAAAATTATCCAAACCAAAAATATGGCACAACCTGCAACTCCAAATTTAAAGACAGAGACAAGTGGTGGTTTTATAGGTCTGGGTGTTCGGACTGGTAATGATCCACAGGTACAGGTGTTGGATGAAAGATGCTTTATCTGTTGCAAGGACAGACTGTGTTGGAGGCATGCAAACACAGGACCAAGTGTTGTTGTAGTCACAAAAGCTGCTGGTGTTGAGGCAAACAAAGTAAGTGGTTGTGTTATAGGTTTGGGAATTAGATCTGGGGAAATGATTGAGCCCGAACCACCTAACTTATATTGACCAGGTGATGGTCAACAAAGTCAAATAGCCTAGATCAATGCTCCGCGGAAGTATAAGGTTTCCCCGGGTCGTTATGTCCCGACGAGGTGTGATGGTTATGAAACGGTTTCGTGATCGGGTGAATTTGGATGAGAAAAGGGTTTGTGTGTGATTTGAACTAAGGAATCTACAATGAAATAGCTTAAACAAGCTATATGAATAAGACGGGAAAGCAGGAAAAAACAGAAACGATTAAAACCTAAAAACGCGTACGTTACGTTTAAATAAAACGTAAACGTACAAAATAAAACGCGAGTTTTGGTAAAATACAATACTTACAAAAGTAAAAATCACATTTTTACAATCCTAATAATAAAAGAAACTTTTTAGAAAATTAAAATTACTTTTTACACTATTTAATTATTTAATATTAATTAAAAACTATTTAATACTTATTATTAATACTTAAATAACTAAAATACAATACAATATTATTTAAATACTAAAAAGGTGAAAATAAAATTTCTAAAATTATAAAATAACTAAAAATAAGTTTTAAAACTAAAAATATGAATTTTTGTCTTTTTGTGATTTTTCTATTAATTAATTACTAATTACTTAATTAAACTATTTTAAATTAAGAAAAATACTAAATGAACAGTAAAAATTCTAAGAAAATTTCTAAAATTACTTTATAACATATAAAAGCTATAAAAAATATAAAAACTAGGTTTTCCTTAATAAAAATTAATTATGCTATTTTAAACTTAATATTAATTAATTATTAATAAAACTAAGATTAATTCTAATAAATACTTAATGACAAAATAAAAATCTGAGAAAATTATTATAATTACTTTAATATAAGAGGAAATTAATAAAAATATAAAATTGACAAGTACTTAATAAAAATTTAAAAATGAAAATAAAATTTAAATAAAATTAAATAGAAACTATCACTTGAAATTACTTTTGATTTTCTGGATTTTTCTTTTGGAAACTTATTACACTACTGAAAATAAGAAACTTTTACAAAAACAACTTTCTTGGAGCTTAAAAATAAGCAAAGCAAGTGCTTATTATGGTGACAGTTGACTTTGGTCAACTGTCAAGGGAAAATGGTAATGTGGACTGCTAGAGGGGCCCACAAAGGATAAGTCTAAAACAAATAAGCTATGAGAACTAAAATAAGCTAGAAAAAGCAACTTGGGACCACAGAATAAGCAGATGGGTCAAAATAAGCAATTCCAACACCCATTTGACACTCAGAATTGGGACAGATTTTAAGGGCAATTCCCAGTGGGTCCCAGGTGGTTTGAGGTCAAATAAATGGTCAAAGGAGGAACCCTACTAGGAGGGGGGTTGAAATGGACCAATTTGGAAGGTGGTGGACCACTGTGGTGGCTGGAAAACCACCACCAAGTGGTGGTGGTGGGACTGTCATCTGCTGATGCAGGGGAGCAGCTTGCCCTGCAGCCCTCTTTGGAGGGTTGTGGGGCCCACAGATAAAATCACAAAAATAAAAGACCAATGGGATCTCAAAGATGAACTGGTAGAGATCAAATAACAACAAGATTCAAGCCATGAAAGCAACTACAAAAATCAAATAAATTCTTTGAACTTTTGTGAAAATCTGAACAAACAAACTTTGACTTTTTGCTTAAAACTTAAAAGTTGACTTATATGATATTGTGACTGAATCTAATGCGTGATTATGTTGTTTTAAGGTAAGGAGAAACTAAATTAAGCTATAGCAACCAATTATGAACTGAAATCAATGGGTGTGAACACACAAGTCCTAACAGTGAATCTGAGGTAGGGATTACAAGAGAAATCTGACTTTTTACAAGTGACCCCTGTGTTTTATGATCCAACTGATCTATTATGGATTAAAGAAACATGCATAAACCAAAAATTACAACAAATGAACAATGCACAGTGGTGAAAACCACTGTGCCAAACACTCCTTAATTAGGCAGTATGCAATGGAAAACAAGACTTAAGCTAACACAAGCTAAACTGAGACTCAAACTAAGTTTAATAAGCTAAAACAAGCAGGTCTAAACAACAATTAAGCAAGGATGAATGATGTATGGTAAAACAACAAAAAATTAGAAAAGTCACTTACAAATGGATTCCAAGCATACAAATGATCCAATTACTCAATCCATTACCTAAGGCTTCCCCTCAGATTACTTAACCAATAACATCCAAATTACCCTTACTTACTTCCTTTATTCACAATAATAACCAAGGTGTTGACTTTAGTTGACTTGTGAACTTTTATGAGCTAAACTGTTTTGAACCTTACTGAATCTTATGAAAACTTGTGATAATGCTACTGTGAGCTCAAACTGACTAGAAACAACAATAATTATCCAAGTTTAGCAAAGCTATCAATTTCACTTGAAATTACCAAAAATTGAGATTGTACTTTGAGAGTTGAAACTGAGAAATTTGTGGAAAACTAGAAGGGGGGGTTGAATAGTTTTACGTCTTTTTAATTTTATTATGAAAACTTGGTTTAGTTTTAAAACCTTGTTTGCTTTTAAAACTTTGATTCAATCTTATGTGAACTCAAATCTTGAACAATATGAACAAGTATATCTAAGTATGAACAATAATAATAATGTAAGCTAAGTATGTGAAATCAACACATGCATAATATAAACAATTCTAGCTATATACAAGAGATAAGTACGTAATCGTTTATCTTATGATCCTTAGTTATATTTTATATGAAAACTATACTTGATCGAAATGATCAATTATATGTATGTAACCTTTTTAGTTTGATTTAAAAACTTTGTTTTGTGAATGAAACTTTCGTTTGATCTTTAAGTAAAATCAATACTAGCACTATATGAGCAACTATATATATACGTCTACGTCTACAAATGTAATAACGATATAAGCAAGATAATAAGTAAGATATGGAAAGATCTAACCGCGAGACAAATGATTTATAGTGGTTCGGTTACAAGGACACCTTCCTTGCCCTACTCCACTCCTCGAGTCACCTACTCGAGAGTTTTCTTCACTATGTCAACAAGCTCCTTATGGCGGAGAAACCTTACACACCAATATACACACCACTTACACACCAAAGCTTCATCACAACGAAATCACACCTTCTTCACAACTACTTCACACCAATCTACTACACACCTATCTTCACAACTACTTCACACCAATCTACTACACACCTATCTTCTACACACCAATTATCTTCACTACAATCTACTAGCCAATCACACTATCTATATTCCTAACACAACTATCTACAATCAAATATTCACAACACACTACACAAAGATATATGTAAATATTCTTGATGATGCACCAACAACTTGGATGTGGAGATCACAACAAGTTGTAATACTTCTTGTCTTGGAGGATAGAAGTATTCTTCTCTTGCACTTGAGAGGATAATGTAAGAATCACTTTGAAACAAAGGATTAAGTATTTATGATCAAAGGATTTGGAGAATAGAAATGGGGATCTAGAACAGAAAGTTTAGGAGTGCAAAAGGTGAGGAAAAAATCCAGGTTTAAGGTGGTATTTATAGGCAAAAGAATCTGACAGAGGAGCGTGGCCGGTCCCCTTAAATCATGGCCGACCCCCTTAAAATTAAGGGGACCGCCCTTTATAATTAAGGGGGCCGCCCAGCTGAAACGGCCAGATTCTTTGTCTTTTAGTGGGGAAAGTTTATTTGGTGAAAAACTAACTGTTTTTGGTTAAAAATTTGAATTCATATATTTAGTATGAATAAAACATTTTTCTTTATTACCAAAAGTGTTTTTCAAAAATATATAATATGTTTATATAATTAAATAAACTTTGCATTAGTTAATTAAATACCCCTTTGATCATAAATTGCACTAAACACTTTGTTTATTCATACCTTAAGTGATTTGGATGTAAAGAGAAATATTAATCACTAAATACTTGTTTATGTCACAAGTTTTAGTTCTATGAGTTTATATTTTGTGATAATCAAAACATAGAGATATTGATAACATGCTAATAATGTTTTTAGGCATTAATTTATGTCAACAAAATTATTGAAATACTTTTCATTAACTTAAAGGTTTGATACAACTTGAATTAGAAACTGAATTTAAAAGGTTTACAATGGAAAATTAAAGTTTACACTACGAAAATGGTCTAAAGACAATTGACAACTCTATTCTTCATTTTTTCTTCAACTTTATAGCTCCTGAAGTTTGTCTCTTTCTTTCCCACCTCTTCTGAGCCGTTGGATGAGCTTGGATTAATCCCAGCCATTCAAACTGTTTTTGGCGCGAAAATTTGGTTTGGCAGATGTGGTGTTTGGTGTGGGTAATAAATGAGGGTTGGAGGGGGGTTGAATGTGGATGAATGTATTTATGAGGGTTGGTGAAAAGGAGGAGGGGGAAGGGAACACAAGCTTGGTAATTAGGGGGTGTTAAGGAAGACGATGAACAGTAATCTGAGGGTGTGGGTTTGACTGTGTTTGACCGGCTTTTATATTAAAATGGGTAATGGGCTTTTGGTGGTGGGCTTTGGGAGTGGTATTTTGGATCAGGTTGTGTTGTTGGGTAAAAGGGTGGTTTGGGTTATAATAGTTTTTAGGGTCCGTTTGTTATATTATCAAAGAAACCACAAGGACCTAAGTTATAAGTTTGCAAAAGATGAGGGGCTGTGATTGTAACTTTCCAAAAGTGCTCAAAAGGGGTAATTCCTGCCAAGTATAAATAATGAAAGGACCAAAAGTGATATTTTCCAAAATATAAACTACCAGGGACCAATTTTGTAAATTTCCAAACTCCGGGGACCAAAAGTGTAAATTCTCAAAACTTTTTACCCAAGTGTTATTTTTGATAACTTTTTATTTTAAAAGGACTTGGGTTGACTTTTCTTGCAAAATAAATGCACATGGACTAGTTTTGTTAATTTTTGAAAGTTGGGGGACTGAAACTGCCAATTTTGCAAACTTTGTACGTTTTTCATTTGTTTTTACTCGTTTTGCATCTAAAACATATAAAACACAAATTTGAAATATTTTTGGTATTTTGATGCATTACTGAGTGTTTTTGTATGTTTTGCAGTTCAGATTAGACCAAAAATGATGAGTGTTTGAGCACTCATCAATCCCCCACACTAAACTATTGCTAGTCCCTAGCAATACTGTTTTGAAAACTTGATGGATTTTAAACTCTTTACCAAAAGCCATCACTTCTGGAGTAGCCAGGTGTAAGAACTGTGGCACACCTGATAACCGTGTGATTTTGAGCAAACCACTAGCTGTCAACGGATTTGAGTAGTCTTTACCAAAAGCCGTTTGCTTCTGGACTAGCCAGCTCTTGATGGAATAGTCAACATCTTGGTGAGCTGATTACCAATTATGGATTTTCCATGGCCTTTACCACAAGCCATAATCTTGCGGGTTAGCCAACTCATTTGTTTTTGGGGAGTTGATGAACCATACAATTTTGGGCAAATTGCAAGCCGTAAACGGATTTAATATGTCTTTACCAAGAGCCGTTTGTTCCTGGACTAGCCAATCCCTTTTGTCGGTTAGACAAGGCGGACTGATTACCACAAAAAATTTTGAAGCACCAGTGAAAAATTTTTGAAAATTTTGAAATTTTGGCAAAAACGGGGGTATTATATAGTAAAATGTGATAAAACTCGCTAGAATAGCGAATACCCCCCCCCCCCCCACACTTAGCATGAATATTGTCCTCAATATTCAAAATCCCGGCTATTATGCCGACATTTTGAACGTAAAAGGGCAACATTACAAGCTAAGCGTGGAAAACACCATTTTGTATTTTCACTCATTTGTAACCATAACATGGGGGACTCCCCCACACTTAGGGTGAAAACCCTATATGCCTGCTACTGTTTTTGTTTACCGAGTCGCTAGCTTGACTCGACCCCTAATTCATTTGTCATTGGGGAAGCATGATGTGGAAGAAACAATCTCAATCGGACTTTCATTCAAGTTGTTTGGACAAACAGTTGAAGCACGTGAAAGTTCCACACCGATGAGATAAGTATCAGGCTCAAGATAATGATACATGAAAATTCCGGGATCAAATATAGTGTCCTCATTCCCGAAGGAATGAAGAACAGGAGAAGTCACCATGTAGGTGAAGAAAGGAAGAAAGATCTTGATGACAATCAAGATTGATTCATCATCATCGGAAAGAGAATTCATGATTGGTGTATCATGAATCTCATCAGTAAAGCTCATATTATCTAGACATATAATGGGAGGGAGGGTTGGGATTTTGATATCAAGCAAATTCTCAAGGTTGAGAATATTTCCCTCTGGAACACAAAGATTAACTTTGTCTAGATCAAAGTAAAAATTATCATACTCCGGTGGAGATATGATATGAGTGAGTTCACCGGAGAACTCCTCAAAAGTGAATGAATCATAATCGGGGAGAGAAATTTGAGAATGAGAAGTGGTACTGTCACTAATCTTCTCTCCCATATGATCAAAGGTAAAGGCTTCAAACTCCGGAATAGGATCATCAGAGACAATGTCACTATCCTTTATGGGGATAGGAGATGAAATAGGTTTCATTTTGAAAGCCTCGATTTTAGAAATGAGGAGATCAACATTCAATAATGTTGCACGAAGTGCTTCATCCTTGATTTCGGTGTCAATCTCATCATTCTCTTCTTCTAAGCTGACTAGCTCAGAAGGTAATTCTTCCATATAAACGATGTCCTCACAAGATAACGAATTGTCATCAGTAGCATCGGAGAACATCTCATCATGATTAGATGAGAAGAATAGAGGAGGAGGAATATCACACATATGGTCAAAAGTCCCCTGTGACTCTCTCGGGATTGGGATAAGGATCTCAACACTAGACTTTATTAATTCGTCCGATTCCTTATTAGGAATAGTGCTAAGATGCTCATCCCCCATGATCAGAGAGTGAGTGTGAACTTCTGGTGTGATAACAGCAGACTGAGGGAGATAAGAAAGACTAGCACACATAGATTCTATATTTTTCATGTGTTCTTCTGGTAGCAATTCTTGCATACTCTTATCTCCCTATGCTTCCACGGAAGGAATCTCAACTGATGAACTGGATGAATCTTTGTAATATTCCTTCATTTGAATAGAATCCTCATCATCATCGTCATCAGGAATAAAACGGAACAAAGAGCTAGATTTGGCTGCTTTTTCTTTTGCATAAGCTTCCCTAACAGCTTTTTCAAAATCATATATGGAATCAATTTTAGCAACCTGCTCTTCCGTCAATATTTTAGCCATGCATTTCTCATGTGAATTAAGAGTAAATGAAAATTGCGGGGGTGGGGATTTGTCAAAACCAGAAGGTTGACATTGGTAATCATCATGAGGACCCCCACAATTCACACAAGAAACACTGGGTGCATTATGAAGTGTTGTGGTACCCAACTCCTTAAGTTCTTTCAATATCTCAAGAACCTCTATTATAATGTCAGTAGCAGAAGGAGTTGTGTGAATCATTTGGTGCTGTGGAGGTGGGTCTGAAAACGAATAGTCGTAATTGTTACAAGGAATTGGATTCCTTGTTTGACAATCCGAGCTAAAGTAAGGACCTCCACAGTACTCACAACAGTAAAACTGTTGAGTTTGGCTTGGTGTATTTTGATACGAAGCATCATTGAAATTTGGGTAATATGATTCTTGCTCGTATGAATGTGATGGGTAATCGAAAAAATTTGAAGAGTCGTTGAATGAGTTTTGATTAGGATCATAAGCAAATGAATTACTCGACCCACAAAACAAACAACTCCCGTTTTGGATATCATTACCACATTGCACACATGTACACCAATGACATGGAAAACCGAAAAGTGGCTCACCACAACCGACACAAGGAACAAAATCTGGAGGTGGGACAAGTGGTGTGCTCTTAGAGCTAGCAATTTCCACCACTTCCGTTATGGTCTCGGGTTTTGGTTCTTGATAAACGTTAAGGTTAGGTAAGTCGTTCTTTTCAGTCTCTGCCCTAAGCTCAGCACGTATGCTTGACAAACTTTTGACCGTAAACCGTGAAAGGTTAGGATCAATTCTTGACGGTTTAGGAGCAATTGTGAGCTTAGGTTCTTGGACAACCGTAGGTTGGACGTATTTAGCACTTCCATCGTCAGAGGGAAGTACAGGGTCCTTTGTCACCTCGGTTTCTTGATTCATTTCCCTCATCGGAGAGGGAATAGGAATCGAAGGTCCTTTATAATCACTACGACATCTCGATATGCTTGACAAGGCCATAAGTTTTTCAATTTTGCTCTCAAAGGCCCATTGCTCAAAGAAATCGTCATCGAGAGATGTCATTTAGAATTATACATGAGAGGGGTATAAGAAGGTAGAATCAAACGGATAGAGGGTAAGGAAAAATATTTTTGGGTTTTTATGGAAAAATATGAACAAAGATGGATAAATGTACAATGGAATGAATTCCAGAATCAATAATCAGCAAACCGTTTTAGAATAACGCGCACGACCTCCCCGGCAGCGGCGCCAAAAGTTGATTGAGCCCGAACCACCTAACTTATATTGACCAGGTGATGGTCAACAAAGTCAAATAGCCTAGATCAATGCTCCGCGGAAGTATAAGGTTTCCCCGGGTCGTTATGTCCCGACGAGGCGTGATGGTTATGAAACGGTTTCGTGATCGGGTGAATTTGGATGAGAAAAGGGTTTGTGTGTGATTTGAACTAAGGAATCTACAATGAAATAGCTTAAACAAGCTATATGAATAAGACGGGAAAGCAGGAAAAACCAGAAACGATTAAAACCTAAAAACGCGTACGTTACGTTTAAATAAAACGTAAACGTACAAAATAAAACGCGAGTTTTGGTAAAATAAAATACTTACAAAAGTGAAAATCACATTTTTACAATCCTAATAATAAAAGAAACTTTTTAGAAAATTAAAATTACTTTTTACACTATTTAATTATTTAATATTAATTAAAAACTATTTAATACTTATTATTAATACTTAAATAACTAAAATACAATACAATATTATTTAAATACTAAAAAGGTGAAAATAAAATTTCTAAAATTATAAAATAACTAAAAATAAGTTTTAAAACTAAAAATATGAATTTTTGTCTTTTTGTGATTTTTCTATTAATTAATTACTAATTACTTAATTAAACTATTTTAAATTAAGAAAAATACTAAATGAACAGTAAAAATTCTAAGAAAATTTCTAAAATTACTTTATAACATATAAAAGCTATAAAAAATATAAAAACTAGGTTTTCCTTAATAAAAATTAATTATGCTATTTTAAACTTAATATTAATTAATTATTAATAAAACTAAGATTAATTCTAATAAATACTTAATGACAAAATAAAAATCTGAGAAAATTATTATAATTACTTTAATATAAGAGGAAATTAATAAAAATATAAAATTGACAAGTACTTAATAAAAATTTAAAAATGAAAATAAAATTTAAATAAAATTAAATAGAAACTATCACTTGAAATTACTTTTGATTTTCTGGATTTTTCTTTTGGAAACTTATTACACTACTGAAAATAAGAAACTTTTACAAAAACAACTTTCTTGGAGCTTAAAAATAAGCAAAGCAAGTGCTTATTATGGTGACAGTTGACTTTGGTCAACTGTCAAGGGAAAATGGTAATGTGGACTGCTAGAGGGGCCCACAAAGGATAAGTCTAAAACAAATAAGCTATGAGAACTAAAATAAGCTAGAAAAAGCAACTTGGGACCACAGAATAAGCAGATGGGTCAAAATAAGCAATTCCAACACCCATTTGACACTCAGAATTGGGACAGATTTTAAGGGCAATTCCCAGTGGGTCCCAGGTGGTTTGAGGTCAAATAAATGGTCAAAGGAGGAACCCTACTAGGAGGGGGGTTGAAATGGACCAATTTGGAAGGTGGTGGACCACTGTGGTGGCTGGAAAACCACCACCAAGTGGTGGTGGTGGGACTGCCATCTACTGATGCAGGGGAGCAGCTTGCCCTGCAGCCCTCTTTGGAGGGTTGTGGGGCCCACAGATAAAATCACAAAAATAAAAGACCAATGGGATCTCAAAGATGAACTGGTAGAGATCAAATAACAACAAGATTCAAGCCATGAAAGCAACTACAAAAATCAAATAAATTCTTTGAACTTTTGTGAAAATCTGAACAAACAAACTTTGACTTTTTGCTTAAAACTTAAAAGTTGACTTATATGAGATTGTGACTGAATCTAATGCATGATTATGTTGTTTTAAGGTAAGGAGAAACTAAATTAAGCTATAGCAACCAATTATGAACTGAAATCAATGGGTGTGAACACACAAGTCCTAACAGTGAATCTGAGGTAGGGATTACAAGAGAAATCTGACTTTTTACAAGTGACCCCTGTGTTTTATGATCCAACTGATCTATTATGGATTAAAGAAACATGCATAAACCAAAAATTACAACAAATGAACAATGCACAGTGGTGAAAACCACTGTGCCAAACACTCCTTAATTAGGCAGTATGCAATGGAAAACAAGACTTAAGCTAACACAAGCTAAACTGAGACTCAAACTAAGTTTAATAAGCTAAAACAAGCAGGTCTAAACAACAATTAAGCAAGGATGAATGATGTATGGTAAAACAACAAAAAATTAGAAAAGTCACTTACAAATGGATTCCAAGCATACAAATGATCCAATTACTCAATCCATTACCTAAGGCTTCCCCTCAGATTACTTAACCAATAACATCCAAATTACCCTTACTTACTTCCTTTATTCACAATAATAACCAAGGTGTTGACTTTAGTTGACTTGTGAACTTTTATGAGCTAAACTATTTTGAACCTTACTGAATCTTATGAAAACTTGTGATAATGCTACTGTGAGCTCAAACTGACTAGAAACAACAATAATTATCCAAGTTTAGCAAAGCTATCAATTTCACTTGAAATTACTAAAAATTGAGATTGTACTTTGAGAGTTGAAACTGAGAAATTATTGAAATACTTTTCATTAACTTAAAGGTTTGATACAACTTGAATTAGAAACTAAATTTAAAAGGTTTACAATGGAAAATTAAAGTTTACACTACGAAAATGGTCTAAAGACAATTGACAACTCTATTCTTCATTTTTTCTTCAACTTTATAGCTCCTGGAGTTTGTCTCTTTCTTTCCCACCTCTTCTGAGCCGTTGGATGAGCTTGGATTAATCTCAGCCATTCAAACTGTTTTTGGCGCGAAAATTTGGTTTGGCAGATGTGGTGTTTGGTGTGGGTAATAAATGAGGGTTGGAGGGGGGGGGGGTTGAATGTGGATGAATGTATTTATGAGGGTTGGTGAAAAGGAGGAGGGGGAAGGGAACACAAGCCTGGTAATTAGGGGGTGTTAAGGAAGACGATGAACAGTAATCTGAGGGTGTGGGTTTGACTGTGTTTGACCGGCTTTTATATTAAAATGGGTAATGGGCTTTTGGTGGTGGGCTTTGGGAGTGGTATTTTGGACCAGGTTGTGTTGTTGGGTAAAAGGGTGGTTTGGGTTATAATAGTTTTTAGGGTCCGTTTGTTATATTATCAAAGAAACCATAAGGACCTAAGTTGTAATTTTGCAAAAGATGAGGGGCTGTGATTGTAACTTTCCAAAAGTGCTCAAAAGGGGTAATTCCTGCCAAGTATAAATAATGAAAGGACCAAAAGTGATATTTTCCAAAATATAAATTACCAGGGACCAATTTTGCAAATTTCCAAACTCCGGGGACCAAAAGTGTAAGTTCTCAAAACTTTTTACCCAAGTGTTATTTTTGATAACTTTTTATTTTAAAAGGACTTGGGTTGACTTTTCTTGCAAAATAAATGCACAGGGACTAGTTTTGTTAATTTTTGAAAGTTGGGGGACTGAAACTGCCAATTTTGCAAACTTTGTACGTTTTTCATTTGTTTTTACTCGTTTTGCATCTAAAACATATAAAACACAATTTTGAAATATTTTTGGTATTTTGATGCATTACTGAGTGTTTTTGTATGTTTTGCAGTTCAGATTAGACCAAAAATGATGAGTGTTTGAGCACTCATCAGGAAAAAAAGAAGAAAAAAAGAAAAAAGAAGAAAAATAAAAATCCAAGAAAGTTGATTACAAAACAACCACAAATTTGAATAGCTGTATTGTGGTAGACGACTGTCATGGTTTTGGGCATGTCCAAGCCATACTTGTATGTGATATGTACGTTTGCATTTTGATGTTTCGTGTCTGTATTACGGATTGATTAATGTGATGCTCATGTTTATGTTTCTGATACATATCAAACACACTAAAAAACTTAAAACATATTTGAACACATTATTCATTGAAAAAGTCAATCATAAGACCCATTACATTCATTAAGCATAACATGGTGATGTGAACAAAAGAAACCCATGACCAATGTCCAACAAACAATAACCTCATGGATATTTCTTTCTCACAACAAATTCAATCTTCTTAAACATCTTGTCCTTGACTTGGTTGGACATCGTCAACAGTGCCTTCGCCCGACGCTTATCAATTGTCTGTAATCTCCTAAGCTTCTTGGTGTTGCTCCTTGCAATTCTTGCACGTGAAATGTTTCGAACTTCAGCAATCAGCTCCCCCTACGTTCGACCCTTTGAGAAATTTTTTTGGACTTGTACTCCAAATCTTGTGCTTGCTGCAAGTTTTCAAGAATCTCTGTGTGGTAAGGGCCAAGCATTACTTCAGTTAGCACATACGCGTTGCAAACAACCTTTAGATCAATATTAATTTCAGAGTTGTTCATGATTAAGGAAATAAGGAGCTGTGTATTGCAAGTTTTGAGTTGCAACAAAAGAGGTAGGACGGTAGGTAAGTATTGAATATGAGTAGTAAATGAGACACAAATAAAGCAACCCATTTTGTCTTAAAGGCTACTACAGTACTACCAGTTGTCATACATTTGTGACACATATAAAAACGTTAGAATTAACAAAAATGGCATATATAATTAGGATTTTTAAAAAGTACATAATAAATTTAAAACATTGCATAAGTGTAACATAAAAATTACATAAAACTTCAGTTGTAATCCGGGTGATCCCATGTCTGAGAGTTGTTGTACAGGTAACCATCGTCGTAAGTAGCGAAGCTCGCAAACTTATCGGCTTCTAACTGAGCTTCCACCCTGCTAAGCTCCCGGTCCTTTTCTTCGTTCCAGCCCCCATCATCTGCTGCCACCACATTTTCTTCAAAGCTTAGCTTAAAGTGCTCCAAATGAGGGTGTTGCTCAACAACTCTCGGTGCAACAGATGAAGTAGATGCACCAGCATCACATGCTGCCACATTATCCACATAACTCCAACGGATCTTGTTAGAAATTTGCGCCTGTATTTGAGAAACACAACCCCACAGGGACTCAGCAATGGCACTGTCCTTGCAATATTCATCGTATATAAACTGGTCGATGACGGCTTTCCTCTCTGCTGAGATATCTTGGCACGCTGTGTATTGTTCTCTAAGTTGGTTTTTAACTTTTTTGGCAATGTCAAACTGTTTGATCACTTCAATGATAGCATTATGCCGAACCGTGTCGTCTTTCTCGGTATGTTTCTTGATGTATGTTTGTGATGAGTGCTCAAACACATCATTTTTGGTCAAATCTGAACTGCAAAACATACAAAAACACTCAGAAATGCATCAAAATACTAAAAATATTTAAAAATTGTGTTTTATATATTTTAGATGCAAAAAGAGTAAAAACAGATGAAAAACGCACAAAGTTTGCAAAATTGGCAGTTTCAGTCTCCCAACTTTCATAAAATGACAAAACTAGTCCCTGGTCATTCAAAATATGGTAAATTATCACCAAAGGTCCTTTTACAATCATAAGTTGTCATATTTTGTCCTTTAGTGAAAAATCTGAAAAGTTTTGAGAATTTACAGTTTTGGTCTATGGAGTTTCAAACATTGGCAGAATTGGTCCCTGGTGGGATATTTTTGAGAGAAAAATCAATTTTAGTCTTGTGGTTACTTATTTTGGCAAATATGGTCCTTGGGTAAAATGTTTGTGGAAATTACATGTTTGGTCCCTGTATTTTGCAACTTACAGTTTTGGTCCCCGGATGTGTGAAAATGGAAAAATTAATTCATGGTCCATGTATTATTGTAAGTTATCAATTTTGGTACTTATAATAAATTTTTGAAAGTTGCAAATCAGCCCCCTCCAATTTTCAGTTTTACAAAAGTGGTCCTTGTGAAATGTATTAAATACCAAATGGACCCTTTTTTATTTACTACCCAAAACCAAACTAATCCTAAATCCAACCCACCAAACTAACCCTACCCAAAGCTCACAACAAAATCAGCCCACCACTAATAAAACTTTTCCCCCCGTTTTTATATACCTCGGTCAACAGGTCAAACATTGACCTTTCCACCCTTCTCCCCCACTTGAACCTGCTAAACCACCCCAACACTCCAACCCCCCTCCTCCACCTCATCTCTCCCATATCTTGTCTCCCCAACTTGCACAAACCTCCAAGACCATTTAATGCTCCTTATAATCCTCCAAGCAAACCTACCCTGCCAAATCCAATTTTCGCGCCAAAATCCATTTTAAACGGCTGAGATTATTCAAGCCAATCCAAGGGTTCAAGATGAGTGGGAAAGTCAAGAGATATTCCAAGGAGTCTATAAAGTCAAGAAGAAAGAGAAGTTAAAGTAGTAGTTAGTTAGTTAGTAATTTTAGTGTAATTTAGGTAAAATTTGTATTATCAATTTCAATTCAGTGTAATCCCATCCTTTTGTATCTTTTCTAATTTAAATCAAACTCTTAGTTGTAATTTCAAGTTTTTAGTTTAATTAAAGTTTCCATTTAGTTTATTGCAATTCGTATTTTCAATAAAATTTCAAAGTTCTTGTTTGTTTCATTCAAATGTACTTTACATTGCTTCAGAAGCTTTAATAAGGTTCCTTAAAATTGTTTGAAGTGAAAGAAAAGCAAAAGATCAGAAAAGAAAATAAAAAGAGAAAAATAAAAAAATAGGGTAAAATAAATAGAAAATCAAAAAAATAAAGAAGGGAATAAAATAAGCAGTTGCAGAATGGGTTTTGGAATGGTTTTAGAGTCCCAAGGGGGGCATTAGGGTGTGGTTTTGTTCCTGGGTTCATCAGCTTCCATACCTTGGACCCCTTGTAAGCCTTTTACCATCATTTCATGTAAAACACTGTAGCATTAGCCTATGTAATTGCTCTTTTGCTTATTTTGTACTCCTTACATGCTTATTGTGCTTAATACAGTCAGTGTTGAGAGTTAGATAGCCTATTTCTAAGTTTGTTAATCATTTGTGCAAAATTTTTTGTTAACTGCTAGTTTAAGTTTGTTAATGAATTATGGTGTTTTGTTGTTGTTATTGTTGGTTAGATGTTCAATTAAGCTTACTTTATCATAATGTAATCATGTGCATCAATTTCATAGTATAAATGAGCTTTATGCTTTGAAAAAGTTCATGTTTAAATTATAAAGGGGTGTTTGGCATTAGCTGTTTCAAGATATTCAAGGATACTTTGGTTGTTGTTGTCTGTTCTTATAACTAATACCAAGTCACTTGAGTTCATTCCCATCATAAAACCTAGGCTTTTATCACTAAAAAGTCAAAATGACCACAAATGCCTCATAACTGTCAAACTGTGGGGATTTTTGGTTTCATCATTCATAATTTCTTTTCTATAGTTGTTAAGTTAGCCTAGATTAGTTTTAATTTATCATATTTTAACCATATCAGTCATTAGATTCAAGTTAAAATCCAAAAAAGTCAAACAAGTAGTTTTAAGCAAAAAGTCAAATAGCATGTTTCAGATTTTTCCCATATTTCAAAGATTTATTGTGATTTGTGTGATGCGATTTAGGATCTAAGCTTTTCACCATTTGATTGTCCATCAGCTCATCTTTGAGTTCCTAGCTTAACTTGATTTTTGTGATTTTTTTGTGGGGCCCACCATCTCCCCAAAGTGGGCTGCAGGGCTGAGCCTTGCCCTGTATCAGCAGCAACACCACCATCACCACCACTTGGTGGTGGTTTTCTGACCACCACAGTGGTCCGCACTACCTCCATTTTAGTTCATTCAACCCCCCTCCTCCCAGGCTCCATTAGTTGACCATTTGTTTGACCATGAGACCCCTGGGCCCCACCTGAATCAGCACCTCAAACTTAACCCAATTTCTGAGTGAATCAAGTGGTCAATTTGCTTATTAAGTGCTTAGTTGCTTATTTTGTGATCCCTTATTGCTTATTCTGGTTCAATCATGTCCCATTCACTTATTTAGATCAGAATTAGCAAGAGTGGGTCCCACTTAAGCCCATTTTAGCTTATTTTGCCCCTTGGTCAACAAAAGTCAACTATTGAGCCAAATAGCTTGTACTTTGCTTATTTTTAAGTTCCACTAAAGTTGTTTTTATAAAAAGTTCATGTTTTTAGTTGTAAAATAGTTTTCTAAAATAAAAATCCAGAAAAAACAAAGTAATTTTAAGTGATAGTTTCTATTTAATTTTATTTAAAATTTTATTTTTCATTTTTAGATTTTTATTAAGTACTTAGAATTTTTATATTTTTCTTAAATTCCTCTTATATTAAAGTATTTATAGTAAATTTTTCAGATTTTTATTTTATCATTTAGTATTAATTAGAATTAATCTTAGTTTTATTAATAATTAATTAATATTAAGTTTTAAATAGCATAATTAGTTTTTATTAAGTAATACCTAGTTTTTATATTTTTCCTAGCTTTTATATGATGTAAAATAATTTTAGAAATTTTTCTAGAATTTTTTTACTATTCATTTTCTATTTTTTATAATTTAAATCAGTTTAATTAGGTAATTAATAATTAATTAGTAATTAATTAATAAAAAAAATCACAAAAAGACAAAAATACATATTTTTAATTTTAAAACTTATTTTTAGTTATTTTATAATTTTATAAATTTTATTTTCATTTTTCTAGTGTTTAGATAATATTATATTGTATTTAAGTGTTTTAAGTATTAATAATAAGTATTAAATAGTAATTAATTAATAATAAATAATTAATTAGTGTAAAAATTTATTTTCTTTTTCTAAAAATTATCTTTTATCCTTTAGTTTATAAAAAAGTCATTTTCACCCCCTGGGTGTTTTCAGATTTCACTTTTCACGTTTTATTTTGTACGTTCGCGTTATTTAAAACGTAAACGTACGCGTTTTAAGTTTTAAACGTTTCTGGTTTTTCCTACTTTCAAGTCTTATTCATATAGCTTATTTAAGCTATTTCTTTATAGATTCCTTAGCTTAATCACTCACAAACCTTTTCCTGTCCAAATTCACCCGATCACGAAACCGTTTTATAACCATCCACAACTCGTCGGGACATAACGACCCGGGGAAACACTATACTTCCGCGGAGCATTGACTCTAGACTGTTTGACCTTGTTGACCATCACCTGGTCAGTTTAGGTTGACCGTTCAGAGCCAATCAAATTTTGAAATTTGTATTATCAGTTTCAATTCAGTGTAATCCCATCCTTTTGTATCTTTTCTAATTTAAATCAAACTCTTAGTTGTAATTTCAAGTTTTTAGTTTAATTAAAGTTTCCATTTAGTTTATTGCAATTCGTATTTTCAATAAAATTTCAAAGTTCTTGTTTGTTTCATTCAAATGTACTTTACATTGCTCCAGAAGCTTTAATAAGGTTCCTTAAAATTGTTTGAAGTGAAAGAAAAGCAAAAGATCAGAAAAGAAAATAAAAAGAGAAAAATAAAAAAATAGGGTAAAATAAATAGAAAATCAAAAAAAATAATAATAAAGAAGGGAAGAAAATAAGCAGTTGCAGAATGGGTTTTGGAATGGTTTTAGAGTCCCAAGGGGGGCATTAGGGTGTGGTTTTGTTCCTGGTTTCATCAGCTTCCATACCTTGGACCCCTTGTAAGCCTTTTACCCTCATTTCATGTAAAACGCTGTAGCATTAGCCTATGTAATTGCTCTTTTTCTTATTTTGTACTCCTTACATGCTTATTGTGCTTAATACAGTTAGTGTTGAGAGTTAGATAGCCTATTTCTAAGTTTGTTAATCATTTGTGCAAAATTTCTTGTTAACTGCTAATTTAAGTTTGTTAATGAATTATGGTGTTTTGTTGTTGTTATTGTTGGTTAGATGTTCAATTAAGCTTACTTTATCATAATGTAATCATGTGCATCAGTTTCATAGTATAAATGAGCTTTATGCTTTGAAAAAGTTCATGTTTAAATTATAAAGGGGTGTTTGGAATTAGCTGTTTCAAGATATTCAAGGATACTTTGGTTGTTGTTGTATGTTCTTATAACTAATACCAAGTCACTTGAGTTCATTCCCATCATAAAACCTAGGCTTTTATTACTAAAAAGTCAAAATGACCACAAATGCCTCATAACTGTCAAACTGTGGGGATTTTTGGTTTCATCATTCATAATTTATTTTCTATAGTTGTTAAGTTAGCCTAGATTAGTTTTAATTTATCATATTTTAACCATATCAGTCATTAGATTCAAGTTAAAATCCAAAAAAGTCAAACAAGTAGTTTTAAGCAAAAAGTCAAATAGCATGTTTAAGATTTTTCCCATATTTCAAAGATTTATTGTGATTTGTGTGATGTGATTTAGGATCTAAGCTTTTCACCATTTGATTGTCCATCAGCTCATCTTTGAGTTCCTAGCTTAACTTGATTTTTGTGAATTTTTTGTGGGGCCCACCATCTCCCCAAAGTGGGCTGTAGGGCTGAGCCTTGCCCTGCATCAGCAGCAACACCACCATCACCACCACTTGGTGGTGGTTTTCTGACCACCACAGTGGTCCCCACTACCTCCATTTTAGTTCATTCAACCCCCCTCCTCCCAGGCTCCATTAGTTGACCATTTGTTTGACCATGAGACCCCTGGGCCCCACCTGAATCAGCACCTCAAAGTTATCCCAATTTCTAAGTGAATCAAGTGGTCAATTTGCTTATTAAGTGCTTAGTTGCTTATTTTGTGATCCCTTATTGCTTATTCTGGTTCAATCATGTCCCATTCACTTATTTAGATCAGAATTAGCAAGAGTGGGTTCTACTTAAGCCCATTTTAGCTTATTTTGCCCCTTGGTCAACAAAAGTCAACTGTTGAGCCAAATAGCTTGTACTTTGCTTATTTTTAAGTTCCACTAAAGTTGTTTTTATAAAAAGTTCATGTTTTTGGTTGTAAAATAGTTTTCTAAAATAAAAATCCAGAAAAAACAAAGTAATTTTTAAGTGATAGTTTCTATTTAATTTTATTTAAAATTTTATTTTTCATTTTTAGATTTTTATTATGTACTTAGCATTTTTATATTTTTCTTAAATTCCTCTTATATTAAAGTATTTATAGTAAATTTTTCAGATTTTTATTTTATCATTTAGTATTAATTAGAATTAATCTTAGTTTTATTAATAATTAATTAATATTAAGTTTTAAATAGCATAATTAGTTTTTATTAAGTAATACCTAGTTTTTATATTTTTCCTAGCTTTTATATGATGTAAAATAATTTTAGAAATTTTTCTATAATTTTTACTATTCATTTTCTATTTTTTATAATTTAAATTAGTTTAATTAGGTAATTAATAATTAATTAGTAATTAATTAATAAAAAATCACAAAAAGACAAAAATACATATTTTTAATTTTAAAACTTATTTTTAGTTATTTTATAATTTTAGAAATTTTATTTTCAGTTTTCTAGTGTTTAAATAATATTATATTGTATTTAAGTGTTTTAAGTATTAATAATAAGTATTAAATAGTAATTAATTAATAATAAATAGTTAATTAGTGTAAAAATTTATTTTCTTTTTCTAAAAATTATCTTTTATCTTTTAGTTTATAAAAAAGTCATTTTCACCCCCTGGGTGTTTTCAGATTTCACTTTTCACGTTTTATTTTGTACGTTCGCGTTATTTTAAACGTAAACGTACGCGTTTTAAGTTTTAAATGTTTCTGGTTTTTCCTACTTTCAAGTCTTATTCATATAGCTTATTTAAGCTATTTCTTTATAGATTCCTTAGCTTAATCACTCACAAACCTTTTCCTGTCCAAATTCACCCGATCACGAAACCGTTTTATAACCATCCACACCTCGTCGGGACATAACGACCCGGGGAAACACTATACTTCCGTGGAGCATTGACTCTAGACTGTTTGACCTTGTTGACCATCACCTGGTCAGTTTAGGTTGACCGTTCAAAGCCGATCAGTTTGCAATTCTTCGACTGTGTGAGGAAGTTTGCAAGCCATTTATGTTTTGAATTGTTGTTTGCAATGTGTGTGAATTGTGTTTGATGGTGGTATTTATAGGAAGTCAAATTGGTAAGTTTGCAAGCCATTATAAAAAAATAATAATATATATTTCTTACTTTCAAATGGTAACAAACAAGTACAACCACATGTTGACTTGTTTGCATGCACTTGACTTTACTTAGTGAAACCCCGTTTTTATAAACAATGGTGAATCTTACCCGTTTTGTTACCCATCAAGCACATAAGTAGTTTTGGTTGACAAAATGTATAAGTCAAATAGGTCACAAACCATCTAAAGTAGCCACACAATTTGACTTATATAAGTTTGCCTTAAAAAGGACTTAGAAAATTGCCACATATGTGGACTTTCAATGCCTGCCTATAGAAGGACTTAGATGAGTGCCACAGATGTGGACTTTGATGTTTGCCACTTATGTGGACTTTCAATTATAGACGTTTCATAACACCGATAGTACTAAAACTCAAATTTGTCCTGAATTTAAAACATGGCTAAATGATAGCCCATTCACTGTCATTGACTTGGCTGGATTGAGTTGGAATAGGAGCAGATACTCCTTGGAAACTTGAACTAGGACCAGCTTGAGACGCACCAGATACTCCTTGCACAGTTGACCTCTGACCACCTTCAACAGCTACATCTCCATATTGGACAGCTGAACTAGGACCAGCTTGAGCAGACCCATTACCCTTAGCTTGCCGAGCTCCAGCTTTGTTGAAACCTACATAAGAAAATAGGTTATAAAAAAGAACCAAATATAAAACAATCAAAAAACATAACTATGAAAGTCTAATAATTACCTTTTCTAGGAGGTTGACCTTGTCCTTTGCATGTAGTCTTGTTGTGTCCAGCGTTACCGCAGAGTCTGCAAGTAATAACTCTCCCTCTTTTGGTCAGTTTTTCAGAATCTACACAGGGTGCATCCTCATACTTGGACCTTCTTATCTTATTCTTTGGTCTTCCAACCTGGACATGATGCTTTGGTGGCAAGAGCTCTGTAGCATGGGTGGTCTTCTCCCAGTAGTTGCTGCCTCTAATTGGTTCCACTAAGTGAGAGTATACTTCCTTCCATGTGGACAACCAATAACAGCTATGTACCCAAGACTCAGGAGGTCCAACTTGAATGCCATTGAGTCCCATATTCCAACAGGCTGCAACAGCATGCTTACAAGGTATCCCTGTCAATTCCCATTTCCTGTATGTACATACCTTATCATGTACATTCACAACACACTGGTCACCCCATGCCCCTGTTACCTGATACTTAACTCCTCCATTCCATATCACCCGCAACGATTCAGCCTCGTTCTTAATCTTTCCCAATATTTTAGCTGCAGTTGGGGTTAGAGGCCCATCAGTTTTGTCAATCATACCTTGTACAGCTACTATTATCTTCATGCAGTATTCTCTGATGTACTCTAAAAGTGTAATGACTGGCTTGTCCCTTGCTGGAGCTATTTTACCATTGAACACCTCACAAATGTTGTTGATCAATAAATCTGTAACTGGTCTACCTATAGCACAAAAATATGAAATACTTAAATGATATACATGTCTACTATTGAACCACTTTTGTTGAAAGCAAACAAACAATTACCAGAAAAATGAGATCTTACCCAATGTTCAGCTGGTATCTTGCTCAACCATTCGTGAGCTTCCTTCTTCATAGCCTTCAAATGTTCCATACACTTTGCAAAACCAGACAGGGTTGTAACAAATGCACATCTCCACAAAGCTTCCTTATATTCCAAGCCACTAAATTGCTGCCTCATATTTTCATGAATGTACCTCAAGCAAAATCTGTGTTCTGCATTAGGGAAGACAGATTTTAAGGCTGGAATGAGTCCCTGCATAAACCAACAAAGTTAGAAAAATAATAATTTATATTTTGTTGGTTATTAAAGAATTCAATTAGAGGACCATCATTTACTAACCTTTTGTCTATCACTCATGAATGTGAAGTTAGATCTAGGGCCTAGATCTATGTCATCACCCAAGCACATTAAGAACCAAGACCATGAACTCTTAGTTTCAGCTTCCACCAATGCATAACCCAATGGGTAAATCCCATTGTTAGGATCTAGTCCAACAGCCACCAACACTTGCCCTGGATAAGGACCTTTCATGAAACAACCATCTAGCCCCAACAATTCTCTTTTGCAAGCCTTGAAGCCTTCCTTCAACGGTCCCAAACAAACATAAATTCTTTTAAACACCCTTCTAGACTCACTAGGATTAGCAGAATCTCTATGAATTCCAAGCTTCACATTCGTATTAGGGTTTGTAGACAGCAATTCACCAATATAGTCCCTAAGCATCATATACTGCAGGTTGTGATCACCTGAAACATCTTTTTCTGCTTTGGCTTTGGCCCTGAATGCCTTTGTCATAGAAACCTGAAGATGTGATTCACGCTGGAGCTGGTCTTGAACTGCCTTTCCTGGGATCTCTGGATTAACCTTCACTAGGTCATAGATCTTGTTTGCCAGGTATTTATAAGTGCAGTGTTTGATTTCCCTAGATTGAAGGCAAGTGTGTTTGTCTCTGTGTGTCTTTACTATCCAGTTTTGACTAACTCTGTCTTTGCCTACATACAAGACCCAGGGGCATTCATCACACACATCATCAGAAGTTCCTACATCGTTTCTCTTTCTTTTTCTCCCTCTACCTAATGGGCCACTTGATCCACTAGGCCCAACACATGTATCTACAGTTGGGCCTGTTGATCCACTTAAGACTGACTCTGTAAAGACAGGAATTTGGTTATCACATACAGCTCTTATCCTAATACCATCATTCTTGACCAACTTCAAATTTCTCCTGGTCTTAACTGCATGCATGTACACTCTTTCCTTCACCTCTTCCAGGGTTGAAAACTCTTGTCTAGTGAAAAAATAATACTTCATAATAGGATTCTCTGACATGTCAACTCCAATTGCTCTTCTTATTTCCCTTAACTGTTTCCTAACACCAGTATCTGGTTCACCATCACTACATGATTGACTCTCGAAACCTTCAACACAAACAGGTTCTACTCTACCCACAACCTCTCCAACTAAACTGCTGTTGCCAATGTTGTCATTAGCTTTATTCCCTGTTAGTCTAAAATTATTTACTTGATCACCACTGCTGTTGCCAATACTCACACAAGGATTATCCCTTGCTAGATGAAAACCGTTTAGTTGCATAGGAGGCTTAACTCCAGTGTGTCCTTCATCATTCATAACTGCAGCCTCTCCTTCATCACCTGAACCTGCATTGTCACTTGACCCTCCTTCATAATCACTATCATTGACATTATGAATGTCATCCTCCTCATCCTCTAGTGGCCCGACACCATTACCATGTTGAACCTCACCCTCTAGTGCCTCTTGCCTGGTATCCTGTTGACCCTCACCTGTATATGTTTGGGGATCATCTAGGCCAAAAACAGGCAACCCTACATTTAGGTCCAGGTCAGCAACACCAAAATGTTCATAAGGACTTAATCCACATGTGCTGTCAACATTCATGGCATCTAAATAACTAAATGACAGAGGCACAACTCATTCTCTTCAAACTCCATCATCCTGACTATATCAGCAAGTTTCTTTGCCACAATCTCCTTACTAGTAGGTACAACAGGGGTGAAACTTAAATTTAAACTTCCAAATTGTGAATCAATCTGGGGAAGTTCATTGTTTTCATTTTCACCACATTCACTTAAAGTCAGTTGTGTAAAAGGAGTGCCTTGACTTGAGTTGCCAGGAAGTGGAACACTATCAGTATTATCAGGCCATGTGAGGGGCAACAGTTGAGGGTGTTTAGTTTCCTTAGAGGCTCTAGGTGGACTAGAACCTAGTTCCTCTATTACTACCCTCGTTTTACCGGTGACCCTGGAACAACCGTGCTCTATATAGACTTCAATCAACTTGAAACGACCTACCATATAACCCAAACATCTGACATCATCATCAGATGAAAGGGGAAACAGTCCGTGGTCTAAATTACTCATTGGACTAAGATAATGATAAAACAAAGGCTCTTTCTGACCTGTGTAGCCCAACTTAAGCACCATCTCGTCCAGATCAAAGACTGAGAATACATCAATATCCACCATGTCAAATATTTCTTCAGTACCACCAACGTATTCCCTGTTAGGGAAACGCATAAATGCCCCACCATGATGTATTCGAATGGTGAATAAATTGCGATAAAATTCTGCAATATAAAGTGAATTACTTAGTACCTAAACATATATAAACACAAGCTAACAGCAAAATAAGCTCAAATCAACTAGACTTAAACTCATTACCGTAGTCATTCTCACATTGCGCCTCCAACTCATCTGCAGGGACTGACACTCCTCTTGTGCGCATCTTCCACATTGGTGCGGACATTGTTCGGGACGCTTTTCAATACTTTTGTGATTTTGACGTTGATGTGATTGGGCGGGAAAGTTTTTTGCAGGTGTATCTTGGAAAACGAAATCTTCAAGCAAAAGTTAATAGAACCTTCTTTATAGGCAACTTTTAGGGACGATTTGCGCAGATCACTGTACCAAAACATCTTGGAGCTATCTTTTAGGGACCAACGGCGACAGTTACTGTTGGAGATGTTTTGGTGTGAAATGACGAAAGTATCCATGGTATACACGTCAGCTAACGCTGCATTGCAACGTCCGTTTCCCAAAAGGACCATTCGCGCCAAAATCGACAAGTTCAGGGACGAAAATGAAAAAAAAAAGTTTAAGGACGATTCGCGCTAATCTTGACAACTTTAGGGACCAACGGTGAAATTTTGTCTTTAACTTTTCAACTCACCCATTTAATGTAAAAAAAAAAATAAAAAATAAAAAAATAAAAAAAACATCCCCTACATAAAAGATACATGTTAGTATGCCTATTGTATTAACATATAAATCTTCATACAATTAATATAACTTTACCTTTTATATTGTATACCTGGTTTTAAAACTGGACCGTACAACGAACAACTTTTCCAAATAGTTCCTAATTTTTGGTGGTTTTTGTGGTTTTGTCCTGTTCAGCTGGCCAGTTCTGGACCAACTGGTTTCCGGATGAACCGGCCAATCCGATTATCAAAAAATTGGTTGTATACCTCTTAACTCCATAATATTATCATCATTCGTCACATAAAACATATAATACATTAATCGCATAAAATTTTATTTACAAAGTATCTGCCGCTGCAACGCGCGGGTACCCTGCTAGTTGCTCTTTATGTATATTGAAAGATACTTTATATCACGTAACACAAAAAGATAAGTATTTAAATTGACTTTTAAATTCAGAAACACAAAAATGACACGTTTGAGCTATTGACGATTTTGTCAAAAACTCAAAATAATGCATTTAAGTTCCATAAGTAGCATATGTCAGCACTTAAACTTAGATATTTAAGTCATTATCGTTTTTTCTTTTTAATTAATCATCAATATTCAAAACTATCAACATTTGAACTTCTAATGATAAGGAAGTTATTATAAAGGAACGAAATTTCACGTAACTGAGGTTGGTATATTACAAGATAGAGATTTTACGCTAAAGCAATTATCGAATGTACGTGATGGTGTATAAATCACATTCTTATTAAAAAAAGCAGTTAAACAAAATTCATATTATTTTATTTTTAAATATAGCTAATTCTTAGTTTCGTATACCACTATCAATATAAATACACTATGGTTCGAAAAGAATGATTAAGGTTGTGTTTGGAAATAGGATAAGAGCTTATAGAGGTTTGAGCTTTTAAAATAAGCCGGCTTATGAAATAAATTTTGTTTCTCACACGGGCTTGTGGAGGCTTTTATAAGCTATAAGCTTTCATAAGCCCAACCTCATTAAAAGGGGCTTATAGCTAGTCAAATTACTTAAATACCTTTCAAAATGTAATTTATTATCATGCAAAAGCCTGAAATATATATGAACTTAATTAGATGTATTTTTATGCAATTTTACATTAATAAGCTTCAACTCCAACTAATTCATCAAATAGCTTTATAAAAATATAAGTTTTATCCTTCGACTTATAAATAAGTTTCAGCCACAGCCTCAACCCATCTCTAGCTCCAGCCCTATCCCATTGCGCTAAATGTGCTAGTTAATGAATGAAATTTATTGGTGTAACGCCATCGAACTACGTATCTATTTAAGAAAACCACCAACTATAAAGATATTAAACAAGGTCATTTACAATCGAATAATGGTTCAAAAACATTTAATTTGGTACAATTTATAAGAATTAGGTATACGATATGAAATAATTCACAAGTCTTTCTAGGTGCCAACTACTCGCTCTTATATGGATGGCAGACGTGAGTCGGTTGATACTTGATACGTGAGATAGTGATTCACAAGTCTTGATACAATTTATATGGTCTCGTTTTTTATTCTTCTAAGGAGGATGATTGGGTATGGAACATTGAAAATTCTTTATGTTCCCTTATTCAAAAAAAGATGTTAGTCACGTGTGTTGACTCTCCCAAGTTTGTTTGGAACTCATGGGTTCCCCGAAAAGTCAATGTATGTGCTTGGAGGGTCGTCTTGGATCGCCTCCCAACTAGAGAAAATTTGTTACGTCGTGGTCTCCTACACTTAGACTCGTCTTCTTGTCTTTTTTGTTGATCGGAGGTAGAATCAAAAGACCGTTGTTTTCTTTCTTGTCCCAAGATTAAGCTTATTTGGTTGAAAATTTGGAGTTGGTGGAAAGTTCTTCCTTTATTTGATCCTTCTTTAGATGACATCTTACAAGGGATTCCTAGCCTTTTTTCAAACAAGTGGAAAGCCAAGTTATTTCACGCAATTTGTTTTGGTTTTATTTGTAGTGTTTGGGCTTGGAGAAACCGTATTTTTCATGCTTCCTCGGATGAAGAGAAATCGTGTGTGTTGAATGAGGATATTTTTCCCGCAGTTCAAAGGATGTTGCTTTTATGGACTTCGAATAGAGCTCCAAAGAATCGTTTTCGTGGGCCAACTGGATTCTTCGTCCTAATGAGCTTCTAGATTCTTAGATTTCTTTTGTCTTGGTGTTTTCTTAGTTGTGTTTCTCTAGTTTGGTGTGGGTTCTCCTCCTTGGAGCCCCTTTGTTTCCCTTGTTTTTTATTTGTCGTGTGACTAATAATATCGTTGCTTTTCAACACACAAAAATACATAAATAAATAAATAAAAATAAGTGATGCAAAGGCAAAGATAAGGAAACCTGTTTGCCCAAGTTTGTCGTCGTTAAGGTGGGGGATGTGGCTCACTTAGAAAAGTGATTTCTTAACAAATAGGCAATATTAAAAATTGAAAAAGTAGAAAATTTAGAGAATGAAACTAAGTAGAAATGTGAATGTACGTTCCACTATACTAACTTTAGAAAAGAAAGTTTCAGTATACTAATCTTTTGTTTGTTTAATCTTGTTTTTAGGTTTATACTTTATAGGCGTATTTGGCTTGACTTATATCTCGTGAGATTGTTTTCTCGATTTAATTTTTGACTTGTTAGCTTACCATGACTTTAATATAAGTAGAATCTTAGAGACTGATATATTAGTAAGAAAATAAGCTTATGGAATATAAGTTAAGTCATATTCCATCCGCCTCAATACAATGGGAGATGATTTGTACACTCCATCTCACGAGTAAACTATTGAAATATTTTGACGTGGTTGTTCAAAGTTCAAACCACCATTCACTTAAACAACGTGATATTCTTTATTAAGTAGTTTAACAAGGATCTCATCCTTAAAGATATAAGAGTTTACTATTTTAATCGTATGTTGAGCAAATCTAAGAGATTTTCTCATAATTGGATCGAGTGGTTCAATGACCCACGTAACATCTGCCCTCTTATTTGTACCCATAACTAGCTCTAAAGCCCTATACAAGAGTGTGCAATATGTGCAATTGCACGTGACCTCCACCTTTTACTCTTTTAGGGTCTCAAATTATATATATATGTAGTTTGTATATGTAAAAACATTATTTGAGGTTTGTTGATAACTCTAGTGACAACAACGCTATTGTAGGACCGAAAAGTAATGATTTTTATGTGATTCGGGAGGTCGAGGTTGATCAAAGTATATGAACTCCATGTTTGGTTCTAAAGAGATAAAGTAGAGAGAGGGTGAAGAAAAAGGAAGTTTATTAAAGATGAAAAAACAATTACACAATTTCTCACACCCCTCATGGAGAGTCATGAGGGGTATTTATAGGCTCATTACAATATGTCTATCCTACTTGTACAATAGTAGTCCCTGCGGGCACAACTAATTACATATCTAGTCCAATTCACGTATGTGACGTTATCTTTATAAAAGAGCGAGGCTAACAATCTCCCTCCAAGATATCGTCACACGTGAATGGTTACAATGAGAACTATAAATACATAAACAATGTAAATTACAACAATGGTAAACTATGTTGACGTTGTTGAAGCGCCGAGTCTCTGTAGTCTAGATACTGAGGCAGACTTTAAGTTCTCTCTTTCGACGATCTCGGCGTTTGATCTTTGACACTGACGGCAAAGGTCTTTGTAGCTCTGAACTTCAACTATAATGGTCTAGTTAGGTTATTACTCCCTCCTAACTAGTGAGCCTTTATTCTTTTTTCTGCTCCCTCCTGAACCGACAACTCTCTTTTCATCACGCAGCGGATGAAGTAGATTCAAAAGTGTAGGCACATGGTTGTCGTTCAGGGAGCATCATGACAATATAACTCACATAGTATTGCACAGAAGGTTGGTAATACGATCCGATGTACACATCATTAGTACTTCTTCGGTTCTAGTGTAAGCACAATTCCCTCGAACAACCAACGTACTAGAGATGAAACACTACTTCTTTTGGCACGTTCTTCTCCCTCCTGATGGTTGCGATTTGTCGAAATCATCATACTATTTTGTGTACATGCCATAATTACCCGTACTTTACACTTCTGATGCAATATAGATAGACCGTGTAAGCATAATTTGTGAGAATATGTCGAAAAAAAAATACTCTCAATACTTGTCTCTCAAATCAACCTGTAATCAAACCTCCTTTGAATTCACCGGCTAATAGTAATGACCACATATGGAGACAGCCCGATATGACCATCTTGAAAAAGAAGTAATCATCCCATCTTGTGACTTAATGCTTGTACGATAGATGTGACTTAATACCTATACTGAGCACTACAACGTAACTCCTTTAAGTATGAGGTTGCACGAAATATTCGTCACTTGAACAATCCACTACTTTGTGTGACACTGAGTACTACATCGTAACTCCTTTAAGTGATAGCTATACTACGAGCACTACAACATAACTCCTTACATCAGTAATAACTAGATTTTCAAGACTGAATTTTTTAATTTGCGCAGACAAGTTATCTTCAAAAGTCGTGCATCCAACCACCCCTAGACTTTGAGATAAATAAGTACACTTGTTGTGATGCCACTTCAAAGTCAAATCAATAATACCGTATGCGAACTCCGTAGTCATTTTCTTGTCAAACCATAACAATTCTAGCCGTGAATATATGTATCCCCGTGAAAATTATATACCAAAATACCACTTGTTATACCAAAAATAAAAAATTGTATCCAATATTTTGTAAAAAATAATACGGATAACAATTTTATAGGCATTCATGCGTTTGTAATACAAGCTCAGCTCAACCCAATTCAAAACTCATCAGCCCAGTTCTATTAGAGATCACTACGGCCCAAAATCCAATCCTCAAATAATCTGTTATAATAGCAGTATAGCATACCCTACACTTCATAATCCTTAAACCTAAAACACATTTCTCTCAAATATGTCCGCCCCCTCCTCAACTACACGGTCCATACGCCAAGATCAGATAAAAAAATAACGCACCACTTTAACTCACTCACCATCAATCTTCAACTAATACTTATCAAATCAAATCTCATCAAATCTTCAAACCGATCTCAGCATCATCAATCAATCCGAATAACAAGCCCATTCAAATGAAACCCACAAACACAAATCATAGCCGTACCTTTACCTTTGTCTAAATTAACTGCTTAATCCGAATCAAGAAGGCGATTGAAGGACTTCAAGATCCTTTGAAGGGGGTCTCGGGTAGGTTTCATTGTTTTGTTGTATTCGTTTTGTTTTTCTTTGAACGAATCAAAGACTGAATATAACCTGATTGTTATAATTCATTCTTTATAATTCGGATATTCACTGAAGATTTGCTTCGACAAGGGTCTATGATGATTTTGTTTTTCGGATGTTTGATCTTTCAAATCTATTGGCAATTGTAGCACACGGAAAAACAAACTGAGATCCTTTTATCATATCAGTTTTTGATCAATGATGAGAACAGGTTAACGGAAAAAAATCTTTAAAAGATTATAAGCAACGTTGAACCTTTCTGAGATTGATTTGCATTTGTTTTTTATACATGGAATAAAGTAGACGAGAGTTGATGTAAGGGTTTTGGTTGATCTTAGATTAGGATTAAATATAGTTTTTGGATTAGTTGTAATAATCTAATGCTCAATTTTCTTTGCTTGGACTGAAGATGTAAGTAAACTGAAATCGACAGTCTTTGGTATAATGTTTTGGTCACCATGTGGTCTCTGCTTCATCTAATCTTCAGTTTTTTCTTTTTGGTAACTTTACGCAAAAGGTTTTGCGTAGACCTGTTATAAACTTTTGCGTAAGAATCTTTTGCGTAGGCAAGTCATACCCTACGCTTAACCTTACGCGTAAACCTGTTGAAATCTTATGCGTAGAAAACTTTTTCGTAGACATGCTTTACGCGTAAACGTTAACTTTTGCGTAGACCGTGTCTTTTGCGTAAATCTTACGCGTAAGACAAGGGTTTTTTGCCTAACATAAACCTTACGCATAACTTGTCCAAGTTATGCGTAGAAAAACTGAAGATATGTGATGAGTGTCTAAATACTCATCATTTTATACTAATCTGAACTGCCAAAACATACAAAAACACTCAAATATGTATCAAAATACTTAAAATATCTTAGAAGTGTGTTTTATATGTTTCAAATGCAAAATATGCAAAAACAGATGAAAAACGTACAAAGTTTGCATAATTGGCAGTTTCAGTCCCTCAACTTTCATAAATTGTCAAAACTAGTCCCTGGTTATTCTAAAAACATGAAAAAGTCATCAAAGGTCCTTTTTAATCATAAAGTTACATATTTAGTCCTTTGGTGCAAAGTTTCACAAAATTACAAGTTTAGTCCCTATACTTTAGAAATTGACATAAATGGTCCCTGGGATGTAAAAACTTTGAGAAAAATCAATTTTGGTCCTTATACTAATAATATTTTGCAGGAATGGTCCTTGGTGTGAAGTTTGGTGAATTTACATGATTGGTCCCTGAAGTTTCACAGTTTGGCAAAACAGGTCCCTCAAAGTTTCAAACTTGACAGTTTTAGTCCCTGGGTGTTCAAAATGGGAAAATTATCATTAAGGGTCCTAGGGAATTCATAATTGTCACTATTAGTCCTTGGGTGAAAAGTTTGGAGAAATTGCAAAAGGGCCCCTCAACTTTGCAAGTTTGGCAAAAATAGTCCCCGGTATTTTAAAAATGAAATTATCAAAACATACCCTTATACTATTCACATATGGCAATTTTGACCCTTGTGATTACTTTGGGAAAATACCAATTCAGCCCTTTAACTTTGAATAAATTACAAAATTGGTCCTTGTAATTTCTTAAAAACCAAACGGATCCTTTTATTATTATACCACCAAAATCCTAATCCACTAAACCTAAACTATCCAGCCCACCCACTATCCTATTACCCAAGCCCATGTGATACCAGCCCAACACCAAAACAAACCCAACCTTTAATATTAAAACGGGTCAAACGGTCAACAAACCGCCAAAACCACTCCCTACTGTTCATCTCCTTCTCCCTCACCTGCATCACCCAAACCACCTGGTATTCCACCTCCACCTCACCTCCCCACTTGCTTACCCACTCTCCTCCACCTCCACAACCCTCCAAAACCTTGAAAACATCCCCACGTTATCTACAGTACCCAATTGAGACTTTGGCGCCAAGAAACATTTTAAACGGTTGAGATGATTCAGAGAGAATCAAGGGCTAAGGATTGGTGGGAAATGCTCCAGTGGGTCCCACAAACTCAGAAAAGGGCTTTAAAAGAGAAAAGAAGCATATATGGAGAAGTATTAGTTTTAGTTTAGTGTAATTTAGTGTCGACTAGTGTAATTTGATTTTATTAGTGTAATTTAAAGCTTCTAAGTAATCAGTTAAGCTATTTCAGTGTATCTTTAATCTTTTTCAATAATCAATTTCAAGTTTTCAGTTGGATTCTCAGTTTATGTATCTATACTACTTATAAAGCAAAAATAGTCAAAGGTGAAAGTGGAAAAGTCAAGAAAAGTGAAATGTGAAATGTTGAAAAATGTATATAAGGAAATTATGAAATGTAATTAATACTCTTATTAAAACACCTCATCACTTAAAAGTACAATGATTTATACACATTGTACAACCAATTAAAATAATTAATACAAATCACAAATCGGGTTGACCCGGGACGCTTCAAACCCAACGGGTTGAACCGGTTTAATTTGACTCGTTTTCGACCCAACCTAGCAAGTTGACCCGGTTTAAATCGACCAAATTTTTGACCGGAACGGTTTAACCGGTTGAACCACCCGGGTCGAACCGGGTTTCAAATCATATCTAGCAAATTAAATACAACCAATTAAAACAATTAATACAAATCACAAACAGGGTTGACCCGGGACGCTTCAAACCCGACGGGTTGGATTGGTTTAATTTGACCCATTTTCGATCCAACCTAGCAAATTGACCCGGTTTAAATCAACCAATTTTTCGACCGAAACGGTTCAACCGGTTGAACCACCCGGGTCGAATCGGGTTTCAAAACATATCTACCAAATTAAATATAACAAATTAAAACAATTAATACATATCACAAACCGGGTTGACCCGGGACGCTTCAAACCCGAAGGGTTGAACCGGTTTAATTTGACCCGTTTTCGACCCAACCTAGCAAGTTGACCCGGTTTAAATCGACCAATTTTTCGACCGGAACGGTTCAACCGGTTGAACTACCCGGGTCGAACCGGGTTTCAAAACATTATGTTTAATTCCCAAATATTCAAACTTTTATTATTTTTCATTTATAACCTATAAACTTTTTTTTATCAATAAACTATTTGTCGCTATAATATTCCGTTGCTATGCACGGGTACTGGTCTAGTTTCATTAAAAGTCAAAAATATCAATTTGGTGAAGTTGTTGTTATTAAGTGTTTGAGTGGTTTCTCCTAGCTTATATAAGCCTTGACAAAGCTTATTGATCTTTCAGAAGCTATAAATTAGCAATATTCAGTTAAATAGAAAAATACCAAAAATAATAAATTAAATAGGAGAAAAATAAAAAAATAGAAGGCAGAACAAGAAGAAGGATTGAGCAGATGTAATTTGGAGTATTTTGGTGTTAGAAGTCTTGTGGAAGACTGTTAGGATAGATATTGGTCCTGGTTCCATCATCTCAGTCATATACTCTTTGTAAGTTTCAAAGCTTAATTTTCCATATTATTGTTTTTGTTGTTATTAGTAGTTGATTTGGTTTAAATAACTTTAATATTGATTAAATAAACTGTTGCAAGTATAAAATCAGTATAATTGGTTTAATAATCTAATAGATATAGTATAATTAGTTTGTTAGGGAGTGTTTGGATAAACCTGTTACTCTGTGTTACAGATTTGTTTGTTAGTATTTTATGTGTGCACAAGTCATCTTAGGTCCAAGTCAGTTAAGGCAAGTCATAAAATTGGTTAAGTTTAGTACCAAAAGTCAAAATCCAATTCTAATTCCCTTGACAGTCAACTGTCAAGGATTTTGGGATCCACAAGCCTTAAGTTCTAGTCATAAGTAAGTAATTTAGCTTATTTTAGTTTAGTTATAACTTATTTAGTCACAATTAATCATAAAATCAAGATAGAAACTCATAAAAGTCAAACTAGCAAAGTTCTATCAAAAGTCAAATTCATATCTCTCAGATTTTTGCAATAATTTAAAGAATTGTTTTGATTTATGTGTTTGGATTGAGACCCTAAAACTTTTTCCTAGTTAAAGATTACCACCTCAACCTCAGTATCCTACTTAGCTTATATTTTTGTGATTTTTGTCCTGGGCCCCACTCACCCCTAAACTCACTTGCAGGGCAAAGGTGTGCCCTGCACCAGCAGATTCAGGCCACACCACCACTTTGGTGGTGGTTTGTGACCACCTCAGTGGGCCCCACCTATCAAACTTAGGTTCTTACAACCCCCTCCTACCAGGGATCTTAAATTGACCTTTTGTTTGACCTGAATCTCAGTGGACCCCACCTAGAAATACCCATAAACTTTGTCCCCATTCTGTGTTAAAATCAAGTTTTGGATTAGCTTATTGTGGCTTACCAGCTTATCTACTGAGCTTATTTGACCAAATTGAGCTTAGACAAGTCCATAAGACTTATTTGAACCAGAATATACCAAGGTGGGTCCCACTTAAGCTCTTGTGAGCTTATTTACCACTTCAATCAACAAAAGTCAACTGTGGTAGCAATAAGCTTCCACAGTGCTTAATAATAAGCTCTAAATTAGTTGTTTTTACAAAAGTTGCTTATTTTTATATATAATATAGTTTTGTAAAAGAAAAATCAAGAAAATACAATATAAAAATAAGTGATAGTTTCTATTTAATTTAATTTAATTTTAATTTTCATTTTTAGATTTTAATTAAGAAAGTTGTGTTTTTATATTTTTATTAATTTCATTTTAGGTTAAAGTAATTATAATAATTTTCTCAGATTTTAATTTTGTCTTTTAGTATTAATTAGAATTAAAAATAGTTTTATTAGTAATTAATCAATAAATAAGTTTTAATTAGCATAATTAGTTTTTATATAGTAACACCTATATTTTATATTTTTCCTAGCTTCTATAAGTCATATAATAATTTTAGAAATTTTCTTGTGATTTATACTATTTATTTACTAGTTTTTATAAATTAAATAGTTTAATTAGTATTAATTATTATAAATAGTTCTTAATTGATAGAAAATTCATAAAAAGACAAAAAGATTTATTTTTATTTTTTATACTTTCTTCAAGTTCATTTTAAGTTTTAGAAAGTATTTTTATAAGTTTTTAGTTTAATTTGTAGTATTTATAATTTTTAGTTTTAATTAAATTAGTTTTAATTAAATAGTTAATAAGTTTTTAATTAAATAATTAATAATAAATAATAAAATAATCTAAAAAATAGTTTTCTTTTTAATTTAATTTTATTTTAAGTTTAAGTTTATAGAATTTTCAATTTTAACCCTTGTAGTTTATTTTTCCTTAAAACTCACCTTTTTCTCAGTACGCAGTCGCGTCTGATTTTAAATTGGTGTACGTTTTAACGTTTTAGATATCTAGTTTTTTTTTGTAATCATTCTAATAGTTTATTTAAGTCATTTTATTTTATAAAACCCTAGTTTAAATCACTCACACACACTTTATACCTTTCCTGTTCACATTCACTGATCACAGATTCGTTTTTAATACCATCACAACCTCGTTGGGACATTACGACCCGGGAAAACACTGTATTTCACGGAAGCATTTGCCTCAGCTGTTTGACTATTACAGTTGGCCATTCACAAGTGGCTGATCAATAATTATCTGACTGTTTGAGGCGAATCAAAATTTGGCGCCGCTGCCGGGGAGGTTGTGCGCATATTTTAAACGATTTTGCGTATTAGTGAATCTGGATATACATCCATTGTATATTTACCATCTTTTATCCATATTTTTATAAAACAAAACACAAAAATATTCACCTTTACACCCCTACCTATTTGATTCTTCATTTCTCATCCCCAAAACCCTTTGATTCTACTTTCTTCCACTTGTCCCATAATTAATTCTAATGGCATCTCTCGATGACGATTTCTTTAAACAAAGGGCCTGTAAAAGTAAAGTTGAAAAACTTATGGCCTTGTCAAAAATGTCGAGATGTTATGTTGATTATGATGGACCTTCGATTCCTATTCCCTCTCCGGTGAGGGAAAGAGATCATGAAACCGAGGTGACAAAGGACCTTGTACTTTCCTCTGACGATGGAAGTGCTAAATACGTCCAAACCACGGTTGTCCAAAAACCTGAGCTCACAAATGCTCCTAAACCTTCAAGAATCAATCCTGATCTTTCACGGTTTACGGTTAAAAGTTTGTCAAGCAAACGTACAGAGCTTAGGGCAGTGACTGAAAAGAACGACTTACCTGATCTTCACGTTTATCAAAAATAAAAACCCGAGACCATAACGGAAGTGGTGGAAATTGCTAGCTCTCAGAGCACACCACTTGTCCCACCTCCTGATTTTGTTCCTTGTGTCGGTTGTGGTGAGCCGCTTTTCGGTTTTCCATGTCGTTGGTGTACATGTGAACAATGTGGTAATGATATTCAAGACGGGAGTTGTTTGTTTTGTGGGTCGAGTAATTCATTTGCTTATGATCCTAATCAAAACTCATTCAACGACTCCTCAAATTTTTCTAACTACCCATCACATTCATACGAGCAAGAATCATATTATCCAAATATCAATGATGCTTTGTATCAAAATACACCAAGCCAGACTCAACAGTTTTACTGTTGTGAGTACTGTGGAGGTCCACACTTTAGCTCTGATTGTCAAACAAGGAATCCATTTCCTTGTAACGATTACGACTATTCGTTTCAAGACCCACCTCCACAATACCAAATGAACCAAGCAACTCCTCAAAACCAGCAAGACCCTTGTCTAGAGGCTCTTGAAAAACTTAAAAACATTAGAGAGGAGTTAGCTAATATGTCGTTTCACAATGCACCAAGTTCTTCTTGTGTACATTGTGGGGGTCCTCATAATGATGATCAATGTCAACCTTCCGGTTTTGACACATCCACACCCCCACAATTTCCACTCATTCCATATTCTCGTGATAATTCTTTCACAGAATTACTTGCTGAAAAACATGCTGCTAGAGACGAAAGAAGCATGGAAGAATTACTAGTCTTAGAACAAACAGCTATAACACGTACCAAATTTCAAAATGCTGTTTTTCTCGATGAGGATGATGAAAGTGATGATACCTCATCATGTTCATCAGTTGAGACTCCTTCCATGCATATACAGGGAGAAAAGAATATAACTGAATCACCAGCAGTAGAAATAATGGAACTTGTAGACTCCATTACTGCTAGTCCTTCTCATCTCCCTGAGTATGATGTTATCACACCCGAGGTTCCCACTCACTCTCTGAACATGGGGGACGAGCATCTTGACACTGTTCCTGCAAAGGAATCGGACGAATTCATAAAGTCTAGTGTTGAGAACCTTGTCCCAATCCCAAGAGATTCACAGGGAATTCTTGAACATATGTGTGATATCCCTCCCCCTCTTGTCTTTCCAAATGATCATATTGAAATGTTCTCTGATTCAGATGAGAACTATTCTTTATCTTGTGGAGACATAAGTTATGTGGGGGAATTACCTTCTGAGCTTGTCAACTCAGAAGAAGAGAATGAGGAAGAAATTCACCAAGACGAATCTCTTCGTCTTACATTATTAAATGCTAATCTTCTAATTTCTAGAATCGAGGCTTTTAATGAAAAGCCTATTTCATCTCCTATCCCCGTCAAGGATAGTGAGATTTTGATCAATGATTCTATTTCGGAATTGCAAACGTTCCATTTTGATCAAACGGAAGAGAAGATAAGTGGTATCACCACTTCTCATTCTTATAATTCTCTTCCCGTTTATGAATCATTTACTATTGAAGAGTTCCCCAATGAACTCACTCAATTCAATCCCGAATACGAATCATTCACCTTTGAGGAGTTCTCCTGTGAACTCACTCATATCATATCTCCACCGGAGTATGATACTTTCTATTTTGATCTAGATATACCCATAATATGTCTTGATCAAACGAGCTTAAAAGAGGAGATTCATGAAACAATGAATTCTCCTATTGATGATGAGGAGTTAGTTATAATTTTCATCATGACTTTCTTTCTTTTCTTCATATATCCCGTGGCTTCTCCTGTTCTTCACTCTTTCGGGAGTGAGGACATTATCTTTGACCCCGGCATTCTCATTTATAAATTATGAGCCGGGTGTCATTATATCTCATCGGTGTGGAACTTTCACGTACTTCAAATGTTTATCCAAACGTCTTGAATGAAAGTCCGATGTAGATTGTCTCTTCCACTTACTTCCCCATGGACAAATAAATTCGGGGTCGAGTCAAGTTAGCGACTCGGTAATCAAAAACAGTAGCATGTACATAGGTTTTCACCCGTGTGTAACACCCAAGTGTGGGGGAGATACCCCACATGTTGTATATATATATATATATATATATATATATATATATATATATATATATATATATATATATATATATATATATATATATATATATATCCTCTAAAAAAAGAAAAAAAAAGAAAGAAAAAAAAATGTAAATATAGTGATAGCTTCTATTTAAGAAGTTTTATCTAAAAAAAAATAATTGTATGTATATACATTTTAAATAAAGGCTGTGGAATATTTTTTTCTTCTTACGTTCTAAGTGTTGGTTTAACACCCGGTACTTTGAATATTGAGGACAATATTCAGTTCTAAGTGTGGGGGGAGATTCGTTATTCTAACGAATTTTAACACATGTTCCATCAAGAACCCCCATTTTAGCCCAAATTTTAAATTTTTTCTCACTTAGAACGCAATAAATGGTATCAATCCTCCATGTCTAACCCACAACAGGATTGGCTAATCCAGGAGCAAACGGTTCTTGGTAAAGATAATTCAAACCCGTTTATGGCTTGCAATTTGCCAAAAATTGTATGGTTCCTCAACTCCCCATATCCCATAAAGCGAATGAGTTGGCTAGCCCGCAAGATTATGGCTTGTAGTAAAGGCCGTGAAAAACCATAATTGGTAATCAGCTCACCAAGATGTTGACTATTCCATCAAGAGTTGGCTAGTCCAGAAGTAAACGGCTTTTGGTAAAGACAAATCAAATCGGTTGACAGCTGGTGGTTTGCTCAAAATCACACGGTTATCAGGTGTGCCACAGTTCTTACACCTGGCTACTCCAGAAGTGATGGCTTTTGGTAAAGAGTTTTTCAAATCCATTAAGTTTTTCTCAAAAGATTGCTAGGGACTAGCAATAGTTTAGTGTGGGGGATTGATGAGTGTCTAAATACTCATCATTTTATACTAATCTGAACTGCCAAAACATACAAAAATACTCAAATATGTATCAAAATACTTAAAATATCTTAGAAGTGTGTTTTATATGTTTCAAATGCAAAATATGCAAAAACAGATGAAAAACGTACAAAGTTTGCATAATTGGCAGTTTCAGTCCCTCAACTTTCATAAATTGTCAAAACTAGTCCCTGGTTATTCTAAAAACATGAAAAAGTCATCAAAGGTCCTTTTTAATCATAAAGTTACATATTTAGTCCTTTGGTGCAAAGTTTCACAAAATTACAAGTTTAGTCCCTATACTTTAGAAATTGACATAAATGGTCCCTGGGATGTAAAAACTTTGAGAAAAATCAATTTTGGTCCTTATACTAATAATATTTTGCAGGAATGGTCCTTGGTGTGAAGTTTGGTGAATTTACATGATTGGTCCCTGAAGTTTCACAGTTTGGCAAAACAGGTCCCTCAAAGTTTCAAACTTGACAGTTTTAGTCCCTGGGTGTTCAAAATGGGAAAATTATCATTAAGGGTCCTAGGGAATTCATAATTGTCACTATTAGTCCTTGGGTGAAAAGTTTGGAGAAATTGCAAAAGGGCCCCTCAACTTTGCAAGTTTGGCAAAAATAGTCCCCGGTATTTTAAAAATGAAATTATCAAAACATACCCTTATACTATTCACATATGGCAATTTTGACCCTTGTGATTACTTTGGGAAAATACCAATTCAGCCCTTTAACTTTGAATAAATTACAAAATTGGTCCTTGTAATTTCTTAAAAACCAAACGGATCCTTTTATTATTATACCACCAAAATCCTAATCCACTAAACCTAAACTATCCAGCCCACCCACTATCCTATTACCCAAGCCCATGTGATACCAGCCCAACACCAAAACAAACCCAACCTTTAATATTAAAACGGGTCAAACGGTCAACAAACCGCCAAAACCACTCCCTACTGTTCATCTCCTTCTCCCTCACCTGCATCACCCAAACCACCTGGTATTCCACCTCCACCTCACCTCCCCACTTGCTTACCCACTCTCCTCCACCTCCACAACCCTCCAAAACCTTGAAAACATCCCCACGTTATCTACAGTACCCAATTGAGACTTTGGCGCCAAGAAACATTTTAAACGGTTGAGATGATTCAGAGAGAATCAAGGGCTAAGGATTGGTGGGAAATGCTCCAGTGGGTCCCACAAACTCAGAAAAGGGCTTTAAAAGAGAAAAGAAGCAGATATGGAGAAGTATTAGTTTTAGTTTAGTGTAATTTAGTGTCGACTAGTGTAATTTGATTTTATTAGTGTAATTTAAAGCTTCTAAGTAATCAGTTAAGCTATTTCAGTGCATCTTTAATCTTTTTCAATAATCAATTTCAAGTTTTCAGTTGGATTCTCAGTTTATGTATTTCATTAAAAGTCAAAAATATCAATTTGGTGAAGTTGTTGTTATTAAGTGTTTGAGTGGTTTCTCCTAGTTTATATAAGCCTTGACAAAGCTTATTGATCTTTCAGAAGCTATAAATTAGCAATATCCAGTTAAATAGAAAGATACCAAAAATAATAAATTAAATAGGAGAAAAATAAAAAAATAGAAGGCAGAACAAGAAGAAGGATTGAGCAGATGTAATTTGGAGTATTTTGGTGTTAGAAGTCTTGTGGAAGACTGTTAGGATAGATATTGGTCCTGGTTCCATCATCTCAGTCATATACTCTTTGTAAGTTTCAAAGCTTAATTTTCCATATTATTGTTTTTGTTGTTATTAGTAGTTGATTTGGTTTAAATAACTTTAATATTGATTAAATAAACTGTTGCAAGTATAAAATCAGTATAATTGGTTTAATAATCTAATAGTTATAGTATAATTAGTTTGTTAGGGAGTGTTTGGATAAACCTGTTACTCTGTGTTACAGATTTGTTTGTTAGTATTTTATGTGTGCACAAGTCATCTTAGGTCCAAGTCAGTTAAGGCAAGTCATAAAATTGGTTAAGTTTAGTACCAAAAGTCAAAATCCAATTCTAATTCCCTTGACAGTCAACTATCAAGGATTTTGGGATCCACAAGCCTTAAGTTCTAATCATAAGTAAGTAATTTAGCTTATTTTAGTTTAGTTATAACTTATTTAGTCACAATTAATCATAAAATCAAGATAGAAACTCATAAAAGTCAAACTAGCAAAGTTCTATCAAAAGTCAAATTCATATCTCTCAGATTTTTGCAATAATTTAAAGAATTGTTTTGATTTATATGTTTGGATTGAGACCCTAAAACTTTTTCCTAGTTAAAGATTACCACCTCAACCTCAGTATCCTACTTAGCTTATATTTTTGTGATTTTTGTCCTGGGCCCCACTCACCCCTAAACTCACTTGCAGGGCAAAGGTGTGCCCTGCACCAGCAGATTCAGGCCACACCACCACCTTTGGTGGTGGTTTGTGACCACCTCAGTGGGCCCCACCTATCAAACTTAGGTTCTTACAACCCCCTCCTACCAGGGATCTTAAATTGACCTTTTGTTTGACCTGAATCTCAGTGGACCCCACCTAGAAATACCCATAAACTTTGTCCCCATTCTGTGTTAAAATCAAGTTTTGGATTAGCTTATTGTGGCTTACCAGCTTATCTACTGAGCTTATTTGACCAAATTGAGCTTAGACAAGTCCATAAGACTTATTTGAACCAGAATATACCAAGGTGGGTCCCACTTAAGCTCTTGTGAGCTTATTTACCACTTCAGTCAACAAAAGTCAACTGTGGTAGCAATAAGCTTCCACAATGCTTAATAATAAGCTCTAAATTAGTTGTTTTTACAAAAGTTGCTTATTTTTATATATAATATAGTTTTGTAAAAGAAAAATCAAGAAAATACAATATAAAAATAAGTGATAGTTTCTATTTAATTTAATTTAATTTTAATTTTCATTTTTAGATTTTAATTAAGAAAGTTGTGTTTTTATATTTTTATTAATTTCATTTTAGGTTAAAGTAATTATAATAATTTTCTCAGATTTTAATTTTGTCTTTTAGTATTAATTAGAATTAAAAATAGTTTTATTAGTAATTAATCAATAAATAAGTTTTAATTAGCATAATTAGTTTTTATATAGTAACACCTATATTTTATATTTTTCCTAGCTTCTATAAGTCATATAATAATTTTAGAAATTTTCTTGTGATTTATACTATTTATTTACTAGTTTTTATAAATTAAATAGTTTAATTAGTATTAATTATTATAAATAGTTCTTAATTAATAGAAAATTCATAAAAAGACAAAAAGATTTATTTTTATTTTTTATACTTTCTTCAAGTTCATTTTAAGTTTTAGAAAGTATTTTTATAAGTTTTTAGTTTAATTTGTAGTATTTATAATTTTTAGTTTTAATTAAATTAGTTTTAATTAAATAGATAATAAGTTTTTAATTAAATAATTAATAATAAATAATAAAATAATCTAAAAAATAGTTTTCTTTTTAATTTAATTTTATTTGAAGTTTAAATTTTCAATTTTAACCCTTGTAGTTTATTTTTCCTTAAAACTCACCTTTTTCTCAGTACGCAGTCGCGTCTGATTTTAAATTGGTGTACGTTTTAACGTTTTAGATATCTAGTTTTTTTTTGTAATCATTCTAATAGTTTATTTAAGTCATTTTATTTTATAAAACCCTAGTTTAAATCACTCACACACACTTTATACCTTTCCTGTTCACATTCACTGATCACAGATTCATTTTTAATACCATCACAACCTCGTTGGGACATTACGACCCGGGAAAACACTGTATTTCACGGAAGCATTTGCCTCAGCTGTTTGACTATTACAGTTGGCCATTCACAAGTGGCTGATCAATAATTATCTGACTGTTTGAGGTGAATCAATATGCGTAGACCGTTTTCTGACGTCCTTTTCTGACCAGATTCCGTTAATATTCCGACCAATATTTCTGGCACCTTTTGTATACACCATTTGGACCATGTATAAGCGTACGTTGACCACAGATTCACGATATGGAACAAAAAGTATTAAAAATACGTGTAGTAGTAGTAAACATAGATCTATTTTTTTGGACATAAAGGACCAAAATAAACAGCTATGTGAAACTGAGTTGACATCTGTGTACAATACAATACTTTTTGACCATTGGATAGAATAAAGACTATGTAGAGAACTGTTTATAAACAAAGATAAGGAAAAAAAATTTCAGATCTAAAAAAATGATGTAAAAAACAGCTTAAACATAGTACGAACCACAAGAAAATCATCAAAAAGTAACACCATAGCTCTGATGCCAATTGTAGGACCGAAAAGTAATGATTTTTATGTGATTCGGGAGGTCGAGGTTGATCAAAGTATATGAACTCCATGTTTGGTTCTAGAGAGATAGAGTAGAGAGAGGGTGAAGAAAAAGGAAGTTTATTAAAGATGAAAAAATAATTACACAATTTCTCACACCCCTCATGGAGAGTAATGAGGGGTATTTATAAGCTCATTACAATATGTCTATCCTACTTGTACAATAGTAGTCCCTGCGGGCACAACTAATTACATATCTAGTCCAATTCACGTATGTGACGTTATCTTTATAAAAGAGCGAGGCTAACAGCTATACTACAAAGTTTCATTGTTATCTAACAAGAATATTGTATTCCGAGTTTTGCAAAAGGGCTTTCAAAATCTTAGATTGGTTTTTACAGTGATTATTATAATTATTTTTATGTTAGCGTCACATTATCATTTTATATCACCACGATAATCACCTTTTATCTTTTATGTTAAAAATAGATACTTTATACAAACATGCCCTAAAAAATACAACACATATACTCACAAACAAAAGAAATACAATGGTGATGGTGATCACCACTATGCGCAAAATTTAATGGTGATGGGGGGTTTCTTATGAAGGTCATGCGCATCCGGGTGATAATGGTGAAGGGTCATCTCATAAAAACCAGCCTTAAAGATAATCTTGACTAGTTCTTTGCTATGCTAGTTATTAATTCTAAATCATTGTTAAGAAAATAATAATAAGCTTATCAACAGCATATCATGGTGCATACATTGTTATTTTGCAATTTGAATATACTACGACACCGCCTAATTGTTTCACCGAGTACTTATTAAACTCGTTTTTATGCTACTCGATAGTCGAGTTAATGAAAATCTCAGGTGAGTTATTTTAAGTATCAAGTTTTTGTTACATACTGAGGGACAAATCCCCACCATTCATCTAATTTAATCTAATGGTGGAGATTAACCTAAAATTAAATTGGGAAACCTAAGTCCATGTTTTTTTTCCCTTTTTTTATTTTTCTTTTTTATTATTCACTTTTTTTTATTTCTTTCTTTTTTTCCTTTTTTTTGCCTTTCTTCCAAATAACGTGTTTTTTTTTTTCAAGATTTTTTTTTAATTATAAATTCACGATTTTTTTTACTTTATTAAATTTTCGTCCGTTTTGTCTGTTTTCACATGTTTATATACGTTTTTGTCCGTTTTCATACGTTTTCGTCCATTTTTTTACATTTTCGTTTGTTTTCAGACGTTTTTGTCCGTTTTTATACGTTTTCATCCGTTTTTTACGTTTTCGTCTGTTTTCAGATGTTTTCGTCAATTTTTATACGTTTTCGTTCGTTTTTGTCCGTTTTTATACGTTTATAATGTTTTCATCCGTTTTCATACGTTTTCGTCTGTTTTTATACGATTTTGACCGTTTTTTATGTTTTCGTCTATTTTCAAACATTTTCGTCTAATTTCATACGTTTTCATCCGTTTTCAGACGTTTTTATCCGTTTTCGCTCGTTTTTTGTCCGTTTTCATACGTTTATATACGTTTTCGTCTTTTTTCATACGTTTTCATTCGTTTTTATACGATTTTGTCCGTTTTTATACGTTTCCGTCCATTTTTATACGTTTTTGTCCGTTTTCATACGTTTTCATATGTTTTCATCCGTTTTCATATGTTTTCGTCCGTTTTCATACGTTTTCAGATGTTTTCATCCATTTTTAAACATCTTTGTACGTTTTCAAACGTTTTCGTACATATTCGTCCGTTTTCTTACGTTTTCGTCCATTTTTATACGTTTTCGTCCATTTTAAAATGTTTTCGGCCATTTTCAGACGTTTTCATACGCTTCTGAATATAAAAAGTATTATTCTTTGATTCTCAGAATATCACAAGTGATATTCTTAATATCACAGGTGATTTTCAACTAATGTTTTGTAACATGAAAATCACTTGTGATATTCAGAATATGACAAGTGATATTCAGAAAATCACAAGTGATATTAAGAAAATCACAAGTGATATTCTGAATATCACAAGTGATATTATGAATATCACACGTGATTTTCAACTAATGTTTTGTAACATGAAAATCACAAGTGATATTCTGAATATCAAAAGTGATATTCAGAAAATTACAAGTGATATTCAGAATATTATAAGTGATTTTCACATTTTTTTAATTCAGGTTTTTTTTCACTTTCTTATGTTTTCGTCTGTTTTTGTTTGTTTTCATACATTTTCTTTCATTTTCATATGTTTCTGAATATCTTAATTGATATTATTAATATCACAAGTGATATTCTGAATATCATAAAAAATCACTTGTGATATTAAGAATATCAATTGTGATATTCAGAAACGTATGAAAACGGACGAAAATATATCAAAACGAACGAATGTGTATGAAAGCGTAAAAACACGCCTGGAAAGGGACGAAAATGTATGAAAAATTGATGAAAACGGACGAAAACATATAAAAACCGCTGAAAAGTATGAAAACAGACGAAAACGTCTAAAAACGGACAAAAATACATAAAAACGGACGAAAATGTTTTCATACGGTTTCATCTGTTTTCGTCTGTTTTCATTCGTTTTTGTTTGTTTTCTTACGTTTTTATCCGTTTTCATACATTTTCCTCCGTTTTCATTCATTTTTGTTTGTTTTTAAATGTTTTCAGACGTTTTCATAGATTCCTGAATAACACAAGTGATATTCTGTGATATTTAGAATATCGCCTGTGATATTCAGAATATCGCCTGTGATATTCAGAATATCGCAAGTGATATTCTGAATATCGCAAGTGATTTTCTGAATATCACAAGTGATTTTCAACAAATATTTTTCTGAATATCACAAGTGATATTCAGAAAATCACAAGTGATATTCAGAAAATCACAAGTAATATTCAGAATATCACAAGTGATTTCACATTTTTTTAATTCACGTTTCTTTTGCTTTCTAACGTTTTTGTCCGTATTCATACATTTTGTATATTTTCATTCATTTTCATACATTTCTGAATATCACAATTGATATTCTTAATATCACAAGTGATATTCTGTGATATTCTAAATATCACTTGTTATATTAATAATATCAATTGTGAAATTTAGAAACGTATGAAAATGGATGAAAACGAACGAATACGTATGAAGGCGTGAAAATACGTCTGAAAACGGACAAAAAAGTATGAAAATGGACGAAAACGAAAGAAAACATATGAAAACAGGCGAAAACGTATGAAAATGGACGAAAACATATATAAATGTATGAAAACAGACGAAAACATAAAAAATGGATGAAAACGGACGAAAACATATGAAAACGAACAAAAACGTCTGAAAACGTATAAAAGCTGCCGAAACGTATGAAGGCGGACGAAAACGTCTGAAAACGGACAAAAATATATGAAAACGGACGAAAACATATGAAAACGTATGAAAACAGACGAAAACATGTAAAAACATACGAAAACGTAAAAGAATGGATGAAAACATATGAAAACGGATGAAAACATATGCTAACGAACAAAAACGTCTGAAAACGTATAAAAGCTTTCGAAACGTATGAAGACGGACGAAAACGTCTGAAAACAAACAAAAATGTATGAAAACGGATGAAAACAGAAAAAAAAAACGTATGAAAACATAAGAAAACAGACGAAAGCAGACGAAAACGTCTAAAAACAGACGAAAACGTAAAAAAAATGGACGAAAACGGACAATAATGTCTGAAAACGTATAAAAAGTGTCGAAACGGACAAAAACGTCTGAAAACGGACGAAAATGTATAAAACGGACGAAAACGTCTATAAATGAACAAAAACTCAAAAAACAGACGAAAACGTATGAAAACGGACGAAAACGTGTATAAACGTATGAAAACGGACGAAAACGTATGAAATTGAAAAAAACGTGAATTTAAATAAAAAACGTAAATTTAAAAAAAAATGCACATGAATTTTTCAATAAAAAGAAAAAAAAATGAATTAAAAAAAATATTTATTAAAAAAAGAAAAAAAAATGTAAATAAAAAGAAGAAAAAAGCGTAAAAGTAAAAAAGAAAGAAAAAAAAACTAAAAGGAAAAAAAGAAAGAAAACGTTAATAGAATAAAAGAGAAAAAAAAACTTGAATAGAAACAAGAAAATACAAAAAAAAGAAAAAAAAAGTAAATAAGTAAGACAAAAAGATAAACAAAAAAATATGAACTTAAGTTGCATATTAAATCTTAGATTAATCCTTACCTTTAGATCAAATTAAATGAATGATGGGAATTTTGTCCCTTAATTTATAGCAAAAAACTAGTTCACAAAATAACCTTTCTCTTATTCAAAATAGAAACTTCAGTTTCCTATAGGCCCAGCCCGGCCCAGCTCAACCGGCTGTTTTGCCAGTACCATTAATAAAAGCTTCCATAACATCTCAATCCCCATACTACACATCAACCATCTTCAATTCTGCATTTGCATAGTATCAAACACCACTCTACACGCCATTGACACTCACTACCAGATCCACTTGGACATTACACACATGACACGTATATACATCACACAGTCTTCGTACAACTATTACTAGTCAAATTTCACTTTCACGAAATCCAACAAGCTATTTGACCTCCATTATTACATATAGCCCATAGCTCGTAGCACATAGCTAGCTAGGTATAGAATCTTCATTTTTCACATACTACGTGAACATTTCGTCACTTGTTCACTACCGTCACTAGTTTCATTCAATACATTTGTACGACAAACATTTATTTTCACAACTACGTCATCTCACCTCATCATATCCTTATAACACACAAACTTCCTATAAAAACATCGTATACGAACCTTTGAGTTTTATATACCAAGTAAGTGATCATCTTCTTGTTAGCTAGTTAGAAATTTGAAATATGGGGAATTGTCAAGCAGCTGAGGCAGCGACTGTGGTGATCGTGCATCCAGGCTATAAAATAGAGAGAATTTATTGGTCTGTTAGTGCTAGAGATGTTATGAATACGAATGTTGGTTATTATGTGGCACAAGTCGTTAAATCGCCTTTCGTAGTTAAGGCGGACAATGGGTTGCCTGTGAAGCAACTGAAGTTGCTTAAGCCTGATGATACTTTGCTTATTGGTCAAGTTTATCGACTCATTAGTTATGAAGGTAACTAACTAACTATACTGTGCTTTTTGCCTTTATGTAAGTTGTAAAAAATGTCATTAGATTTTGATTAATTTGCAAGTAACATTTTAAAACTTTTTTGTAGATGTGTTGAAAGAATTTGCTGCAAAGAAGTGCATGAAACTTGGGAAGTTGTTGATGGAAAGAGGAGTTATTGAGCTAAAGAAAAAAGATGTTGCTGATGCACAATTGCACCACGTACCTAATAACAGTTCAACCAAGGTAATATTTAAATTTCACGTAAAGTTAATTATGGTGATGTTTGTACGAGTATAATATATATCGAACTATTGCTTGCTTATTCAAACTGATGTTTGGTATACTTTTTAGCATAACTTAAAAAGTGTTGTACGTTTTGTAGTTGAGGTTGACATACATATATTATTTTTCGTCAAAAGTGTGTGTTTAAGAAATGTGAAACTAGTTAGAACTTATTTTTTGGACGTGTGTAATGAGTGTGCTTAATCCATTTGTTTGTTACTATAAAAAATATAATAATAAGACCAGCTAGCTAAACTGTACTACTTTCAGACTATCAATTCAATATTGGTTCTTGTTGATGGTTATTTGTTACTCACATCCCAAGTTAACCTTTGATTTTGATCAGATCTTTGAAATATATTTTAATGAATAAAATAATGAAAATAAGGTGTTACCATGTCATCCTCGTTTCTACCATTTGTGCATTCTTGATTAATTAAAAATTCTAGTGCTTAGCTGAAAAGCTGAAACAAGCACAATCTAAAATATTACATGTTTTTTTTTTACTAATTATGCCAGTGTAGATGTTGTTTATGGATGTAAAACCATGTGCTTGTTCTTGCTGTCAAGGCATAATTGTGCTGGATTAACTTACTAAATAGTGAGTGACTAGTGACACCCCTTAAGCTTAATATGTAGATCTATATGATCTACTTACTTAACTTTTCAAATTGCTAAAGGCTAGATAGAAAAGTGAAGCTAATTATGTGCTAAAAGTTTACTTTTTCATATATGATTCTTCAAATCTTTGTAGAACATGTGAAGAATATTTTGTGATTGATCTTTAACATAATGATACTATATGAAAAAGGTCACTTTTGAAGCTTGTAAACAATATTTCTACATTGTTTTTATATTGTATTAAAATGAAATAAAAGGGGCTTCTTTCTGATGGTGGTTTGACATATTGCAGAACTACAGTGGTGGCAACAGAAGAAGGAATGGTGGCAGGCAACACCATCAAAGTCATGGCGGAGGACCATGGAAACCAGCTCTAAAAAGTATTTCAGAGATTGGAAATTGAACTACTATCTGCTTTTTTTCTTTTTTCTTTTTGTATTTGCAATTAATAAAAATAGAAGTCCATTTAACACATCTCATCTAGAATACTGTCATTTTCGCTTAAAACTTTAGATATATAAACATGATAATATCAACAATCAACACATCGAATATAACATTTACAACAATTTGGACTAACTTGATCCACCTGAATGGGAAAACTATGATTTGAAACAAAGGTGGTTCGCGTGCATTGTCTGAAAATAACTGCTGAAATGCAACTCCATCTACATATTTATTAAAGTAAAACAATATGTTATTCTTTTGGGGTTTCTATACATTATAAGCGGCTAACTAATCAAGTAATCAGTAAAACAGACTAGTATAATTGATTGCTTTGAGACGACTGTTATACCTTAAAAGCTCCCAATATCGCCCCTGCTATTCAAAAGAACTATCTGATTCAGGTTTTTGAAGAATCATTTCACAAGATAAAACATAGGAACAAGTATTGCTCCTTATCAACTACGAGTATCAAACAAGACCGTTACAAGTTACAACAACCATATGAACTTGATCTACCTTAACCAAAACATCATGATTTGAACTAAAAGTGGGTCGCTATATTGCATCACTTACCATTATTGACATGTAGACTCCTAGAGTACTAAAGCAAAACATTAAAATACAGGTCAAATTGGTGTACGAATCAAAATCGACGATATAAATATCAAATCGTTTGTAAGTGTAGAAAACAAAAACACTGTAAGAGAGCTAGGTGTCGGCATGGTGTTCGTCCGCCATTGACCCAACAACGCACGAATGGCACGTTGGGCTGCACAGTGGCTCGTGTTATTCGTCCGCCGTTCGGCTTTTATCCATTTCAATCAAATGTGTTGTTGGTATTTATTTATTTATTTTGAGTGAATGGGTATTTTTTTCGTAGGATATTTTGTAGACTTACAAAGTGTTATTTGTTTTTTTTTGTTGATTATTATATTTTAGTTGGTGGTGTGCACCAAAGACTCAAGTATGGTATCACTATATAGTTCCAAATGAAAAATATATGATAACAATCCTTTGTCTTTTTGCATAATCTACATATACATTAGTTGATCATTATTGTTGGTGCCGTTATAATGTGTTCGTTTCAAGACAAAGATATCACTATATAGTATATGGCTTTAATTCGTCTTATCAGGCTCCATAGTTCACACAAGACGAATCTAATAATAATTACATAATTTATAATAATTATATATATAATACATTACCCGTGGTTGTAGGGGTATTTTTTATTAGCTCCTTTTTGGGCCTCCAAGGCCCAAACCCGACCTTTTGCTGATTTGGGCACCGCCTCTTCTATCTCACAGCAAACATCGCACTGTGAGTGCCACCGGTGAAACCATCGGGTGCAATAAAACCCGGCCGGCCAAGAACAACCCGATCCGATCTCAGCCTGCTATAGTAACTTTATGAGAGGGCTACAGTAAAATATGCTATTTTAATGAGTGGTAGGTTGATTTGTGATTTTGGGGTTAGATTGCTGCCATCTGTTCTTATATACAGTGGTAAATATTATCACACCCACACACTTATCATAAACTTATCTTTTAGGCTCTCATTTGCATCATCTGACTTTGCTCATCATTGTTGGTAGGTTGCTGATTTCTCCTTTTTTTTTTCTCTCTTTTTTTTTTAGTGCCTTTTTCCTTATGTTACATGCTTTTTTGCTGCTGAGGGTTGTTAGGCTGTTGGAATAAATGAGGGGTATGTGTTTTTGGTTCTGAAATTTAAGATTCGATGGTCAATGAGGTGATTAATAAGCCTGATGCCGGCTTAGGGTTCTTATGGGTTAGTGTTAACCCTCATTTATGTGTATGCCTCATTTATGGCTTACGATTCTTAGAAGTTACTGTTAGAGCTGATTTATGCGTGTGCCTCATTTATGACGAATTTTTTGTTTTAGGGGTTTAGGTTTATCAGATAGATCAGTCGTTAGATGGCATATTAAATGCCTTTAAAAGCTGTAAAGTGTTAGATATGGTGCAAAAGGCAGTTACACTTAGATGTTTAAAAATAGTTGGTAGCTTAGATGTTCTATGATTATGATTTATGAATGACGGTCTTTTGCCAGGCTGCAATTTATTAAGGCCATTATCTTGCCCAACCAAGCTGATCTGAATTGTCGGTGCAGCTATGGGCTGCTATTCGATTTTTGCCCTTGCGTTTCTGGGCGCGTATCTTGCCTGGGCAGTCACATTGAGATTGTGATTGCAGCCATGGTTGGTGTTTGGTACCGCTATTATTGCAGTTCGTATGCTGAGTTGTACTGAATTGCATCAATGGCGGGCCAAAGTGTCAGATTTGCGGCCATGGTGACATGAAAATGATTGTAATGCTATTATAAGGGGCTATGATGAATATGACAATGATAGATTGAATCTGTGATTGTCGATTAAAGCTGTGATCATCCGTGTCTTGGCAGGGCAGATAATTACATTTGCAGCCATGCTGGATCTATCCACTTTCTTCGATTGTCAACCTATCTGAGCCTCATAGGCACATTTATTTGTGTCGGGACAAGCTTGCTATGCTTGCATCCAGCCTAGGTTGGACTGAATTGCATGAATGGCGGGGCAAAGTTTCAGATTTGCAGCCATAATACATTAGCCGTGGTTGTACGGGCTCTTTTTGGACCCCCCCCCCTTTTTGGGACTTGGAGGACCATACCCGAGCTTTTGATAATTTTGTTCTATCAGGTCTTCTCTCACAACAAACACCGTCCTGTGAGTGGTCCCGGTGAAATCTTCGGATGCAATACAACCCATCTGGCGAAGGACAACCCGATCTGACCTGACTTTGCTATAGTAATACTGTTAGACAGCTACAGTCACATATAATAGTTTAATGGGTGGTAGTTGGGTTTGTGAGGTGAAGTATTTGTGGTTAAATGAGGGTTATGTGGTTTTAGTTATGCAATTTAAGATTCAGTGGTGAATGAGGTCATTAATGAGCGTGATACCGACTTAGGGTTCTTATTTAAAAATAGTGTGAAATACAGCTACATAAAACAATATGCAAATTTGGTAAGGTAGGCATTTATGTGTACTTGAAATTATGAGTATTGTTTAGAGTTGGATCTTTAAAAATGGTGTCAAAGGCAGTTACACTTAGATGTTTAAAAATAGTTGGTAGGTTAGATGTTCTATGATTATGATTTATGAATGAGAGTATTTTGGTAGGCTGCAATTTATCGAGGTCATTATCTTGGCCAGATATGTTGCAAGGCTGATTTTGAAGATAGGCTAATGGATTTAGAACTGTGTCTGGCTCGGAATAGCTGCTACACATACACTTTCGGATCCAGCGAGTGATTGAAGCCTGATTTTAGGTGGTTGCGATTATGCTTCATTAATGGCAAACATCGAAGCTTCATGGTCAAATTGCAGGGTAATGTACATGATATACATGCTATTATAAACTTATTGTCACTCTGAAATTGTCAGAGAATAACTGGGGTTCGATTGTGATTACCTTAGTGTTACATGTTGGATAATGGGATGTATATATGCAGGTTTGCTCCATCAGGTAAGTTGCTGATAATGGCCTGAAGCGCCTTGCAGAAGAGTTTGGTCCCCAATAGGCAGTGCAATACATTGTTCTACAGGTACAAAATGTGTTTCTTAATATCATATATGTAACGTGTGTTTATTCATCTCTGTTTATGCTTTGAATGGCAATACGAAATCAGCACTGGTTTTGTTTTAATGCAACCTATCAGAGTGCATATATATCCTGTTTTTTGATATATATATGTCAAACTGGTTTAATGCCATTTTATTTCGATGATAGATGAGTGCTTCTCTAAGCTTCTTAAAACTAAGTGCTTACTAACATAGTGTTTGCCAATTTTTCAAAGGACACATGCACTTTGATATATATCATGTTTTTTGCTCATATGAGGTAATAAGCTAAGAGACATATACAAACGTGTTGCATCAACAAAATTAATAATAATAAATGATAATAGAAAATGCACTATAACTTAAAATTGAATAGATAAAAAAAAAAAAAAAAAAAAAAAAAAAAAAAAAAAAAAACCGATATAAATCTCATGCTGATCGAGAGGTATGTTGCAAGGCTGATTTTGAAGATAGGCTAATGGATTTAGAACTGTGTCTGGCTCGGAATAGCTGCTACACATACACTTTCGGATCCAGCGAGTGATTGAAGCCTGATTTTAGGTGGTTGCGATTATGCTTCATTAATGGCAAACATCGAAGCTTCATGGTCAAATTGCAGGGTAATGTACATGATATACATGCTATTATAAACTTATTGTCACTCTGAAATTGTCAGAGAATAACTGGGGTTCGATTGTGATTACCTTAGTGTTACATGTTGGATAATGGGATGTATATATGCAGGTTTGCTCCATCAGGTAAGTTGCTGATAATGGCCTGAAGCGCCTTGCAGAAGAGTTTGGTCCCCAATAGGCAGTGCAATACATTGTTCTACAGGTACACAATGTGTTTCTTAATATCATATATGTAACGTGTGTTTATTCATCTCTGTTTATGCTTTGAATGGCAATACGAAATCAGCACTGGTTTTGTTTTAATGCAACCTATCAGAGTGCATATATATCCTGTTTTTTGATATATATGTCAAACTGGTTTAATGCCATTTTATTTCGATGATAGATGAGTGCTTCTCTAAGCTTCTTAAAACTAAGTGCTTACTAACATAGTGTTTGCCAATTTTTCAAAGGACACATGCACTTTGATATATATCATGTTTTTTGCTCATATGAGGTAATAAGCTAAGAGACATATACAAACGTGTTGCATCAACAAAATTAATAATAATAAATGATAATAGAAAATGCACTATAACTTAAAATTGAATAGATAAAAAAAAAAAAAAAAAAAAAAAAAAAAAAAAAAAAAAAAAAAAAACCGATATAAATTTTATTGGTGGCAAGGTAAATAATAAAACACATTTTTATATATAAACCATTTATTATTTTATTCATAGATGGAACACAGACATATATAATGTGTCTATAAAGTCTGCCATCAACCATACAGCATAACAGAAAATAGTAAAACAAGATGTGAATGGAGTAACTAATCATGTAGTTCCATCACAACAATATGATGCTCCTTCTCAGCCCTTCCTTCACGGTGTATGTCCAGCACACCCACTAGGCCATCTAGCATGCTACGGACCCTATCTGTCGTTTCATATAAAGCATCAACCAGATCAACAGCAGCCTCATCAGATGGAATAAAAGTTTGCCTCTCCTGAATAAACGTCTGCAAATTCTGAGACATGGTACGTAACTCATCACACTTTTCTCCTATTTGCTGAATAAAGACCTCTAGCTCAGCCCTTTGATGCTCAAACAAAAATTTGAAACAGTCTTGCAGCCTATCTGAATTTTAGCAAAATATGAATAGACCTACAAAATAAGCAATGTGTTTTAACCAAAATAGGCACCCCTTATATAGACACAAGAAAGGCCAGACCAAAATGGAATTTGAAGAGTAACAGTCTCTCTTACACTTCCCATGCAAACCAAAGAAAATTTATACCTTTTTTTGACTTGAAAAAGAACTTTCCAAATTCTTTTTACTTTGACTAACTATATTTTTAAGTATATGCATTTTAATACTTTACTATAGTATGCGATTTTAAATTATCTGACTTGCTCATATGTTAAACTGTTGTAGGGTTAGGATATCTGTCACCGAAAAAATGGTTCATGGTTGCATTGGTAGAATTTTAGCAATAATCCAGCTCTGTTGATTGAATGGCATGTCAGACCTCGAATAATCCAGTCGATTATCACCTGTCTGACATCCATTCAATCAACAATGCCTGAATATAGCTAAACACATAAACTCTACTGGGACCATCATTACACTTGGATTGGGTTTTTATGACATTACATATGCTAGGGTCGTGGGTTGGGGATAGCCTTTTGTCGATGAAGTGTTCCTTTTTGGCATGCCAAATAAAGCAGGCTATGATGAACTCAATTCTGAGCCTTTTAATTGTCTTCAACTTCTGATATAAGACATGCTATCATTTTATCCATTTGAAAATGAAAAAACAGGTGCTATTGTTTTTCACTAGGGCTGCAATCAAGTCAAGCTATTATCAAGCAACTTGAGCTCGAGCTCAAGCTTGGCTCGATCGAGTCAAGCTTTTATCAAGCTCAAGCCCAAGCTCAAGCCCAAAAATAAGCTCGAAATATTTAACAAGCCAAGCTCAAGCTTTGGATAGCTTGGCTCGAGCTCGTATCAAGCTTTTATCAAGCTTTAATATAGATATTTTCATATAAATTTCATATAAGTAATTAGGAGCAAATTTGGTTATTAAGCTAATTATAAGGGCTTAGTTCATAAATATTAGATAATGTATTCTAGAAAAATTGTTCATTTTATTTATCAACTTAGTAATGATCATTAAGGCTGCAAAATGGGTTATATCATAAAGGGTAATCTGTAACAAAGTGGCAATAGGAACATGTTTATTGTTTCTTGCAGCTAGTTTTGATGATGACGTTAAATTTAAAGTGTTACCACGTTGTTGTCATAGGTATCATTGTGAGTGTGTTGATAAGTGGTTAGTTACACATTCGAGTTGTCCTATATGTAGAACTACTGTACGAGTCGACGACTCACCTAGGTAAAAAGAGTGCTTAGTTGTGAAATACAGAAATGGTATTTTCACTTTTATTGTAAGGATCTGATGTATCTTTAGTTTTGAAATAGTATTGCACTTTTATTGTTAGTGTAGCAAATGCATGAAGCCAAGATATCTTTATGTACGATGCATGAGTTAATATCTTTTTTTCAAGTAGACAAGTACTAACACAATATAAACTCCCAGGTTCTTACAATAGAATGCTAAGGAAATCATCAAGTTAGAAGATCATTTTGCTCAAGAATTCAAGATATGTGAACCTTATGAAGCCTTACGAGATATATTTTGTTGATATGTTTTAGACATTTGAACCTTAATTAGTACTTTGGCTTATGTTTCATTTTGATGTTCGACTTGGGTACGAGAATGTTGTTCTTGGTTTTATTAGTTTTAAATCAATCTAATTTGGTTTTCAAATATGGTTTTAGCTTGTTTTACTTTATACATATATCTATTGTTGAGTTTAGCTATTGAATACAATATTTTTGTATCTTCAAGCTTTTTAAGCCAAGCTCAAGCTTTGCTCGAACCTACTCAAGCCAAGCTCAAGCCTGTATAATGAAAGCTTGACAAGCTATCAAGCCAAGCTCAAGCCTGGTGTTTTTCTTTCAAGCCAAGCTCAAGCCTTGTTGAGCTTGAGCTCGGCTTGACTCGATTGCAGCCCTATTTTTCACACATTTTCATTATCATACAAGTCTTTTATTGAAACTTTATAATTGTTGTTTTGTGCAGGTCTATATATGGACACAAAGAAAGTTCGTAATCTGCAAATATGGAAACCAGCTCCTTTTCTATTGCTGCTATGTTCGATTTCTCTATTGTACAATGCAGGTATGCATTTACCGAATCGAAAACCCACTTTGTCTAACTATTTTTCCAAATTATCTGACTTGCTCATGGAAACCAGCTTCTTCAAATCAGTGTGTTGAATAAAGATAGCTTGAAACAAACCTGAAGTTTGTTTATTTAGACATTTTAATGTTTGTATAATGGAATTTAGGTTAGGGGAGTTCATAGAAAAGGTCGTAAAAACATAGAAAATGAGCAAAGCGAAGATGCAAAACAGAATGGTGTGCTTGATTTAATACGAAGAGAGGTATTTATTTTCTTGAATGCGCTATAAAGTCGCCATTGAATTGCTTGGTGACATATCTTTTACCTTTGTATTGCATCGTGGTACAGAGCTTCTTTTTTACATTATAGCGCTTATAGATATTGCAGAATGTATCGGTGGTTGGATTGGGTTGGGTCACTCATAATGGGTTGGAACAGCCTAACAGGTAATTTTTTCTGGGTCAAATACACTTGCATAGCCTGCTGAAACTTTTTTACCCATCTTTTTTCCAGTTTTGAAAATAATTTTTGTTATCATGACAGCTTTAATTAAAGAGTTATTTCTAAGCATTTAATAAATGTTTAGACCATAAACATTTGACAACTAGGAAAATATTTTAGAAGTCAGGTTAAATAGATCATACAACAGTGGTAAATGAGGTTGCTTTGTCTTCTTTTTTCTTCTTAGACTCAACACAATGTATTTGATTTGAAGAAGCTTATATCGTGAAATGAGTTTGAAATAATTATTTGTTTATGGATATTTATGTGCAGTATACCACTAATTTATAATTTAGACGTGCTAATATTAACTTATTCACATGCAGATAATCAGCAGAGCCAATGGGAATCAGGAAGATCCTTTAGAGTTTGCTGCTCACTTTTGCAAGGAGTTTATGATTGATACTACAACGAAACTTCAGTACTTGCTTCCAGCTGAACAAAGGTATGTTACAGCACAAGACTTTGCTAGCATGAATCCTAGATTAGTTTGCTGTTAACACAAAAAGATAAAGCCAACATATAGCAAAAGATATTTTCATATACTAACCAGCCAACACCTTAAACCTTCAATACATTTTCATGAAAATATTCCCAAAACCCTCCACATCCCCACCAAGCCCCAAACCCAAAATACATATTCATAAACACAGAAAACAAACACATCAGTAGGGCAGCAACTTTAACTTCTCAATAAGCGACGCAACTCTGCTGCTCGCTTCTGTTTCTTCATCACATTCACCAAAATCGTCGAGACCTCAGTCAGATCTTGGGTTTGCAGGTTGTTGAGTTCTGAAATGCTCGCCACAGTAGACTCAAACTCGAAGACAAGGCCCAACTCTCCAATGATGAAATCCCTCTCAGCCACACGAGCCATTATCTCTTTGGCCTTTTTTCTTAACTCACCTTCATCCACCAGTGCAACACTAACCTCCCTCTCAAATTTCACCACCATCATATCTCTAACCAGGTTCGAGCGAGCAACAGCAGCTAACTCTTTACAAAAAGGCATAGGTGTTGTCATTTTTTTATTTTTTGGTCTTCTTTTTTTGGTTTTTTTTTTAGCTGTCACAGGATATTTTTTCTCTGTGTGTGTTTATCTTGATACCTTTCTTTGCTGATGATTCTTAATTTTTGTTTGTCTATGCCTTATAAAGACACTAGCTTTAATTACTAGCCTAGAACACCACCCATGAACAGTAAACCATCATTGATTTGCTTGGAGCATGCATGAACATACATTAACTCTCCACCCTTTCACATCCCAGTAAAAATATGACAAAAAATTATATATCAAGGCATTAATAACACAAGCTGTATAATTCACTTATGTTAATACTTTACTACAACTTTAATAATTTTTGCATTCCCTTTTCAGGATTTTAGCTATACTAACTGTATAAACAAGCTCAAGCTTCCCTCCTTGGCTTGTTGCGAAGCCACCAACTACAAGAACATGCAATCTTCAGTGAAAACACAAAAGCTTGGCTAATCTGTCTCCTTTGCTTATCCTCTAACAGCATATATGCCTGACAAAGCTTCATCAAGTCCCGTTCTTCTTTGATATAAATGAAGTTGTAATTTTCATTACTCGCATAGTACATAAACATAACCATTTGTAAATTAAAACTTTATTACTAAACCTTGAATTTTTCAGATGCTTCAAATAATAGTTCAATTTTTTTTTTTTTTTTTTTTTAACCGACCCATTATTGCAACACTTGCTAAACATTCTTTAGCAAATCGGCCCGCAGCAACGCGCGGGTAAGCATCCTCGTTAGATATAAAACAGACATTTATGACCAATTTCTTGTTCTTGCCCAAATTTATATGTATGTAGCTCATGCTTCATAGTCATTTGTCTTGGAATAATCATGTCATTGTGTCTTTTCGATTTATTAGCTAGCAAATACATTGTAAGACCTATATAAAGTGGTCACCGGATGAAGATGAAGCTAGGCGTGTTTGTGTATGTATCTTAGTGTGGTATTTGTATTAATTGCATAGATGACCTATTTGGGAGCCGGGTGTGACTAGTTACAAAATGCAAGTTGCTTTAAAAAGAATCGTTTTTTAATAATACGTACAACCTTCAAAAATATTTTTTGCTACTGTAATTTTTACGATGCAACTTGAGCTTAGCCCAAAAGGTCGGCACAAATATTAGTTCTTATGAATAAGAGGCGGACTTATGTATGTAGTATAGGGTGGTGGTGCCCCCATAGCTAGCCGAAAAAATTGCGATTTTAGTGTATTTTTTTTTTTAACTTTTTTTTCGAAAATGCCCTCAACTCAAAACTCAAATCGTCCCCACGTACAAGCTAAAACCCAACATTCAACACATTAAAACCTTATAAATCTTTCATATATAAGTAATAATACTTGATTTATCATTTCAAATCTAGTTTTTTCTTCCGTATTTTGTTGCTATCGGGGGGAAAAAAAAGCCCCCCCCCACCCCCCACACACACATCGTATTTTTCTGGTTCCGCCACTGCTTATGATGGAAAAATTGCGCTAGACCTTTACGAAAACATTGTGCAACACTCACGTAAAAATCTTAAGTTCTTCCCTGATTAATTGAGGTATATGTTAACGGCTACTCATGACTATGAGGGTTTGAGTAACAATCAGAAAAGAAAAAAAAGGACGACGTGACTCTGATACGAGAATAGTTTAGGCCAATGCTAATGGCTTGGTTGACCCAAACCGAATTGATGAAAGAGTTCCCACTATTAGCTCAATTTAATTAGTGACCGGTCACTCCTAACCTTTTCAAAGTTATGGTTTGTACGCCAATCATAAGTTTTAATTAATTTGCGTGTGTAGTTTTTTGTTTTATTTGTTTTTGTGGGGCATGTTTTTTGTTGTGGCTATTAGGGGTGTCATAAAATCCGACCCGAACCCGAACCCGACCCGACCCGAACGGGTTCGGGTAAACTCGGGTCAAAAATCATATTCGGGTCAACCCGAATTGACCCGAGTTCTAAACAAGGTCGGGTTCGGGTATGTTTTTTTTAGCTTTGACCCGACCCGAACCCGAGTTGACCCGACTAAACTAACACTTTCAATGTAAAAATACTCGGGTTGACCCCAAACCCGAGTTGACCGGACCCGATTGACCCGACCCGAGTTGACCTGAACTCGAATTGACCCGACCCAAGTTCCAAACAGAGTCGGGTTCGGGTATGTTTTTTGGAGGCTTGACCCAAGTTGACCCGAACCCGACCGGGTCAACTCGATTGACAGCACTAGTGGCTATAGTCACTTTATTAGCAAATTTTAATTGTGTTTAGTTTTGAAAAAAGAAAAAAAGAAAAAAAGAAAAAATGTGACACTGATATAACAAAGGTGACCACAGTACTTACGGTCACGACCATTAGCATTAGTCCAATAAAACCTTAATGGAGTCGTGGTATTATAATGGACGAGTTGGAGCGGTGAAGGTTAAAAGTTGGCAGTGCACGTGTAAGCAAGCAGCTGGCAATTGAGATCCTCACCAGACACACAACTCCACCAAGTACTCACGTGCTAATCCCATGTGCACGTGTACAATGAAGCACTCAGGTTTACGAAGAAGTGTCCCAAACTTATTTATTCGAACCGTCCAAACTCCAACCTACTTACCTCTTAGTTTATCTCAAAAACACATATCCTTAGATAAGATAATAATTATTAAACTATGATCGATTTATTATTGTGTATATGGATCATAACATCTAATGCCAGTAAGGCAGTAATGATAAATTGATAATCATGTACTAGTTACTAGTTATAAAGCCCGCGCACGTGCGAGTTTTTTTTTTTAAATTTTTTTTGAACAATATATTTTTATTTATTAAAAAACAAATAATTTAATCTTTGTTTTGTTTGATTTATGATGTTTAATTACAACTTTTTATTATTAAGATAATTATTTAAAAATTTTAATCATATTATTAATTGCATCTTATCTATATTTTTTGTATTTATCTTTTACTTGTGTTATGGATAAATATAAAATGTTACCTAATAAGAAAATAATTTTTTAAAAAAAAATAAAATTATTACTAAATAAGGTATGAATGCATTTTTTTGAAATGAAAAATTTCCAATAAGGGTTTTGTTGTATTATATAAATAAAAGATTCATGCTTTAGACATGTATTTAATGTTTACATGTAACTTGATCAAATATATTTATGTTATGAGTCGACAATAGAGGTGGCAAAGTAGGTGAGTCAGGTCAGGTCACGTTTGAGTTTAAACGAGTCTGAGTCAAGATGGGTATTCTAAAAACATGAGTGTAGATGAGTTTTGGTCATTTAAAAAAATAAAAAGAAAAAAAAAAAATTGACCCGCTAAACCCGTCTAGACCCGTTGTGTAATTATTATATAATTGCGTTTTCTATCAAATAAACAATTAGACTCATCTATAATATTTATGAAGACCCAACTAAATCCATGTTTAACCGATGGGTCTTAAATTGCCAACTCTAATCAATATGTAAGTTGAGAAATTTGTATAGTAACATAAACTTTCTAGACAGATAAGATTAGTTTCGTAACATTATACGTGGAAAACGCTGACCGGACCGTGTCTCTCGGCTCAAAGAATATATGTGAAAGGCAATGTTCAATTAGAGCCCCACTCAACAACTCTCCGACTTTGAAAGAGGGTGACAATTTTCTTGCAAAGTCATGTCCTCCATAACCAATTGAGCTACGAACATCAACTGGCTGCTCTCGCAAGTCTCTTTTGGTTAATCATGAACATTATGTAACCTAAGATCGGCAGGATTAGAAAAATTATTGCCTCAGCTCGCAGTCCTGATCCCTGAATTAAGCTCTATGGTAACTATTCCAATGGTATTTGTTAACCTTACTCTATCCACGTAGATATGTGATAGTGTGATACCTTATTGACTGGGACATGGGCCTTGTCGCCAATAGGCCAATCCTGCTGCTACCTTTGTGTCCGACAATCTATAGTTTGCGACTATTCTACGCAAATCTCATCTATTAAAGATTGTCGGACATAAGGATAGTGATTCATGAACGGTAACCCGATGTTTCCTAATAGGCAGAACACACATGTGTGTTCACCAGAGTGAGGCTTTGTGATCATGTCTGAGATCGCATTTGTGACAGTGTCAGGATACCCTTCAGGCCTTCACTAGAAATGAGTATTGCAAAAACCGAATGTCTATATCTTGTTCTATTTACGTGCTTTTGTTCCAACACGGTATATTACGTCTGTGTACAAATTGAAACATATCAAAAGTGGTAAAAAGGCATTCTCAATGTGAAACGCTGAAATGGTAAACTTGAAATAATTCTTTGCAAATCACAACTCCTAAAGTTTGGTGATTCATAACGGATAGCAAATATGTTTTGACAAAGCTCCTAAACTCTATATATTCATCAATGGATTTTTTTTCACATAAACAAATAATACACAGACAGCAGCTGGGAAGAGAAGCAAGCAGAGGTGTTTGACAACTATCTCAGTGGCCACACTCAATTAAGAAATATAAATGACACCATAAGGCGAAAAAACTCGAAAATTCCATTTGTTTTGATCAAGACTAGCAAACTCCAACGCAAGAACAAGTACAGGAAACATGGAGTTACTCATCATTCAGATGGTTTTACAAATTTCTTTAACTTTTGGATTTGGAATGCTTGATAAGCCAGTCAATGACTGAGTCGATATTTGTTGAGTTCTTGCACGAGATCATATAGCAGCATACTTCTCTATCAGTGATAGATTTCAGATCCCTGCATCAATTCATTAAAACAAACAATACATTTTCACTGAAAGGGAAAAAAAGGTAGACATAAGAAGAAAGTGTTTTTGGTGTTCTTACATCTGATCCGTTAAAGCTTGCTTAGAGAGGGCACCATCCTTGTCGATTTTGTTGCCCAACACAAGCAAAGGTATGCCATTCAATGCTGGTTTACTTAGCAGATCATGAAGTTCACTCTTCGATATGCTCAAGTTCTCCTGATCCGCCGCATCGACAACATAACTGCACGCACAGGTTTCAGTTTTAGAAGAGAGTTTAGTTTATGGGTTCCAATAACATGATCTTAAGTAATTTGAATGTCCCCTGAAAACGGTGGTCTAAACACACTCACTTAATTCAATGACTATACTAAAGCATGTTTAGCTGTACTTGAAAGAAAATAAAAGATGATGAGACGTATATCAGTTAATTATCATAACCATGGCTTATAGAACGTTTATTGAAAAGAAAAAGCGGTGTTCAGTAGATATTGATGAGAGAAATAGGAGCATACACAATAGCAGACACCGCACGGCAGTATCTCTCCCACATGCTGCGAAATCGGGGTTGACCTCCAAGATCCCATAGCTTTATTGTTACATTTCCTTTAGTTACCTTACGCATATTGAATCCCACCTGAAAATTGGGAAAAAGGTATTATGAACTGTTGATACTGGGATATTGCATTTATTAATTGAGATGTATTTAGAGTAATTTGCAGGAATAAAAACAGGCATGAGTAACATGAACAGTTGGAAAGCTTACCGTAGGGATCATATCTTCACTATAGCCACCAGTCTGAAAGAAAAGCATAAAGATAACAAAGGAAGTTTTAGAACACTAGAATACTATTTTTCGTCCAAGGAAAGATTAGTATAACTTGACAAATATATAAAAATGGTCTAATTTACTTACCGCGACGACATTAACAAGTGAAGTCTTCCCAGCATTCTGGAGCCCTATCAAAGAAAGCTCCATTTCCTGCTTGAAAAAGAGGCTGTAACATATGATAACAAGGTAAGGTCATTTTCTTGCAGAATAGGACTGTCTGTATTCTGATAATTTAGATAACAATAATCGTTGACAGCACATAAATGATCTGAAAGAGCCAGTTAACATAAACTTCCAACAGCCCAGCCAGCGAGATAGGCTACACAGAGGATAAAAGATATAACCACCAGCAAAAAGCTTCTACATTCTAGTTTCAATAGAATGAAGAAGCTTATACTCCATAAAAAAATTATCAAAGAAATATTGTTGTATTGAAAAAAAAAAAGATTACCGTTTTATCTAAAGTCTATCATGAATTCATGATAAATCTTGTTTTTCTCTACTAATTGTTATTAGGAATTTCGGACAGCTGTTATCCATCAATTAAGTGTTATCTTACTTAGAATGATAGTTGTTCATGTACCATTAGCCTTATTATATATAAAGAATCAAGCATGTGTATTTATCCTGTATCCATATTTTTTGTTTTTATTATTATGCTTCAGGTAATCAGGTATATCTAGGTCTTGCAAGCATTATCACTGAACATGGGGCGATGTTGAACTGTTAATTTTGTGCCCCATTTGCTAGTGGAAATATCAAAGGTTAGCCTACAATCAGTTTCATGTCCTAATGCAGTCTCCTGGCTAAATAATACATGAGCCACATTCATACATCAACGTGTCCGACTGTCCTCCTCATCCGATTTGAAACAAGATAGAAAGCCAATCATATATGATGATGCAATCAGTTAATCACATACGATTGAAGTCTACATGTGATGAAAAAATCGAAAGAGAATCAACTCAAGCCAAAGAAGTTTTGGCAGAAGTCAAAGAAGAGATGTAAAGATAGAAACTAGGGGTGAGCAAAAAGAACCGAAAAAACCGAAACCGAACCGAAAACCCATAAAACCGAACCGAAATGCCCGACCGAAATTAAAAACCGATGGTTCGGTTTTTACTTTTTCAAAAACCAAAAAAATCGGTTGGATTTCGGTTTTTGTCCAAAAACCGAACCATAAAAACCGAACCGAACCGCTTCTATTATATAATAGTATATAACTAATATAATGTAAATAAATAACTAAACAAATCTAATTTATAAATTTATATTAATTTTGTAGGTGGATTTATAATATATTTATCTTAATGTTTATATGTTTGTTTTTCGTATGCGTGTGTTTACTTTATAATATATCAATACTTATATGACAATGATCATACTATGTGTAAATTCACTTGCATGTGTGTATCTCATATATACGTGTGTAATTGTAGAATTATGAGATAAGCATTATTAGGCTTATCTTGACAAAAAACTAAACAAAAATAGCCAATTTTCTACGAAAATCAACTTTGTTGGCATAAATTGGCTACGCACAAATATAAGCGGTTACAAACTGAAAAAACCGAACCACCAAAAACCGAATGATTTCGGTTTTGGATTTTATAAAAACCGAATGTTTCGGTTCGGTTTCGGTTTTAGCCAAAAACCGACCCAAACCGAACCGTGCACACCCCTAATAGAAACTAATGTTATCAATTTGTTTCCAAGGACATTAACCCATTTAAGCATACTGATTCTTTTGTAGCACGAGGTTTACTCAGACCACATCTTACGATGTGGTCTTTTCTAGTCTCTGCTATACCCAGGGAAGAACTTTAAGATACACAAATCAGGAATACATGACTGCAAAAACAATGTTGCAAAGTTTGCTTCCAACTATCCTATACTTAAACACTCAGATCAAACTGAAAAATATTTCTTTGAAGTAGAGATGTCTAGTTATTTTGGGTGCATTGTTCAAGGCTCCAAGTGATCCTGTATTTGTTTTGTTTTAGGACCTAAATCCCTTTAATATGTTTCCAAAACCTATCTTTAAGTAGCAACACACACACACACACACACACACACACTTTCTTATGTATAGTTTTGAAAACTTTAAATTTAAAGATGTTATTGACAAAGGCGACAAAGCTTTCACCTATTTAAGTGCTAAAAAATCAAGCAGTTAAAAAAGCTGGATTATCAGTTGCAGCACCCTTGACAGTAAATAAGAAACTCAGTGCCAATAACAATTAACAGAATAGCAGAAGAAGTCCCTTTACCCTCAGGTAGGGGTGTGACTGTCTACATCTCACCTCCCCCATACCTCACTCCGGCGGGATTGGGTATTGTTGTGGTTGTTAATTTTGTAGAATACCAGAAGTTAGATACTTAGATGACATCAACTAGTGACTGGCATAATACTTTCATGGTATTTTTCCTTACCATGCATGTCAACACAAACTACTAAGACATCTTATATAAATGCTGTAAACAACATAAACCTAAAGGGGCAGGCTAGTTCAATAGCTCAATAACGCCTGAATCTCAACTTAAACAATGATAAAAGTTATTAGTAGACCACAACATAAAGATATACAAAAGGTCCTTCGGCTTAGCAAATTAAGGTACCTCCCACAAGGGTTCAGTTTCCAAGTCCCACTGTGAACATAGGTGTAGTTTAGGGTGTATGTGAGATTGCTATTCGCCTGTTCCAAAAGAAAAGACCAAACATAAGGATTATCTAATGTTCCCAAATCTACCATTCTCTATCCATGTAGGATGGATTGTCGTAAACTCCCCCACTTAAACTACGTCAAAGTTGTTAACATATGTTACGACATTCTTTCCACATCAACCGTTGCTTGATTCCCTTAAAGTGGTGACTATGGATTCTAGACTCACTGCTAACGGGATGTGTTTGACTGTTCAGAATAAAGGGGAAAGGAATGCTTTCCATTACAACGAGTGCTCTGTGTGGTCACTCAAATTGTCATTCCATGCCTAACACACCTCTATGTACGTAAAAATGGGTTTTAATGTTTTTTATACGAACCTTGGTTGGAACCTTCGAATCAGGTTCGTGTCAGTTTTCTTGTTCCTAACCACATACTCTACACCCTTTGGGGGCTTGAACCTTAGCGAAGCCTTAAAATATACCTTCATACCGCTAGGCCCCATGCCCCTTAATAATCATCTTACTACCTTTACCCTATCATAAACGTATATAACTGAAAGAAACACTCAGTTGGTCACCAAGGTTTTCTTAAGGTGCCTTGGGAAGGGGATGTTTGGCTAGGGGAGGTCTCAAGTTCGAGTCCCACATAGGACTTTTACCCTTTCAGGCGATAAAGGAGTAGCAGGTGGGTCTCATACATCCCAATTGGATGTCAGTGCTAGACCTGAACGACTAACAACAAACATGCCCGTTAAAAAAAACACTTGTGCCCCACTTCATTCTAATTGGTAACAGGGTCGCATCGTATTAATCCTTCGATAAAACATAAATACACATTGAACACTTGTGCCCACTTCAATCTGATTGAACCTTATATCTTATAAGGTAAAAAAACCATAATTGTCATATTAACCAACAACCCAGATGAGAACACAATTAAACACATGAATCCTAAATTCCCACATGAAAACCCAACGCAGATCCATTTCCAAAACATAAAATTTCTTCAATAAAAAAAAAATTAGATAAAAAAAAAGAAAAAAAGAAAAAAGAAAAAAGACGATTGATTACCTTCGAAGCCAGTTAAGAAAAGACTCCCATAAACCCATAGCAACCGAATCCAATTTCAATTTTGATGAAATGAATGAAAGCCCTAAATAAAAAAAATAAGACAATCTTTTTTAAAATAGGTGGATTATTATTATTATTATTATTGATTGGCTTGGCAGCTCAATTTTGCTGTGGGAATATTACGTGGACCAATTATGAAAGAGGTGACGCGCGAGGGGAGTGCGTGGGGTGCACGTTGTGTGGGTGTGGTCGATGGATTATTGGTACGTGTGGATTTGGAGATGGTGGATTGGGTTTTGGCTGTTTCGCTGTTTTGTTGGGTCAGATACCGTTTAACGTGGTGTACGTATGTGTTTATCTTCCAAGATATGGTCGGCTATTTCACCCTTGTTTTATTTGGTTTTTCAGATTTTTTTTTTTTTTTTTTTTTTTTTTTTTTTTTTTTTTTTTTTTAATATAATTTGTAAAAACATGTTCTATAGGAAGAGATGAATTTGAGGTCTAAATATGGAAAGGAAAGAAGTAGCTAAGATATTACTAATGAAATTTATATGAGATTACGTAATGTTTTAGAACCGGAATTGAAAAATGAATCAACGGCTTTATTGGTTTCCCGTTTAACCGGCCAGCCGAATTGATTGCCTATTTCTAAAAGTATCACAACGAATATGTAGACAGTACACCAACAAGAACCAAACAACAACAATAGCCCAAGGCACAACCTAAGCATGTCAATATTTTAAGTCTTACAAACTCAAGTACAAACATAAACTTATCATACTCCAATAAAAGTAGTGAAAAAAACATTGACCGCTTTACAATTTTTGGATTTTTTTAATTGGTTTGTGTCTGTTCAACTATAGCTAGTTCATTTGGGGATTGAAAACTGATTGGAACCTAGGTTCTTAGTTCAACCAGTTGAACCGTCCGGTTCGTTTAATCAAAACAGTGGGGTTGTGCCGAAAAAGGCTAGTTTTATCATAATTGATTATAAGAAAATAATTCATTCGATCACACCACTTAAATGAGGCCTAGTTATGATCTCATCTGGCTAGGATATATGAAATCGACCCTTCTAGGGTTTAGGTTAATCTTGATCAGTTTTTGTTGGGATCATACTTTTGTATTTAGTCAAGTCTCGGTCATTACATTTTGTAATAGGTTGCTTTGGTATTTATTTCATTAAGTTTTATGTTACAAGGCTTAGTATGGGCCTTAAAGCCAACGTCCAAAGAAAGGAGGGAGGAAGGGAGTGTTGCCCTACTCCTCCTCCTATAAATACTAAGCTTATGTAACACTTTTATTTGTTGGTTATTTCATTATTCTATGCAAACTCTTTCATTTCTATTTCTAATATTGTCTTAATCAACCATCTCTCCTTCTCATCTTATATCTATCTTTCTTATACTTGTGTTTACATAAAAGGTGACCTATCAAGTGGTATCATTCGCCTAATAGAGATTGAAGTGGTGTTCTTGGTTTCAACGTGGGGTTTGGGTGCTTATTCTTCATCTTTTTGCATTTTTCTTTGTTTCTTTCACTCAAATCTTGAAGCTTGGACAAGTTTCAAGGTTGATATAGTGATTTGAAGCCTAGTTTTTGCATAAAGTTGTGATTTTTAAGGTTTTATAGCTTCTTTGATATTGGAAAACTAGTTTTTTGGTAGCAAAATCTTTCATTTTAAGTGTTTTCTAAGTATTGGTGAAGTTATTTGATCAAAAGTACCTTCTTTCTAAGCATTTTTCTTCAAAAATTTGAGATTTTTCAAGTTTCTGACCTGTTTACGCGTAACATGAACAGTACGGTTCTAAAGCTGTCAACAGTACTTTTTGTCCTTTCTACGAGTAACTTTTGGCTAAAACCCTTTTCTTACGAGTAACTAAGGTCAAAACCCTGTTCTTACGAGTAACTTGGAAGTCTTTGCCTTAATCCTACGTAGAAGTCAGATTCCTACGAGTAAGATCCTACGCTGAAGTTAATTCCTACGCCTAAGTCACTTTCTACGCAGAAGATAACATCTTACGCATAAGATCATATCTTACGCGTAAGTCTCAGAATCTATGCATAACTTTCATCAAAGGTCTTCTCCTTGGGTTACGGTGACTCAGTACTTCCCTAGCTTGGATAAGTTACTGGAATACTTCGACTTCGGATATCTTTCAAGCTTGGATAAGTTTGGAAGATTTGTTTGGTTGTTTAACCTTACGCATAAGTCTAAACTTACGCATAAGCCAAAGCTTACGCGTAAAGAGAAAACTTACGCATAAACTTATTGTTTACGCCTAAACTACTCTTTACGCATAACCTAAAGTTTACGCGTAAGATTATAGTTACGCGTAAGAATTCAACTTACCCCAGGGATTTTGGACTTAATCAAAGGAACGTGCATTTCAATCTTCTACAAAGATCCATTACTACACAAGTGTTCAAAGATGTCTCAACCACCACATTACTACTTCTCAAATCCTCAGCAACAACATCAGCAGTATCAGCAACAACAATACCATCAACCACAATCATATCAACAACCTTCTCAGTCACAATTTCATCAACAACCGTTTAATCCACAACCACAATATCTCATGATGCAACAACATCAAATCATTCCTCAACAACAATCATATCAGATGTCACAACAGAACACTCAGTTTTCCTCCAAACAACCTCACTGGTTTGATAGAATGTGTGAAGTTATTACAACTCAACAATCCCGACATGAGGCAGGATCACTTGAGACACCTCCAATGCTAACACCTGGGAACTATGTTCAATGGTCAAGTCGATTCTTACGATTTCTTGAACTAAAGAAACCTCATGGGAAATTCTTGAAACAAGTGATACTTGAAGGACCATTTGAGTGGCCAACAAGATTTGAAATTGGTGATCCAACTGCTGATCCTCCACGTCCTCCTGGTGATAGACCTCTTCCAGAAACTGCACTCATTGAAGAACATAAATTACATCGTGAAGCTGATGAGTATGCAATGGCTTATATACTTCAAGGTATACCTAATCCAATTTATCGCAGTGTCGATGCTCAGAAAACAGCCAAAGCTATGTGGGAACACGTTCATCTCCTTATGGAAGGCACTCAATTGAACAAAGATGACATGGAATCCAAACTTTACATGGAATACACAGACATCACAATTGAACCAGGAGAGTCACTTGAATCCTACTATCATCGTTTCACAAATGTGGTCAATGATCTGGAACGTCACAAAATCACAGTATCAAGGATAGCAGTGAACTCCAAATTCGTCGGTAGTCTTGGTCCAGATTGGCATAAATATGTGACATTTGTTCGTCAAACCAAAAATCTTCATGATGCACCATATGGATTGTTGTATGATTTTCTGAAACACCATGAACCTGAAGTGGAAAAAGATAGAGCTCTACGAGGAGGATACACACCAACACCAACACCAAATTCTTTGGCACTCGTAGCTCAATCTCCTTATGCTCCACCACCAATGTCAAATCATGCATATGTTCAAGAGCAGAACTACTTCAGCTATCCACAATCTTCTACCTCGAACCAAATGGTCCCTTATGATTCATCTCCACAGAATGCTTCTACTCAACTTGTTTCATTAAACAACAATGATGCAGTGTATTACTCAAATTCCAATGACGATGACGATGATGACTTTAATACGTTGAATCAGGGACTTGCTCTTATTGCTCGTGCTTTCAGCAAATTCTCCAACAGAACAAACAACCGTCAACGTTCATCTTCTAACACAAGGAATCAAGCTGTTGTCAATGATGGAAGAGTGGAAATTCAGAATCGTAGCTATGGTCGATCTGGTTCAGGAAGTTCTTCAGGAAATTTTGGGAATGGTCAGAGGTTTAGTAACAATGGAGGGTTCAGGAACAACTCAGGGTCTTCTCAGCAAAGGTCTGAACCAGTTGCTACAAGGAACTCCAACTCAGGGAATGCAGTGTGGTGCTACAATTGTAATGAACAAGGTCATATAGCGACAACATGTCCCAAACCGAGAACTCGGGGTAGTAAGTTTCACAAGCAGGCATTACTCATGGCTCTTCAAGATGAAAAAGATGGACATTTCCCTGAACAGGATAACAACTTCATGGCAAATGTGAACAATGATGATGACATGGAAGATCTGGAAGCCAATGCAGCTGTGATGCTTATGGCCAACATGCAGGAACTTCAGTTTAATGATTCAGGTCCAGTGTATGACATTGACGGCTTGTCTCAGGTACATGACCAAAAAGCATGCCTAATACATGAAATAGCTTCACCTTCTGTTTCTGAATCAGATATGGCGCAAGTTGTTCCATCTAAATCATCTTCATCTTCTCAAACAGATGAACAAATAAGCACAGTTGTCATATTTGATGATGACACAGTTGTTTCATTTGATGATCCCATTGAGAATGATAAACATGATCATTTCGAACAACATGAACCATCATTTGATCCAGACCCTGACCTCATAATGTTATCTAAACAACTGAATGCTCAACAATTGCTAATCGCAAAATGCAACGAGAAAAACAAAGTTTTAAAAGAAACAAATGCGGCACTTGCAAGAGATATTGAGTGTTATAAAATACAACTTTCAAATCAGCAAGAAAAGATTAAACATACAAAAAGTTTTGAAAAAGCTTTTCAAGAATCTTACAACAATGAGCAAGATCTTCAGCACAAAATGCAAGATCTAATTTAGTCAAACGGAAAGTTGATTTCTAAACTTGAAAGTGAAAAATGTGAACTGAAAATGCAAGTTGAACATCTTCAAAGAGAACTTTCAAAAACAGAAACAGAATTGTCCAATTGCAAAAAGGAGTTTTGTGAACATAAAATACGAAAAAGGAAGTATATAAATGATTTACTCGGTGATATTGTTGATCTTGAAAAACAACTCAAAGAATTTCGTAATATTGTTTACAAACACGGGAACTCAGTCACAACTATTCAGAAATTTACTTTAAAACCGAGACCCGATAAAGGATTTTCTCTTGGCGATTACAATTCAATGTTTCTTCACACGACTTTCAAAGAAATTCCTAAAATTTACAGTATGGACCATTTGCTTGATAATACGATTGTGCGTGCTGTTGTTTTTGATACTGAGGAAGAAGAAGAACTTGAAGACGAGAGTCGATCAAAAATGAGTTATGTTCAATATTGGACACCATATGACTATTCAAAAGCTCCACCTCTTTCTAAATCTTTTGTTACTCAAAAGGAAATACCTGAGAAATCATGGTTTGTCGAAGAGTCATATGTTTCATCCTCTAATGCGGCCCCTGTCTAAACTGTAGCACAAATAAATGGTCCTTTACCATCATCCGGTGAAATTACACCATTACCGAAAACTTGTCGTGTCTTAAATTATTTCAAAACTTTTATGGAAGACATCGAAATTTTGGAGGAAACAATTGCACGTAATTCTGAAATAAAAATTGAAACTTTTCAATCCGCTTACGAGCGTGAAAAAAGAGATATTTTTCAAAAACAAATGTTGCCTATTGTCAAACACCTCCGTCTCTGTGCTACACGTTGGGATCAGGAACTTCAAAACGAGGTGAAAAATATGATAAAAGTTTTCAACTCTACTGAAAATGAGATTTTGGTTCAAAAGCAAAGAAATAGAGTTTTAAAAAATGATGCTGATCGACTCTTGGAACAAATTCTCAATGCTGATATTTATTCTGTTATCATGAATGATCTCTATAAATCTGGTACTTCTATGCTTGTGGATGATCTTTGTGTTGATAATAACTCGTTGAATGTGGAAATTGAGACACTGAATCATGAGAATGAAAAGCTGAGAATTAAGAATGATGATGTGACAAAACAATTTTCAAAAGAAATTTGTCAACTCAAACAAAGGCTTGAATGGTGTCAAGCTCAAAGTCTTGAAATGGAATTGAAACTTCAAAGTCAAAATGTTTCAAACTCTTGTCAGCTTTGCAAAAACAATGAGTCTTTAAAAAGTCTCTGTCTCAAATATGAGAAAGAAATTGCGGATTTAAAAATTGAAAATGTCGAATGGCAACAAAACCGCGATGACATTAATTACTGCAATGTGAAACTTGAGTCTAAAATTCAGGATAAAAATCACATCATCATCGATTTGAAAGAGAAAATTAAGCTACTTCAAAAAGGAAAGATGGTTGACACCACGGTGATAGCACCAGGAATGTATCAATTAGACAAAACTTCTAAAGGGAATATTGTTCAAAATACTAATGTTGGTAACTCCACTTCTACAGGACTAGTCTCCACTAATAGCGTTAGCAGACCCAAGCGAAAAAGTAAAAAGAAGAATAGGCTCTGGCAACGTAAAAGAGGATCACTAGAAGCTCAAGGAGTAGAAGACCAACTTAGGAACTTGAATAAAACTCATGTTGCATCAGATTTAGATTCTAATCTGGCAAATTGTAATCAAAATCTAAATGTAACGAATGATGAACCTTTGAATGTTTTGAATATTAATGCATCTTGTGTGTTTTGTCGTAAAAGTGATCATACAAAATGTATAGCTAATTCTCTTCTTAATCGTCATAAGAAACATAGGACACGCATTCCTTCTAGGCCCACTACTGCCTCTAAGTCTAACTTAGGAAAGCCGCCTTCTACGGTTTCTAATGATGTTGAAGTTACCCCCATAGGTGCCGAGAACAAATCTAGGAATGAGCCAACTACTAGTGCATTTAACATTAAGAAAGCAAGAACTAGTTGGAATTGGCAACGTTGGTTACAACACAAACCAGACTTTAAATGGATTCCTAAATTGTTGAATACATGTGCTTCTAACCAACAGGAACCCGCACATTCTTTGGGTTCCACCCTTACTTCTGTTCCATATGTGTCTTCTTCTTGTGATGCAGGTGGTACAGATTGTTCTCTGGATTGTTGATAGCGGATGCACCCGACATATGACAGGCAATCTCAAACTGTTACACAACTTTGTCTCAAAGTTCATTGGTACTGTCAGATTCGGGAATGATCATTACGCTTTAATCATGGGATATGGTGACTATATCAGTGGGAACATTGAAATCAGTCGTGTTTATTATGTGGAAGGCCTTGGACACAACCTTTTCTCAGTAGGTCAATTTTGTGATGGAGATCTAGAAGTTGCATTTCGTGAGAAAACCTGTTTCGTTCGTGACTTACAAGGAAACGATCTAATGTCTGGCTCACGTGGTTCTAACCTTTACACAATATCAATGTCAGATATGATTGCTACATCTCCGATATGTCTTCTCTCCAAAGCAGAATCGACTAAATCTTGGTTATGGCACAAACGTCTTTCGCACTTGAATTTCAAAACAATGACTGACCTTGCTCGTCACAAACTTGTTGATGGATTTCCAAGATTCCGATTTACCAAAGATCACTTATGTTCAGCCTGTGAACAAGGAAAAAGTACTCGGGCTCATTTTCCTTCAAAACCTGAGCAAAGTACGAATCATGTTTTACAATTGCTTCATATGGATTTGTGTGGACCGATGCGTGTTCAAAGTATCAACGGTAAACGCTACATTCTTGTAATTGTGGATGACTTCTCCAGATGGACTTGGGTTTATTTCTTACGAAGTAAAGACCAGGCTCCTTCAATGATCATCACCTTTCTCACTAAAATTCAAGTTCAGCTACGCAATACGGTACGAATAGTCAGAACTGACAATGGAATTGAATTTAAGAATCAGACACTTACAGTCATATTTTGAGAAAGTGGGAATTGAACATCAAACATCTATTCCTAGAAGCCCAGAACAGAATGGAGTTGTTGAAAGACGCAACAGGACGTTAGTGGAAGCTGCTAGAACTATGTTGATTAATGCTCAATTACCAGATTACTTATGGGCGGAAGCTGTTTCAACCGCATGTTATACCCAAAACCGTTCCATGATAACAAGACGCCATCGCAAAACACCGTATCAAATTGTTCACAAAAGAAAACCGAATATCGATTACTTTCATGTATTTGGAGCACTTTGTTATCCGAAAAATGATCGTGATGATTTAGGTAAGCTTAAAGCAAAGGCTGACATCGGAGTGTTCGTTGGATATTGTGAAAATTCTAAAGGTTTTCGGATATGGAATCGTCGAACAAGAGAAATTCAAGAAACCATTCACGCTAATTTTGATGAACTCACACAAATGGCTTCTAAGCAACACAGCTTAGGACCCGAATTCAACCGTCTTAACTCTCCGGTATCTTCGGCTGAACCATTGCCACTCAACCGCAAAGAATTGGAAACCTTGTTTGCTCCACTATTTGATGATACAATTGAATACCGTTCTACTGAGGTCTCACCTAATTCCACTGCTCAACCTGAAAACATTCCAGTACCAGACTCACCTCAACAAACTACTACAAGTGTTGAGAGAAACGGTCCTCCAATTGCATCACCATCTACAGCAGAACAAACTGTTTCTAACTCCGACCAATCAGCTGAAGATCCAACACCACCATCAGTTCCACAACCCGCAGAGCATGATCCTGATGCGTTCTTTAACCCGTTTGCACCGGCTCCTACCTTTCCTGATATTGCTGAGTCGTCTACACGCAATTTGGATCCTGCTAACATGCGAGATACTTATCAACTACACCCTTCAACACACAAATGGACTCGAGACCATCCACTAGTTCATATTATTGGCCATCCAGATGCACCTGTTATGACAAGACAACGACTTCACACGGATGGAGAAACTTGTATCTATGCACTCACAGTTTGTCACGAAGAATCTAAGAACATTAAAGAAGCAATGACTTATGACAACTGGATTGACTCTATGCAAGAGGAATTTCAGCAATTCATAAGATTAGAAGTCTGGGAATTAGTTGAAAGACCTGACGGAGTCTTTGTCATCGGGTTAAAATGGATTTGGAAGAATAAGCTAGATGCTGAAGGAACTTTCATACGTAACAAATCACGCCTGGTAGCGAAAGGATACTCTCAACTGGAAGGACTTGATTTTGCTGAATCCTTTGCTCCAGTGGCTAGACATGAAGCTGTTCGGATCTTTTTGGCCTATGCTGCACACAGGAACATGGTTGTTTACCAAATGGATGTGAAAACCGCATTTCTTAATGGAGAACTCCGTGAAGAAGTGTATGTGAGCCAACCTGACGGCTTCGTTGATCCTGAGCGTCCTAATCACGTTTACCGACTCAAAAAGGCACTCTACGGACTTAAGCAAGCCCCACGGGCGTGGTATGACAAACTGTCCACTTTCTTGCTGGCCAATAAATTTTCAAAAGGATCAGTGGATCCAACACTATTTACAAAAACCTACGGGGAGGACTTACTTGTTGTTCAAATATATGTCGATGACATCATTTTTGCCTCAACAAAAAGAAGTTACTCTAATGATTTTGCAAAATTAATGAAAGATAATTTTGAAATGTCCATGATGGGTGAACTTTCGTTCTTTCTAGGACTACAAGTTCATCAATCACCCCGTGGAATTTTTATAAATCAGTCCAAATACGCTCTTGAAATTTTAAAGAAACATGGAATGATGACCAGTGATACTTATAATACACCAATGGGCTATACCACAAAACTAGATGCTGACTTACATGGGACTCTGGTTGACCCTACCAAATACCGAAGTATGATTGGGTCACTCATGTATCTCACAGCTAGTAGACCTGATATAGTATTTGCTGTCTACATGTGCTCTCGCTATCAGTCCAAACCAACTGAAAACACCTCAGTGAGGTCAAAAGAATCCTTCGATACATAAAGGGAACCATTAACTTGGGAATCTGGTATCCGAAGGATTCTGGTTTTGAACTAATTGCTTTTTCAGATGCTGACCATGCAGGATGTTTAGACACACGCAAAAGTACATCTGGTGGATTATAGTTTCTCGGAGATAAACTTGTGTCATGGCAATCAAAGAAGCAGGACTGCACATCACTGTCGTCAACAGAATCTGAATATGTAGCCATGTCTGCTTGTTGTGCTCAAGTCATTTGGATGAGATCACAACTTAAGGATTATGGCTACTTATTCAACAAGATTCCTATCTACTGTGATTCCAAAAGTGCAATTGCTATCTCCTGCAACACAGTACATCATTGCAAATCCAAACACATCGATCTCCGATATCACTTCATCAAAGAGCATGTGGAAAAGGGTACCGTTGAACTTTATTTTGTTGGGACTGAGTACGAATTGGCGGACTTACTTACCAAATCCTTAGCACCATCAAGGTTTGCTAGTCTAGTCCATCAAATTGGTATGCGATGTTTGACTCCAGAGGATCTGGAAAAGTTTTTAAAGCACAATTGATCGTCAAACATCAAAACTATCTTTGTAAATATTTAAAAAAAAAATGCAAGTATATACCTTTCTTTTCAACACTAATGTTTTAAAACGTCTTTAATTATTCAAAACAAGTGTTGAGGGGGAGGAAAAGTAATTTTTTCAAATTTCTCAAAAATATATTAACTTTTATACTTGCATTTTACCAAAAATATTACTTTTTATCTTAAAAGGATGCTTCCAAAGTGTTTCGGGTTACTCTCCTTGACCAATATAATAAATTTTCAGTACTATTTGACTACGGTCTAAGGTCGAGGGGGAGTACCACAAGTTGATCTTATCATGTCTTGGTGTTATTAACGAAAGTTAAGTGAAAGTTAGTTTGTGCATTAAGTTTGAATGGTAACTAAGGTTAAGGGACTACATGTGTCAATACATCAAACTTGTTTTACCATGGTCAAAATACCTAGTTGACCACTCATTTACTCCACTGACATCACATTTACTTTTCACAACCACCTACATCAACGATCCATAATCATTCAATAAATTTGTTCATCAATCTTCAAATCTGTAAGTTATACAACGTTTTGATCATGATTTCAAACAATGGTTTTTAATTTTACATTAATCCAACGGTTTAATTTGTCACAATCGGTATAAATTGACCTAGGGTTTTGCGTAGAAATTAAACCCAGATACTTGTTGTGTTGTGGTTGAATTTGTTGATGGGAAATGATTTTTAGATGATTATAATCATGTATCTCACCTTTAATCTCACCCAGAAACACGGAATTGATTAATATGGATTTAGGGTTCATACGAGTTGATTAGGGGTTCTTGATTCTGTGTGTTAAACTTGAAATTGATGATGAGGATTGTGTTGTTACATGCCTAGGGACTCATTCATGTGGTTTAATTGCTTCAATTACATCTCTTGTTCATGAATCAAAGATTTAGCGGTCGAACGCACTAGCAGTTATGACCTTGTGATTTTGTGGTCAATTAGTGTTATAATTTGGACCATATGCTCCTTAGGGTGTTAGAAACACTTGCCCTATGTTTATCACTACCCAGAAACATGATTGAATCTATTTGTGATTAAGTGTTCATACGGGTTTACGCGTAACTCAGCTTTAGGCATGTTTACGCATTAAAATGTGCCTATTAAGTGTGTGGGAATGAATATTGATCAGTGGTTATGTTTTGTACACTTTTAGGAATCAAACAACTCTAATTACTTAAGGTGATTTTCTGGAAAATGGCGTTTTTACGCGCAAGTTTTTCATCCTACGCGTAAGATTGAATCTTACGCGTAAGATTCGACACGGGGACAAACATTGTCTTGGATAATACAATGTTTACGCTTAAATGATAATTCTTACGCTTAAGTTTTGATCTTACGCATAAGTCAAAACCTACGCATAAGTTATATCTTACGCTTAAGGTTAATCCTTTGCATAAGCTCATATCCTACGCCTAAGATTTTATCCTACGCATAAGATTGAGCCTACGCATAAGATTTACCTTACGCGTAACATATAAGTTTACGCGTAGCTTTTGCTCTTACGCCTAATTTCACTTCTTACGCTTAAGTCATGTTATGCGTAGACTTTTTCACTTACGCGTAAACTTGTCAAATTCATAAAATTTTCTAAGTGTTGTGAAATTTCCAAAGTGTAACCTCGTGTTATGATAAACTTTTGTTGTAACTTAAATGTTAGAAGATTCTTCCATGTGATAATAACTCAAGTTTGCCATATAACAAAAGTTTTTCACACACAAACACCCACTGATCAATCAATAATATGAACAATCATGTAATCTTATGTCTGAGCTAACACAGTAAACCATTGCCATGTTTGTGTTTGTTTATGATCAATTCAGCTGGCAGAACACAACGACATTCCTTATGGACCAGAACCTGAACCAAAACTCTCATGGGAAGAAACCTTTCCCGAAAACTACACCAGGAAGATAGGCAAGAACAACCTACGAAGCAACTTCAACAAAATCACTTGCAACGAATCCTCATGTATTGTTGCAGTGGATGCTCTTCTATATCACTCCAACAAGCTGTTATTCACCAAGTCAGCTTCAGTCTCCTGCTTCTACATCCACCAGTTTTGGCATACACTTCAGCTAGATCTTGGGGAGGCTTCCTTCACCTGTATGCTTCATAACCGTCAGGTTACTGTGGATATAGACACACTAAGGAATGTACTTGGGTTACCCGAACTTGGCCCAGATGAAGAATATGACCAAGTACCTACCGAGGAAGAGCTGATTGAGTGGTTACAGGATATTGGCTATGACGAATCAGAAGAAGTTGTGACAAGACATTCTAGGGTCAACATTAGATTTCTTCCACAACCATGGAGAACCCTATACATTCTGATTGCCAAGTCCTTATCTGGCAGAGATACTGGCCATGAACACCCCAAGCTCCAACACCTCAAACTCTTCTGGGCAGTGGCAAATGTAAAGAAAGTTGATTATGCCAGCATCATTTGGGAAGACCTTGTGTGGCACATTCAACACAAGACCACCAACATTCCATTTGTACGTTTCACAAAATTGCTCATCGAAAGCTTCCTTCGTGAGTATGATGATATCCCACAGAGACTAGATGACAAAGATAAGAATACTTTCAGAAATGAAGATACTCTCAAGATCATCAAGAGACTCGACACAAGCACACGCAAGCAAGGAAAGAAATTTCCCGACTGTCTCTTGAATGGCAAAGTGAAGCTTTGCCCGAACTTCAAATACTACCTTCAAGCTCTTGAAGCAGAAAAGGTTGGTTTCTTAGATGAAGTTCAACCATTTAAGGGGAAGACAGGTACCAAGACTGGGAGCTCCGGTAGTTCTACCCAGTCTAAACGTAAGAAGAAGGGTACTCTCAAGAGAAGGACTCCTGTCAAGAAGCCCGCATCCATTCCTGAACCTGGGTTGTTTCTCTCACCACAATCTTCTCCAAAACCGTCTAACTCTGAAACCAAGTCAGACGAAGGTCCAGTCTACAGGGAAGCCTTTGCCAATATCACTGAGAATGTCAACCTTGAAGACATTGATGATAAAGACTTGACTTTCGAAGATTGGGAGAAAAATATTGATGAGTTTGCTGATAATGCCGAATACCCATCATATCTCAATCAAAGACCGTTCACTGAAGCACAGACAATTTTGGAAGAAGAAAGGATTAGGAGAGAGAAGATGAAGGAACCGATGACAGCTGAACAAGAGTCTACTCATTCTAACATAGGCCTTTCAGTTGAAGAAGAAAATGAAAGAGCTCTCAAGCTGGGTCTACTCCACAGCAAAATTGATACATTCTATGATGATCTACCTCCACCTCCAGTGTTCTCTCAAACTACCAAAGCTGGCGGATCGAGCAGCATTCCTGATTCTGCCACAGGGATCAACACTGACTTGGTCGCCTACGACAATCCTTCGGTATCTCCCACAGACATTGAAATGACTAATGCTTCAGCAACTGGAGAAGAGGAAGAGGAAGATCCCATGGATACTGATGCTCCACGGTTGATGACTGGAGGAATTAAGGAAAAAGCAAGAAGCTGAAGAGGCTAGGCTTGAGCAACTTGCACAAGCCAAACTGGAGGAAACTATCCGTATGGAAGAAAGTAGGAAGGCTGAAGAGGCAGCCAAGCTGGCAGAAGAAAAGTTGAAAGAAGAAGCCAGACTTGCAAAAGAATTAAGGCTTAAAGCCGAGGCTGAAAGACTGGCTGAAGAATAGAGATTGAAAGAGGAAGCAGCTAAAGCTACAAAAGTTGATCAACCCGAACCACAAAAAGGTGATGACAAAGACATTACCACCAACCTTGAATCTTCACAGTCATCACCTCCTGCATCCGAATCAACCCACAACAAATCAATCAAGAAACCAAGCACCAAAGCCTCTGCTGCATCAAAGGTGTTAAAGTCAGCATTCAGAAGAGTACATGAAAAGAAGAAAAGCAGACTGGAAGATCAGGTTGCAACACTAGTAACCCAAGTTGCTGAATTGATGAAGCTGAATTCGAACGTCCAAGAGCTGCAAGAAAAAGTTGATACATTCTTAGCTAAAGACGTACAAGAGAACTTGGAAGCCACATTAGCAGCTCAAGCACATCAGTATATGGAAAAACATTTAGTTGCTGAGTTGAAAGATCTACTGGCACCGATGAGAGATGAACTCACCAAGTTCTCAGAGCAAGCCGTCAAGAAAGTAATCCGATCAACCACATTTACTCTTCGAGCTGACAAATCAACTGTTCCACTACCAGGGTTATCTATGGACGAATTAGAAGCCCAACTCTTGAACAAACTGGAAAGCAAGTTCACCTTATCACCAGAAGAAGCTAAAATCCTGGAAGCTTTGAAAGCCAAAATGACCAAAGAATCTTGCAGCACAGAGGCGGACAAACTGAAACGTCCAAGAGATGATGAAGATAAGGATCCTAACTCTCAGGCAAAGAAACAAAAACAAGCCGAAGGACCTTCATCTCAACCTACAGCACCGGTCAACCCTCCAACAACAACAACATCTTCTCAACAACCCAAGAAATCTGGTTCAGCTCCCAAAGCATATGATCACTTCGAATACACAGGTGGTGACGAGATTCCTCAGCCTGATGAAGTACCTGAACCGTCATCTAAGAAGAAGAAAGAAAGGAAACGAAAGCATCATCAACACAAACCGGACACCTCATCAAAAGGCACAGAACCAAAGAAACCAAAAACCATCCTCAAATGGCTAGACCAAGATGAAACTGCCGAGTACTCCTGGTTTGATAAGATGATTAGTTCGCAACCGCCACTAGAAGACAATCAAGAACCTCAAGATGGTCGAACAGTGGAATACGCTCAGTTCATTCAGCATAAGTTTCAGATGAAAAAGATGAACAAGAAAGAGCTACGCAGAATCAAGAATGATGCGTTCAATCTTCTGAAAGATAGGTCGGCTAACTCCATCGAGCTTGAGTACCATCTGGAAAATATTGCTCGAGCTATGTCAAGCAATATTGACTGGATCAATCCTGAATCTTATGTCGATCCGGTCACAAAGAAAACCGCACCTTACATTACTGACTGGTCCAAACCACTACCGATGATTGGGAAGCCTAAGGAACCGAAGATCCCGTACAAGTTCTTCTTCAACACAGACTTGGAATTTCTGAAACTTGGCAGCAAGATTGAGAAGAAGTACGTTACATCACTCGCCTTTCTCCCTGCGGCTCGATATCTCAATAATGCCATCGAAGAAGAAGCCTCAGCATTATTCGTCGATAAAATTGTTGAATATGACCGGAACACACTCTACGGTATACATCATTGGCCAGAAAACCGGACACAGTACTATCGAAGCAGCAGACTCAATGAGACAATGGGTGATGTAGCAAGTGATCTGAAGATAGTCTCAATTCAATTCATCTCGACTGTCACTCACTTTGGGTACCCCTTCCTCAGGAAAATCACACTTAAAAGACTTGATGAAAAGGAGTATGATATTTCTGAGCTAGACTTTCCACGACTACTTCTCAACGACATTGAAGATTTGTACCTACTCAAAGTTCAAGGAAAGCTTTGCAACTTGCCCAAAGAAATGCAGCTTGCCCTTATCCAAGCCCTCCTAATCTTCATTAGGCAGATAGTAATCAGAGAAAGAGTAGAAGATCTTCAACTGGGAGTGGAAAGTTATCAGAAGAAGCTGAATCTCACCAAACCTAACATGTTTGACATCCCCGACCTTCAACATCTACCTCAATACACCTTGATCAAGCATCCAGCATTTGGGTTCACTTACCGCAGTGTCAACGGTCGAAACTGCTTCATGGGCTACAAAGAAATACATAAGTTCTGTGATGAAACCTTGAAGTTCGTCAGAGATGGAATCAAAAGCAGAATCAATGACATAGCACTGGGGAAATCCAAAAGATGGAACACCGATGAGACCAGGGATGCTCGCAGATTCATTACAAGGATTGAGAACCGGTTGAAGCGTAGGGATCAGTTTCGGAGATTGGAAAGCTATGTTGGAGGCAAACAAAAGTTCCCGGTGTTGACATTTCAGAGACCTGATTGGTAGAAAGTTGTAAGAGTTTGATTTGATTTGTCAATAATATACTTCATAATGGTTTGTGTACGCATTACAGTGCACAACCCGAACTTGTAAAGAAAGGACCCTGAGGTACGCATCAGTGCCTCAATCCTAAATATAAGGAGCGAAGGCTTCTTACTTTTGAGTAGAATTAATCAAATGTGTTATGATTTTCATAATTCTACTCAAAAGGACAAGTATTTCACCTCAATAAGACCTAATCACTTGTTGAGGGGGAGCACTTGTCGAAACAAAATACTTTGTTCAAAAAAATCAAAAGTTCTTGATGAATCTCCCCATAAGACTCAAAAAGCATATTTTAATCAAAAGTTTAACAAAAACAACATCTTATATGCTATTTTTGAGGGGGAGAAAATGAAAAAGTGATTAAAATATATGAAGTCAAAGCTAAAAGTTGTATCTTGTGCGAGCTAGACTCAGATTCACCCAGGAATTGACGAGACAATAAAAGTTAGTAAAATCGAAAATTCTTATCCTCGACGAGTAATAACATCAAGTTAGTTACTAGAGCTAGTTGTCACCTAAAAGCTGACAATGTATCTCTTTAACTAACCACGTAAGCGTGTCTCGAAAAGGATTAGTCTTAGTAGAAATGTACCATCTCGAGAAACTTTCTGTCGACTTGACCAGGCTGGGTAATAACTTCAAGCTAGTTTAACTAGTGATGTAAGCGTGTCTCGAATCGGTCTTGTTCACGGAAAGTGGATCAATTCAAAATGCTTGCTCCTCCCGCATGTGCAAATTTATTAAACACTTATGAGCACATGTGCAGGGGGAGCCCTTCAAAAGTGTACACAAAACTCTCAAAGTGTTAACCAAAATATTTGATTATTACAAACACTTTGAGAGATTTTCAATCAAAGGTTTCTTGGCTACTGTCGGAGTTATAAGGTGATTAAGATAGGAATATCCGTCCTATGATCCGCCAGAGCCGGAGGGATCTACCCAAGGACATCTCCCATAGTTAGAATTAGAAGTCCTTAGGTATGATACGAAAAAAGGAGAAAAGAATGAAAGGGAAAGAAGGAGTTGAAGAATTAAAAAGAAAAGCAAAGTAAAGGGTGAAAAGAAACAGCCCTCCATATGATTCAACCTTAGGGCAGACACCGGGTTCAATACGTATGCTACTGGCTGTTGCAAAAGACAACACCGGTATTGAAGATTAAGTCGTCATGGACCCAGTGACGCAATGCACTAAACCTTCTTAACCACTCAAGTTCTCTTAAAAGAGCTTGTTTCATTCTCACGGGGAACCAGTGTAATCTATCAACCTATCTCTTAGAGACGGTTGATATTGAAACAGGAGACCCCTCCTTAGTCTCCGTATAGGAAACCTAAGTGTGCACTTATAGAGTCTAGAGCCTCGAGATACATCAAAGGTCTCTTAGGAACACTTAGTATTTCTACAACTGGTGTTCTACATCAATGGACACCAGCTGTAAATTATCGAGTCCTTCACAGATCTTAGCAATCTGCCGAGAACGTTTATGAGAGGATTACTTATGTATTCCTCAATGATTGAACGGAAATCCTGCCAGGGTCAACATCAAACAGCCCTGACAGCAGGTCACTTCGGTAACCCCACAAGGGTTACGCTTAGTGTTTGCGGTGGTTCTATAGCGGTCTACAGTCGTGGAGTAATCCCCAGCGACTCACCCAGTCATTGAGCTACTTAGTAGGTCTCGTAAGCTCCTTCGGGAGTATCTGATATGGGAACGGCCTGGATAAGGATTAAAGGGAGTCTTCACAATATGCTGTTGATGAACTCTAACTCCTTATCTGTAAGTACCGGTTGTTTTATTGCTAACTGTTTACTCACAGGTACTTCACTTCCATGATGGTAGATTCCAACATGCTCATACATACATCTTGAAGCAAATGATAGCTCCCCCAAAGATCTTAACAACACAAAGTTCAAAGAAAGATTCTACATCAATAAGAAGAATCTACAAAGTATAAAGACTAAAGATCTTAGTGTATGCAAAGGAACTTCTTGTACGTGAAAGTCAGAATTCAAAGATGTATGAGTATGTTGGAATGGCGGACAACCACCACAGACGTAGGAGTGACGAATGGCAGACTACTTCATAACATAATCACTACATCATCACCAAAGAACAAAGACACAGAGCAAAGTATATTCATTATCATTCAACCATTTTGAAGACGTCTAGAGTTTTACATGTCACAAGTCAACGACAAAGATGAAGACGTCAAGCAACCGTGATGACCGACCCTTAGGGGGAGATTGTTGGGATCATACTTTTGTATTTAGTCAAGTCTCGGTCATTACATTTTGTAATAGGTTGCTTTGGTATTTATTTCATTAAGTTTTTTGTTACAAGGCTTAAGTGTTAAAGCCCTATGGGCCTTAAAGCCAACGTACAAAGAAAGGAGGGAGGAAGGGAGTGTTGCCCTACTCCTCCTCCTATAAATACTAAGCTTATGTAACACTTTTATTTGTTGGTTATTTCATTATTCTATGTAAACTCTTTCATTTCTATTTCTAATATTGTCTTAATCAACCATCTCTCCTTCTCATCTTATATCTATCTTTCTTATACTTGTGTTTACATAAAAGGTGACCTATCAGTTTTGTTGCTAATCGGTTAATCTTGTATTTTTATTATCACCTCGGGAAACCTAGGGTTTCCATAAATAGTTTTAGCTTATTTGTGGAAAAGACCAAAATTAATTGCATGCAAAGAAAAACAAATCTAAGAGAACCTTAGTTCTTGTAATTATGACAATATTGGTTAGGGTTTCTATGTTTAATCATGGATACCCTTGTATCCTTATAATGTCAACTCCTTTAAGGTTTAGAAAACCCTAATGGATCGATTTCATATAGCCTCAAACATGAAAACCCTAATTTGATCACCAAAGTGATTAAACCCTATTGTTACAAAAACAAAAACCCTAAAAAACCTTAAAGCACAAATCGACCAAAACCTAGAATAACCAAAATCAAGATTGGGTTTTTATAACAATATTAGTAATTACTAAGAACCCTAACTAGGTTATATATGATTATAGTGGCTCTGATATAACTGTAGGGTTCTGATGGTCATCTACACGTCTATAAAACTTGCATAACGGAAAATAAACACATAAAGTCGTGTAGACCAAAACCCTAATAGTCAGATCTTCTAATTAGGGATATAACCTAATCTAACACATAAAAAGGGTATTTAGGATTACTTGTTATTCCTGCTATGCGTAATCTCCTTTAACATTTTCTTACCTTCTTCTTGATCTTGATGCTTCACAAACTATTCTTAGGGTTTTTTGGAACATCACCACTCAGACAGCGTCAGGTATCCACCAATACTTCACAGGTAGAACTAGAGCTCAAAACCCATGCAAGTTAGGTGAGCACAAAACTGAGTAAACCTTGGATCGACTAGAAGTCGACTTAGAGTTGACTTTAGATCGGTTCACAAGGGTTTCGAAACCCTTGTGGGTTTTGTCGACCGATCGTACAAGAGAAGGGAGAAAGAAGAGCTTTTGGGGTTACTCGGAGAGTTAAACTCCTATTGCTTGGAAAGCAAGTGGAGTTATATATATATATATATATATATATATATATATATATATATATATATATATATATATATATATATATATATATATATATATATATATATATATATATATATATATATATATATATATATATATATATATATATATATACTAGTTTTCTAAGCCCGCCCGATGGGCAGGCATGTCTTATAATTATCATTGACATAATTTACTATAGCGAAAGAAGGCGGGTAATGATAAAAAAAGGGGGGGAAATGATAGTATAGAGTGGATGCCAGGTAAACAACCTTCATGATAAATGTTATTCCAATACCCACACATAATTCATCAAGCCTATACATGAATATGGTACTTCAATTTTCTTATTTGATACATTTAAATAGTATTTTAGTTGCAAATACTCACCCTCGCAATGTATCTTTGTTTACAGACATATATTAACTGCAAATGAAACTGAAGAAAATAATAGAGACATATCTAATTACCTATCTTGCTAATTCATTTTATAAAATCCCCTCCTTGAAGTGTCCATTCTTGCGTAACTGGGTACTTGGGCATAGTTGTTGTAAGGCTAATATAATAAGCTCATTTTCCTTTAGTGTAAATTGTCCTATGTCCAGTTTTTTTTCAGCATATATTCATAATAAAGTTTAGATAAAAGATTAGTAATACTCTTGATTTGTATATGATTCGGCTTAGTTGAATAACAGAATGAACTTACTTTAAACCTGAGATTTTGCAGTCCCGAGATTACCTAACAATACATTAATGACTCCACGCAATCCATGATTTCCTTGAACACTTTTCTCCTAACCTCCGAACATTGCAAGAGCTATTACAATATATAGTGAGAAGGTCCAACCCTCTCCACATGTGGAGAGGGGTATTTATACTTCCTAACAAACAAAAGATAAAACGTCCACACCCGGGCTGTGGATCAGGCATACAGTGGGTAAAGACCCGTCCTTCTTCCACGATGTTACTTAATCTAATTCTAACTAATTACTAAACTAACTACGAGCTAACTCAATGCTATTACAATACTTAGGTGACCGAGTCTTCTAAAGGAATAATTGTATTCCTAACAATCTCCCCCTAAGCGAGGTCACCTTTGGAAATTAAGCTCTTTGATCTTCAAGCATTCTTTAGTCATTGTATCTCATAGGTTCTGATTCTTCAATTTTCTGCACACTTTGTACTTCAAGCAATGAACTTGTGATTTAGAGTTCCTTTAGAATGTGTGATCTTTGAGCTTCTTTGAGATCATCAGCCACAGTAAATCTCCAAGCTCATCCACAATAGTATTGCCTTCATGTGATGTTGTGACTTTAGGACCATCATGCTCACACCCTTCTGGATCAGGAGACATTACATCAGAGTTTGCGGATCAGGAGACTTTTCATCAGAGTTGCGGAAACGTTGTTGGTAGTCTCTCAACATTTTTTGTAGTAAGTCTCTCATCATCATTGATAGTGAGGAGGGTGTGTGAGCATGAGGTATGGATTGACCCAATTCAGCAGGAAACAGGAGCCATCAACGCCATCTTTATATGTGTCCCTGTGATCAGGTAGAGTCTCTTTTTAAAAAAGACTCTCCTTGACAGGAATTTCCAGCTTGTAGTAATGAATTTTCCAAAGAATCCACTTCGGAATCTTCATACTTAGCATGTTCTCATACCAGAACGTCTCAAAGCAGACAGCACGATAGAGTGAATCGGTGAATAAATATTCATGGATTGATGAGAAATTGATTTATAGAAATTACTCGCGTGTCATATGATAAACATTTTTGAGACACGACGAGAGTTTTAAGCTTTGAATCACATTTCCATCAACAATACTTTTGTTTGAAAGATTTTACACAATCAATGTGCTCGAAAAATAAGTTTGTGAGCACATTGAAGGTTTTTGCAAAAGTATCCGTCAATCCATATCCTGGAACAAGTTTGATTCAATGTTGAATCACACCATTGTTGCTTTTCAGTTGTCACTTGATCATTGATCCAAGACGGATCTCACATGTCACCTACCAAGAGCTTGAAATATGTTCGCTTTAGAAGGATTTCCATTGTCATTGTGAGTATTTTCATATCACTCGGATGTTCTGGCAATACCACAAGGATAATGCGTAGGACTCTACATATATTATCTTACTTTCCACATTGTGTGAAACAATAAGCATATTGGAAGTGTGTCCTAACGAGATTTATGGATGATCTCTTTGGCTCTAGACTCAATAGTGCGTTTTGATCCGCTCCTGGAGACTGGGGAGGCGTCTCCTGTTTTAGGTATAAACATAGCTCGCAATGAGCGGTCGATACATTGCACAGGGTTCCCCGTGAGATTGAAACAAGCTTTTTTAAGAGAACTTGAGTGGTTGGGAAGTTTAGTGCAGTGCGTCACTGGGTCCATTAAATCTTGTCTTCAATACCGGTGTTACCTTAGTAACCGCCAGTAGATTATGAATTGAACCCGGTTTCTGCCCTAAGGTTGAATATATGGAGGGCTATTTCTTTTCACCCTTTCTCATTACATTTCTTTTTCATTTTTCAACCCCTTCAGTGCTTACCGAGACTTCATCACTAGAACCTTGTTGGGTTTGTTCCAGTCCTAGCTCTATCTCAGTCCACACTCTTCCATTTCTCACTTTACTCCTTTTTTCAATCATTCCTAAGGAATTCTAATCTATTTATGGATTGTCCCTGGGAAGATCCTTCCGGTTCTGGTGGATCATGGGAACTCATACCTAACCTCAACCATCCTTATAACTCCATGCATAAAGATAAGTGGTCGGTCTTTGGTATTCCTTCCATAAACGCCTTTTGCTCCCCCTCAATATGTGCATCGATATTCGAAAGTGTTTAGCACATATGTGGGAGCCTATTTATTGAGTCTAAAAGATCCCTTTTGATTATCAGATTTCATATTTAAATCACATTCTCTAAATCTTTTTGAGATTTTGGATCTCAATTGATTTAAATAAGTTTAGAAAGCGTTTGGGAGAGAAATGCGGTCAATTTTAATATTTTCTGATAAAAGGAACCTTTTACTTGCTCCCCCTTAATCTGCGAGGGAGGTTGTTATGTGTCAGATTTGATGAGTTTATAAAAGATTTGAAGTTTTAACGACAACTCTTTGAAAATTTTTCATTCTGATACATAACCATCACAAAGTGTATTATTGCAAGGTTTTTGTACAAAGTGTGGAGAGTTTTGATGATACATAAAATTTTGAGAAATCACTCTCCCCTCAATCAATGACGGATGTTTAAACTTAAAATATGATAACATTGATTGAGTGAAAAATTTTATCAAAATTTGAGTTCAAACTGATTTCCAAACAAAATCTCATGGTACCACCAAGTTTTGCTCAAATACTTTCTGGAAAAATCATAGAAGGGAAAGTATTGGCGATAAAAAGAAGATTTCTCTTCTTTATCAAGAAATAATGCACTGAAGCATACATTAGATCGAGGGTGCATGAATATAAAGTAATTCATGCTCGGATGAACGGCACCCTTTGCTAGGAACAACCGTCTTTTTGGCGACGTGTTTTCGTCATTTTAAAAAACGGGTTATATCTGAAGTAATAGCAAGCCATAATTTTGAAGTCCGGGTTGTAGCTTGAAATGACTACAAGCTATAATTTTGAAGTCCGGGTTGCAGCCTGAAATGACTGCAAGCCGTACATTTGAAGAATATTTTGAGATACGACATGTTTTAGAAAAAAACTTTATTTGAAACCGAAAAACTCTTGCTCAAGCATATGTATGATTCTGTGTCATTATTGAATGACATTTCTAGAAACGTACATAATATTGATTACACAAGAGACATGTCGTGAGAAGAATATTTTTGAATTTTTTATGATCTTTCAGATTTTTATGGTTTTTATAGGTTTTATATTTTTCTATTTTCTTTTTGATATATTTTATGTACAAAGGATATGTGAAGCCAATCCTTCAATCATCATTCTCTTCTTGGAGAGACTTAAGAGTTTCTGGAGTGAGGCTCTTCATCCCAAGTCGTGGGAGAATGAACTGAAACCTTTCCCGAGAAAGAGCCTTTGTGAATATATCAGCCAGCTGAAACTCTGTTCTCACAAAGTAGAGTTCCACTATCCCTTTCTCCACTTGTTCTCTGATGAAGTGATGACGAATGTCTATATGCTTGGCTCTGGAGTGTCGGACATTGTTGCAACACAGGGCAATGGCACTTTTTTTTATCACAATACATTGGGATTTTGTTAAAATCATACCCATAATCTGAAAATTGTGATCTCATCCACAAAATTTTAGCACAGCACAAGGACATGGCTATATATTCAGCTTCTGTGGATGATATTGAAGTGTACATCTGCTTTTTGGATGACCAGCTGACAAGTTTCTCACCCAAGAATTGAGCACCTCCGGAAGTACTTCTGCGAGTATCTTGACACCCCACATGATCAGCATCTGAGTAGGCCGTGAGAGCCATTGCATTGTCTTTAGGGTACAAAAGACCCATGTGGATTGTCCCTTGGAGATATCTGAAGATTCTCTTGACTGCTTCCAAGTGCTTTTTGGTGGGCTTGGATTGATATCTGGCGCACATGCATACGGCGAAAAGAAGGTCTGGCCTACTTGCTGTGAGGTACATGAGAGATCCAATCATGCTTCTGTATTTGGTCTGATCTTACTCTAGTTGAGTCGTCATCGAGTTTGGATCTTTCAACCATGGGTGTATCAACTGTGTCACTTGAATCAAAGCCAAAATTCTTGAGGATGTCACTAGCATACTTGGCTTGATTGATAAAGATGCCGCTTGGGTTTTGAGAGATTTGTAACCCCAAGAAGAAAGACATTTGTCCCATCATAGACATTTGAAACTTGGAACTCATTTCCATAGCAAAGCGATCAGATTCCTTGGAATCAGACAATGCAAAGATGATATCATCAACATAGATTTGAACGTGAAGAAGGTTGTTTCTAGTCTTCCTAGTGAACAAGGTAGGATCAACTACACCCTTGGTAAATCGATTTGCAAGAAGAAACTTGGAAAGTGTGTTGTACCAAGCTCTCGGAGCCTGTTTGAGACCATAGAGTGCCTTCTTTAAGCGATATACATGATTAGGTCTTTCTGGGTATACAAAACCTTCAGGTTGAGTAATAGAAACCACCTCCTTTAAGTCCCTATTCAGGAAGGCAGTCTTAACATCCCTTTGATAAACAATCATATTACTGCTGGCAGCATTGGCAAGAAAGATTCTAATGGCCTTGATACGAGCGACAGGTGCAAATGATTCTTCAAAGTCAATACCCTCTTGTTGGCTGTATCCTTTCGCAACTAAACGAGACTTGTTTTTCAACACATCCTCATGCTTATCAAGCTTAACTTTGAAAATCCATTTGAGAGCAATGATCATTGCGCATTCAGGTGATGGTACTAATTCCCATACATCAAGACGATCAAACTCATGGATTTCTTCTTGCATTGCGGTGAACCAAGACACCTTCGTAAGGGCATCCTTGAAGTCTTTGGGCTCGATTTTGGATAAAACTGAGTTGAGGAAACACCACAAGGCATCAGTGGCAAGTTGTTTTCTGGTGGACACAGGTCGTGAGGGGTTTCCTATGATGTTATCAATAGGGTGATCATTTGTCCATTTTCTGAGATGTTCATGAGGTTGAGGATAGTGAACTGATATAGCATTGTTTGACTCTTCTGAGGAAGATGCTTCGTTAGAGGATTCGGGTGCAAAAACATTTTCAAATGGTTCTTCCTCAGGTGGTGCAAAAGGATTGACTTCCCATGTGTTATCAGATGTAACTCCTTGGTGTTCAGAAGACGATTGTATACTTGATTCATTTTGAGTGTTGCTACATTCTGGTGCATCCAGATCAAGAGAGATGGAGACTGATGGACCATTTGTATCATGAGGTGCATTCACAGCCATAACGTTAGGTTCAACAGCCGGCTGTACCGGTTCATGAGGTGGCTGTGACTCGAAGTACTCATCAAACATAGGATCAAATAACTTTTTCAATTCACTCGTGGGAGGAACATAAGGAGTGACATGGTTGGAGTTCTGTACAAGTCCCGAACTTATTGGTCCAAGAGATAAAAGGTTATGCGAGGGTTCAGAACAGGTGTGTCCTGAAGCCATCCTCTGTCAGCTCATCAAACATGACATGGATTGTTTCCATGATTTGTCGGGTTCTTTTGTTGTAGATTCGGTACCCTTTTCGATCTGGCGCATATCCGACGAATACCCCAATATCAGCCTTAGCTTTAAGCTTCCCTAAGTCTTCACTATCGTTAGTTGGGTAGCACAGGGCACCAAATACACGAAGAAAGGAGAGATTAGGCTTTTTGAGATGCACCAGCTCATACGGTGTCTTGTTGTGGAGAGGATGCATCAATGACCGATTTTGAGTGTAGCAAGCAGTTGCAATGGCTTCTGCCCATAGAAACATTGGTGTCTTTGAGAATATCAGCATAGTGCGAGCAGCCTCAACTAGTGTGCGATTCCGTCTTTCAACAACTCCATTTTGTTGAGGAGTTTGAGGAATACTCTTCTGATGACTGATGCCGATACTTTCATAAAATTGAGTGAGTTGATGGTTAACAAACTCAGTTCCATTGTTAGTGCGAATGATTCTAATGGTTTTGTTGAGCCTTACTTGCAACTGCTTGACTATCTTGATGATGATTTCGGGAGTTTCATCTTTGGATCTTAAAAACTTCACCTATGTGAATCGTGAGTAATCATCCACAATAACAAGAATATATATTTTCCCATTGAAGCTTTGCACTCTCATGGGCCCGCACAGATCCATGTGAAGGGTATGGAGTACTTCAATGTTGGAGTTGGTGGGTTTTGGTTTATGAGTTTGTTTCTTGCTTTTATCCAATTGACATGATGAGCAAAGATGATCTTTTTCATACTTCAATCTAGGCATGCCTCGAGCAAGATCTTTACGAGAAAGTTCATTTATGGTGCCGAAGTTCAAATGGTTCAAAAGACGGTGCCATAACCACGATTTGCTCTTTGAGGCCTTAGAAAGTAAGCAAATGGGAGAGGACCGCATCATGTCTTCAGTAGAGATGGTATACAAATTTGTACCACGACTTCCCTTAAGGAGATCAACTCCATCCAATTCTCTAACGAAACATGTGTGTTTTCTGAAGGCCACTTCGAGATCAGAATCACAGAATTGTCCAACAAAGAATAAGTTGTGCCCCAGTCCTTCCACATAGTAAACTCTTGAAATCACACTATCACCAAACACATAATCACCATACCCCATAATAGCTCCAAAGTGGTCGTTTCCGAATCTAACTGTACCGATAAACTTTTTCACGTAATTTCTGAGCCGAGAGCGATCCCCAGTCATATGTTTTGAGCAGACTGAGTCCAAATACCACATGACGATTTGTACAACCTGCATTTGAAACCAGACAGATATGGATAATTGAAAAACATGGATCCCCAAGTGTGATTGGGATCCAATAGGTTAGCACACGCATACTTAAGAGATACAGAATCAGTATTTTCGTTGGTTCTCAGAGATGAACCGATGCCAGTGGAAACTGCTGTCTTACTATCAAGGCATTGAGTCACTAAAGGGAATTTTCTACCAGTAGCCTTCCATCTCTTAACCTCTAAAGACTTAGGGTCGGGCATGTAAGTCAATGGGCACTGGTTTCCTAGAGTGAATTTTCTTCCAGTAGGTTTCCACTAATATCCTACTGTGTTAAAAACTTTTCCTGTAGCTTTCCAAGTATTGTTTTCCAGTTTGTGAGTCTTAGCATATTTAACTGGGGATTTGTAAGAGGATTTCAAGAAAGACACAACACATTCATCATGATTACCAGAAATTAAACAACCATTACAAGTCTTACAAGTAGCATTAGAATTCGAATTAATTACAGTACGCTTAAAGCAAATACTAGAATCAACACGATTCTTTTCATTCAAATCAATCTTATTGTTCCTAAGGTGGTCTTCTACTTTCTTCCCTTGATCACTCTTAGCAGGCGAAGTCCTATCATTCCTTGTATTGTCTTTAGGCTTTGACCCGCTAGCTTTAGTGACATTGATTACTCTTGTAGAATTGACGATGGGAACATTAGATTGTTGCACAGTTTTTTGGTTTCTAGGTGGTGATGTGCTATGATCAGAACTAGCCAAAGGTATATCAAAAGTAATATGCTTCTTCAAGTTCCTAGATGAGGATGTGCCATTTTTATCACGCATGTTGGGAATCTTGGGACATGTACCTATGGCATATTCTAACAACTCTTGTGACCGCTTGGTGAGGAAGCAAACATCCGATAGGGAGTTATCAGATGGTCTCACCATTCTATCTTCTTCAATGGTTTCACGGGTCATGTACAGGCAGTTCTTAAGATGTCTAAGGTAATCACTATGGACTAGCTCATTGTTCTTAAGGGGAAGAGGAATAAAAATAGCCTCACATGCATATTTATTACATTTACAGACCACAAAATTGATATTGTCACTTTCATTGATCGACATTTTCCCTTTCACCTTTGTCTTTAGATTCTTAATTTCATTAAGCAAAGAGGTTATCTTTTCATTGGTTTTATCACGAGTGATCTTGATAGAATCATATAACTCTTTGTAATGTTGTTTGACTTTAAGATTTTCAGCTTGAAAACAATCATTTTCATGTTTAAGTAAGTTGATTGTGTTTTGAAGTTGAAAGTTATGAGAATCTGTAGACATTAGTTTATGGGTGTCGATCACAACATTCATGGGAGACTTCAATTGGGCAATTTGAGCCCTCAATAACCGGATCGTGTTCGTGTGAGCTTGAATTTTTTCATCTCTTTTTGCTAATTCAAAATATGCATCAAATTCCGGAGCATCAGAAGATGTCTTGGCCTTTGATATTTTCATTTTTTCTTCTAAATGTTGATATTTTAATTGTAAGTTAAGATTATCAACTTCTAGTTTAGATAGATGCTTGATCATGTTGTCATGATCATCATTTTGAATTTTTTCAAGCAATCTCACATTCTCCCCCTCAAGCTCAACAACACTATTGTAAAGGTTATTCAAAGCAATAGACATTTCATGAAACTGACAGACATTAAGAGAAGAATCTGTAGCAGTGTAAAACACATCTTGTGTAATACATTTAGCAATCAAGTTGTCATTCATGATGAGAATATTTTTTCTGGCAATTTCACTATGCTAAAGATCTATTGCTTTTTGTTTACACTTGTTTTCCACATTTTTAAACACTTCTTTCATTTCCTTAAGCTCAACATCAAGTGATTGTCGTAAACCCATAAAATTTTCTTTGATTAGTTTAAAAAATGGGATGACTTCAGTTAAGTAACATTCTTTGGTTAGCTCAAATCCCCGTTCACCCTCAGTGATTCCCGTTGGTGTGATCCTCTTTTTGCATGTTTTTTCAAAATTAGTGAACATTTGACACAGGACATAAATGCTAATAAGAGTTTTACATTGCGTGGGAAGTGACAACTGAACTAAGTGCATCGGTTTATTGGGGGGATACACCGTTGGGGCAACTAACTTTTGGGATGTCTTGGCCTTAATTTCCTCAGCTTTCATTTTCTCAACGTCTAAAGGCCAAAATACCTGTTCTGGTGTTAACTTAGTTTGAGGTGCAAAAACAGTCACTCGGTTTTGTTCATAATAATCATGGGGCTTAACAATGACTCGGTGTTTAATGCACTTTGGATCCTTAATTTTTTTTTATCAAATCTCTCTCTATCGGCCGAATCAAGTTCATCCAATTATTTATCAGACCAACTCTTTGGTGGTTCATGATTGGGAGTAAGCATAACCTTAGCATCATAGAAGGCAGGTTGAGAGGCTCTAACGCTCTTAAGGAAGTTTGTTTTAGGCAATCCTAAATCCTTATCACTATGCTTATCCTGTAGCTATTCCGTCATTTGAGCTGTTTGACATGTTTGGCCTTGAACATACAACTTGTTTTCATGTTTGTTTTTCAACTGCTTAAGGTTGGAAAATTCGTTTAATAGTTTATTTTCCTTTTCTTGAAATTCACTTTTTAGAAGATTTAAACTATCCTGAATTTCCTGTTTTTCCTTAAAAGCATGATCAAGTTGATTTTGAAAAGATTTGATCTCTTGTTTAAAGGCCATTTCCTTTAAATTTTGTTAAGTGATGTAAGCATGCATTTGCCATTCCATTTTTTGTTCACGTTCTGTTAGCTCAAATTTTGCACGTTGTTCATAGAACCTTACTTGATCCTTAAGAGTATTTATCCTAGTGGTTAGGGTGTCATCAGGTGCAACAGCAGTGTACTCATCCAATTCACACATATCGTCATCAACAGAGGATATATTACTTGATACAACAGACTCGACGTTGTGCTTTACATATTGTTCATATGGGACAATATTGCTATTTCCCAAATTTGCAATTTCTAATTCAGCAACGTCTGTTTGTTGTACTTCGTTATATATCATTTGTTCATGCATCACATCATTATCACACGCAACAGAAGACTTTCCATAAGATACGTCAGAATTACTGTCGTGATCCGAATGTTGCTCAATTGGGAACACATTAATGGTTTCCAATTCAGCCTCATTTGATTTACTAACAACATTTTGTTGTATATCATTGAAGGTTTTGTGTTCATCATTGTTAGCACATTTATCATATAATTTTAGTACCTCAGATATGATGGATGATTTGGATCGACCATATTGTTGTGTAGGTGAGACAACAGATGATAGATTAGCCATGAAGATTGTCTGAGCGGTGGGTTCGTCATCAACATCTGAGTCGAAGGCATCACAATCCTCTGCCTGGAAGATGTTTGGATCATTAAGAGCTAAATCCTGAATTGGTTGTTCATCCACATCATCATCAAATGTCTTTCCATCATCCCCAGCAATAAATGCCAATTCTTCTTCATTAAGCACAACTCCATTCTCTTGAGCTTGCATGAGCAACATTTTGTCCTTGAAGTAATCTGAGTTTTGAGGACGTTTTGGTAGAGTACAGTTTCTGGCTATGTGACCTAAACCCCCACAGTTGTAACATTTTGGTTGCCTTCCTTGTCCCTGATTCACATTTACAGCTCTGTTCTGAAAATTATCTCGCACAGCATTCCTTTGATTCACATTCTGTCTTCCCTGAACATATTGCACCATTACTTTTCCGTCTTCCACAATGGCCTGATTACGTGGATTGGAGGAAGTTCTGAGTTGATTGTTGGAAGATGGGAGTGCAGCCCTGAAATGTTGAACCAGTAGAGACACTTGATTGGAAAGATTTTCAATCATCTTGTTAGTATGAGAGTATCCTGAATCGAGGTGAGTATTCATGGCAGCTGATGAGTGTAGAGATGGGTGATCCATTGATGACATAGGTTGAGTGGTTGGCACCATACTAGTCATGAAAACAAGTGAGTCATTGGTGACAGTTGGATTGAGCTTCTCTCTTAATTGACGATCATATGCATCATGCTTCTCATGTTGTTGTAGATAAGCAAACAATTGTTCATAGTTCGTATTTCTCAATCCTTTGTTAAGCTTGACAGCTGTGACGAAACGATCCCACTCAGGTGACATGTTGTTCACAAACTTAGAGTTAAGTTGAATGTTGGGCATTGTCATTCTGATCATTCTCATGTCATTAACCAGCTTGTGAAATCTGACATAGTAGTCGGTAATGTTTTCACCAGGATTCATTTTGAAGTGCTCAAACTCATCATACAATTGAGATTCACGGTCTTCTTTGGTCAGCTCCGATCCAGAAAGAAGCATTTTGACATTGTCCCACACGGCTTTGGCTTCAGTGTTGAAGTTGATTAGCTTGTACACATCTTTGGGTAACCCTTGTATCATGATGTTGGAGGCTCGAATGTCAGCATCATAGCGCTTCTTTTCAACATCATTGAGATCATTGTAAGTGTGTGGTCTATCAATTCCCTGGACGACAGAACCATCCTCAGCCATGGAGATAGCATCTCTGGTTGTACCCATCTGCATAGGACCTTCATCGATAGATCGCAGAATGTTCTCACCATTTTCTTTACCTAAGTAATACAATCTGATTCTTTGTGCCCATGATTCATAATCTGTCCTGTCAAGCATCGGAGGTCGGGTGTCAGACCCAGCAGCTTGAATGTCATCTGAAACTGTCGACATCTCAAAGTCTTCAGACGGGATTTTACAGCTTTCGTGACTTAAACCGAGAAATGATTCTTTCTAGGGATTTTACTAAAGTCAACAAAAGAAACCGAAAGATATATTCAGCAGATTAAACTAACAGAGAGATACCAGATGAGTCACAGTTTGCATCAAGTGTTAAGTTGTGACAAGTCAAGTTGCAATATATCCAATTGAGATTAGTCAAGTCGTAAGGATTAACTCACAACTTTAGATCACAATTAGATTAATTGAAATGACTAAAGTTACAACAATTCACGAATTGCAAAATGATTAACCTATCACATGAATCTCATCACTTAGTAACTTGCCAAACAATTTGAGAAAATTGCAACCTAAAATACCAAACCGCAACGTAGAAGTTAGCCGCAACAAGATGCACAAATCGCAGGAGGAGTTAAACGCAAGGTGAGCAAATCGCAGGGAAAGTTAACCGCAGGATAGGTAACCACAAGGAGAGGTAATCACAAGGTGAGTTAACCATAAGGTGAGATAACCGCAGGGAATAACTAACCGCAGAGTAAACAAACCACATGGTGAGTTACACGCAAGGCACTAACCACAGCAAGAAGCAAACCGTAGGATGATCAAAACCGCAGGAAAAGCAAACTATAGTAGCAAACCACAAAAACTAAACCGCAGACCACCTAACCGCAGGAGTTAGTCGCAGTCTACAATAGTCCAAATCTGTCACTTTCCTTGCGATTTGTCTGTTTTCCCAAAATAGTAATCGCAGACAAACTAACCACAAACTCCAGAAGTAAATCACAGCTATGAAATAAGGTAGTGGAGCTAACCGCAGATAAGAAAAACTACTCAAAACCATTCCAAACTTCAAATAAACGTATGATATAGTATAACCAGCTGAAACACAATGTTATACTAACACCAAGGATCATAAAAGTACATCTCTAACACGTCTAATGACACTAGAAAGATCAAACCAAGATGTTTTCAAGAAAAAAACTTCAAACTCACAAAACCACACTAAACCACATCAAATAAGATTCACCAAGGCCCTAAGATGAAACCTTGGCTCTTGATACCAATTGTAGGATAAACATCAAGTCACAAACATGAATTCAATGGTGGTTGTGAGTCGTTGGTATGGAAGGGAAAGAAAGAAATATGGGAACCTTGTGAGGATGAGAGAAAACTTTGAATATTAGATTGATATTGTGAGAAGGTCCAACCCTCTCCACATGTGGAGAGGGGTATTTATATTTCCTAACAAACAAAAGATAAAACGGCCACACCTGGGCTGTGGATCAGGCATACAGTGGGTAAAGACCCGTTCTTCTTCCACGATGTTACTTAATCTAATTCTAACTAATAACTAAACTAACTACGAGCTAACTCAATGCTATTACAATAATTAGGTGACCGAGTCTTCTAAAGGAATAATTGTATTCCTAACATTTTGGAATATAAGAAGTTTTCTCTTGAATTATTCTGATTAGTGTATGGATTTCAAGACCCGACCAATGAGTGAGCTATCTTCGTAATATTGTTTGACAAAAATATATGTATGTAAAATAAATAATGAATATTGAAGAATATGTTGAACAAAAATAAAAAACATGATATAATGATATTTTAGACATTGTGGCTTTGCATAACATTTAATCATTATAGTAAGCATGTTTATATGTGTGACAACAACAGTTTGCAACTTTAATATATAACACATTAAATGAGAGTAAAATATTTCAATTGTAATATGCTTTACAATTAGTGGTCGTAAGTCATAAACATTATAGAAGTTAAACAATTTTAGTAAATCTTGCATTTCTCCAACTCCCCTTGGCTACTTTCCAACTCAAATCAAATAGATGAGGTTTGGGTCCATGACTTTCATGCTCCTCCTGTTGCCACATTTTTATAATTTCCTTCACTCAAAGGGGCGACACACCAGGCCAACCCAAACAGTTCTTGAATGCACATAAAAAACTACAGTATGAGACAAATACTACTCCAATTTAATAAATAGTAACAAAATTCAAATAGAACCACTAATGGCTCAAGCTAAATATATATCCTATGTGTTATGACATTTTAATTACCTTAATATTTTCACCTTCGACTGTTTGAGTTGCACGTCGATGAGATATGAACAAAGTAATGGTACATAAAACTTCATATTAGTAAGTCATTTTTCATACGAGGACATAGCGAAACTCCATGATGTTTTTCCCAAGAAATCTCCAATCATATTTTTCGCATTGGCATAGGCCGAGTAAAGCATCCCTGCAAACAACTTCCAAAGTGAATAAAGATATACAACAGACACCTACTAGTAAACCATTTTAATTTGATTTAAAATGATTTTTTGGGTTATAAAGTTGATCATCATACTAATGCATTAAAAAAAGTGAGCCTGTAACCTAAAAGCTTTTTACTTGTGAACACAAATGTATTTATTGTCATGTCAGTAAATGAGTAAAGATATAGAAGTGCCTTAGTAGATGCGCCAGTGATGTGTTTCGAAAGCTTTAAATTTATAATACTAATTTCACCATTTTACTTAATTTATAAAACACATGGGTAAAGTATAACCCCCGTTTATAGTAAAGGTTTAGGTAAGACCAGATCGTCTCAAGAGATTGTAGATGATGACGTATAGTCCGCACTCGGGTCACAAACCCGACCAATGGACACTACTAATACCCAATGTTATACCCCGTCAAGGCGGAAACGCGAGGGTGTAACTTCATGGATATCATCACAACACATGGTGTCTATATAGAGAATATCTACATGCATAAAATAGAGCAAGTACAAATACGAAGTGTCGTAACAATACCCCAAAACAAAATAACCAAATATAATCCAAAACAATACAACGAATCCAATCATAGATGATAAACCACTTCCAATGCATCTGAGGTCTTGTCTAAACACATCCTTCTATCTTATCCTTAGAAAGCTCACCTGAAAATGATGCTTAAAACGTCAACATAATGTTGGTGAGATTCATAGGTTTAGACACACATACACTTACAAGGCAACCAGTTCACTGTGATTATAAAATATAGCTGGACAAATAATTTAAAGTTATCATATAAGCTACAATCATTCGCAAATGAATATCCACATACAAAGGCAACAACAGGATGGCTCGTGTCCCCCGATCCCAACATCAATTAGGTCGCATGCGCGAGCAACAGGATAAGCATCCTCCTAATCGAAGCACACATAACATCAAATGGGTCCCCAAATGAAGCACACAATGATTTCATCACACATAGCATACATACAATAACATTATAAGTCCAAGCTCTTTTGACACACACATAATCACAGTAACTTAAGCAATTTAAGACAAGCATCATTCCCATCCCAAGTTTAAAACAAGTAAAAATATGGGACTATGAACTCACCTCAAATCTTGCAGCTTCCACAAAACAAATCACAATCTATAACACACAAAAATAAATCCACATTACACATGGTCAAGCTAAAAGCTATAACCCATGTAATACAAATATGATGGATGTCTAAGACTCATATGACCCACCATGGATCACCTTGACACCATACTAACCATTACCATAACCTAACACTCACTAAATCCCTTGCACTTTTAAAATCAGAAAATGCAGAATTTTTGGGTACATTCGCCTACATGAAATCATGACAATCAAAGCTCAACAACTCACACCAAAAATTTACCATGGTCTCTCATAGGCATATAAGCTAATCCCAGAAGGCCATGGACAAATAACACACACAAATACTCACAAGAAAATCAAACTTGCCAACTATCCAAATTTTGGATCTGAACGCACACCAAAACGTTTTAATTAGAATAAAATACCTTCACAACTTTTTATCCCGAATCCTTTTCGTGGTAGTTTAAGGTAACCTAAAACTTAACTATTCCAGAAGGGCTAGTCTAAATACCACTTTTACAACCACAATTCACTATCAAACTTTTACCCAAATTCTGTCCCGGTTTGACAGCTTTGACACCTTAACATAGAAAAATCAATAGACTAACTTCCCGACCTTGAAATCAATCGTGGCCGGACTTTTTGGAAAGCTCTTTCATTAAAATTCAATTTAGGCTAAAAATTCGTGATCTAACTCTTCACAAACTGTTAAATAGACTCGTATCTTTACAGCCTTACAAATCTGTCAAAACCCTAACTCAATAACTAGCATGTTTTACACTCATTTCTCTTAACTAATCACCATACTATTATCATTAATTGATCCCAACATGTTTAATAACATTAATTTCAGAAGTTAACATAAACCCTAATCCATCATATAATTATTACATGAATTATATTAATTAATCAATTAACTGAACATAAGGTTTAAAGATTTTATCTTGATTCTTGATTTTAGCTTCAAAACTATAAACCCTAATTTTTCTCCTCTTCTCTTGCCCTTGTGATCGACTCAAATTTACAGAAAATAGGGGTTTGGGTCGTTGGTATTGCTTATATGGGTTGGAGGTTGGGCTTGTTTGGGCTGGAATAGGATTCCTTTTAATTAGGTGTTATAATTGGACCCAAATTCTGTTTCCTTTTTCCCTTTTTAAACCATTTGGCCGATTTTATGCATACATATATATATTTTTAGTTTTTTTTTATTAAATTTACTTATTACACTCAAAACCTCATACTTTTCATATTTTATAAACGCCCAACACAAAACCTAACGTCTTTCGCGATAAACCTTAACTTTTACGACAACCGGCAAAATTATCATTTTCAAAACAAAGTTTCCAAAAATAGAATTCCAAACTGTTTTGAAACATAACTCATAAAAACAAAACACACATAACTCGCTTACGCTCATTAACTTGAACGAAGACTCGTTACGCAAAATCACAAAACACCAAAACTACACAAGTCATTTCTACACCACAAAGGTTATCAAAATGAACTTTCCCAAATTCCAAACTTTCCAAATCACAATAAAACCATTTACGCAAAGGGATTTAGTGCTAAAACTCACCTATATCACTTCAAACACCTAAGACACACCAAACAAACTTCAATCGAGTCAAGACTATCAGTCAACCTGACCTGCCAAAACAACGGTTGTTACACCCAAGCCCATCACGCGTGGGCTATCATGATAAAGATTTGGGCTCACAAGGGCCCAAATTCGAATCTGGTATTTATGGTCTTGATATAGGATCTCTTATTTATGGGATAAGGATCAATGGACCGCATAAGTAGGGATACGCCGAAGGGTAAGGAACACGAAACCAACAAGGATTTCGCGTGCATATAAAGGGCATCTCGGCCCTCATTAAGGTATCATCTAATAACCCTAACTCTTCACTAAAACCCTAAAACCGATTACTTACTCTCACGCCAGAGGATAATCGTGGGAGACAATCCCACGGTAAGCCTAACGGTGTTGTTTGCGCTCTTATTGCGCAGGTCTCAGCATTATGATCCAATTGATACGGGAATAGAAGTCCAAACAAGGAACGCCCAACTTTTGTATCAACAAGTGGCGCCATCCGTGGGACCACACACTAAGAACTCCATTAAGAACTAAAATGACGAAGCACGGAAACGTAAATCAGTGGACTCCGCAGGTGAAGAAAACGTATGGTGACCTACAGGGGAAGAAGCAGCAAAGTGATTCAACCCCTAAGCAGGCCTCTGGAACAACCAGTGCGCCGAAGCACCAAGGATCAGGCTCAGATATGATTTTTCCGACAATAGGACCGCTCACAGGGACTACCCAGGCCACTACGACAGCCACTAGCACGGAAGATCTGCAGCGCACTCCTTTCACCACCCCCACCAAACGGTACCAGAAGCTGACTTGGAAACAGACATCCTCGCGCTAGAAGGAGTCGCGCCTTAACTAGCACCAAGTGATTTTGTATCTCAAAACTACGAAAACTTGGCTGCCCTTATGCAAGAGGAAGCGAAAAGGAGGTCAAGTCAGAGCCTGCAAGCCCGGCTCAACTTCGGCCCTGAGTATGAAGCATCTCCATCGCGTCACCGAAAGAAGAGGCGCGAGAAGGATAGCCGCTGACTCCCGGTGTTTACTAGGGTCGGAAAGAAAGTTGTGGATGATGAAGCAGCTGACTTACAATACCTGGAGGAGCACGAAGACGATGGATGGTGCACCAATGTCCACACTAGGCTTGGTAGTCGCATGGTTCATGATAGACTCGGGCGACGGCGCTCCCCAAGTGAAAGCCCTTCAAGGCTTGGTAGTCGCAGGGTTCATGATAGACTTAGACGACAGCGCTCCCCAAGCAAAAGCCCTTCAAGCTCGGACTCCAAGGAGAGTCGACGCAAGCGCCGCAAAAGAGTCAGCTCGTCCTCAAGTGACTCCTCGGACAACGAGGACAAAGAAACAGGACACCAGAAGTCCAGGAAAAGATATCCCGACCGGGAGGACGAAGATATGTCTCGTCCCTGGCGCCGCCAAAAGGTTGACACATTCACTCGGTGCATCAGCGATTTTTCAGATGATAAGAGAAGGCGTATGCCCGCTAATGTTAAAACTTATGATGGGACAGGTGATCCTGACGACCACCTAAAAATTTTCGAATCAGCCGCTACCATCGAAGATTGGCCACAACCCGTGTGGTGCCACATGTTTAACTCAACATTGGTGGGGAATGCGCAAAACTGGTTTAGTAAGCTGCCACGTAGAAGCATCGATGGGTTTGAAGAGTTGCGAAAGGCGTTGCGCTTGAACTTTACTCAAAGGAAGAAGTGCGCCAAGAACCTTGTTGAGCTTGCTAGGGTAAAACAATGCCAAGGGGAATCCACAAGCGCTTATATGGAGTGCTATAAGGACGAATGCATACACGTCAAGGCATGCCCCGAAATACTAAAGATCTCAAGGTTTATGAACGGAATCAATAACCCAGAACTTATCAAAAGGTTAAACGATTAGATTCCCCAAACCTTCGATGAACTTATGAAACGCACGAGGTCCTTTATCCAAGGGGAAGCCATCGCTGCGGATAGAAAGAAAGGCTACTCAAACTATAGGTCACAAGAACAGACCAGGAGACAATCCAACGACCAGAGTAGCAACCGTAACAAAAGCTACCGCAGTCAGGGGGCGGACGAGAGAATGGCAAGTATACCCCACTAACGAAGACTTCAGGGAGATATTTGTGACGGAAGGCGCGAACTTCCCGAAACCACCACCAATGCGCACACCAGAAGATCGACGCATAGGGAACGGGTACTGCGAGTATCATGGACAGAAAGGTCATACCACCAATGAGTGTGTCCAATTGCGCCAATTAATTGATAAGTTAGTAAAAGAAGGTAGATTGGATCATCTAGTTAAGAACATCAAGGATGGGAAAGATAAACAGAAGATCAGGAGCAAGAAAGAAGCACCTAAGGACAAGGCTGGCACCATCTACATGATACAATCATGGCAGCGAAAGACTAGGCAAAAGGTCAACCGAAAGTTTTCTTATGGAAGAGAAATCTCTTTCCCCACCTTGGCTGTGGACAACACAGTAGCGGAACTGCTCACCATCAAGATAAATACGGGGGGTCATGATATCCACCGCATGTATGTTGATGGAGGGGCATCCGCAGACATAATGTATGAAAACTGTTTCAAAAGGTTGCGACCTGAGATACGAAGTCAGCTAAGCCCGGCCACAACGTCGTTGACTGGCTTTACAGGAGAAAAGGTATGGCCCATGGGGCAAATACGATTACTCATTGTCGTTTATAATAAGGAACACTCCACGGCGGCCTGGATGAATTTAATGGTGATCAGATCTCCTTCGCCATACAATGGCATTATTGGAAGACCAGGAATATCATCCATACGCGCGGTACCATCCACAGCACATGGGATGCTCAAATTCCAAGTAGAAGGAGGCATTGTCACCCTCTACAATACCACTGTACCACCTAGAGAGTGTAACACGGTTACATGTGAGACGACACACACTCCAGAACAGCGCTCAGCTAAAGAATCAAACCTAAAGGTCACAATTCATCCTGATTACCCGGAGCAAGAAGTATCGGTCGGGGGATCGCTGTCTGATAAAGGCAGAGCGACCGTGTGCGCACTCTTGCAAAGGAATCTGGATATATTCGCATGGGAACCAAAGAACATGACTGGTGTGCCACGCTCGATTACAGAACACAAGTTGAAAATCTGACAAGGGTACTCCCCAGTACGGCAGAAAAAGCGCGGCCAGGCTCCAGAGCGCGCAAAAGCCATTCTGGAGGAGGTACACAAGCTTGTGGATGTAGGTATCATGCGAGAAGTCTATTACCATGAGTGGCTCTCCAATCTAGTGATGGTCAAAAAGAGTGATGGTAGTTGGCGGATGTGCGTGGATTTCACTGATCTCAACAAAGCATGTCCACAAGATTGCTACCAACTACCAGAGATAGACTAGAAGGTAGAATCTTTGTGCGGATACCCCTTCAAATGTTTCTTAGAAGCATACAAAGGGTACCACCAAATCCAAATGGCTAAAGAAGACGAGGAAAAAACAGCCTTCCACACAAGCCACGGTGTCTATTGTTATACAAAGATGCCTTTCGGCTTAAAAAATGCGGGCGCCACCTACCAGCGATTGGTAAATAATGCATTTAAAAAGCAAGTGGGCCGCAACCTATAGGTCTATGTTGACGACCTTGTCAAAAAAAGCCATACAAAAGATGAATTGGTGTGCGACATTGAAAAAACATTTAGAATCCTAGGAAAGATCAACATGAAGTTAAATCCTAAGAAATGCACTTTTGGCGCCACAGAAGGAATGTTCCTTGGATACTTGATAGAGCCTGATGGCATTAAGCCATGCCCAGAAAAAACAAAGGCTGTCATCCAACTCCCTTCACCACGCACGTTGAAAGAAGTCCAGTCCCTGAATGGAAAACTAGCCGGGTTGAACAGATTCCTGTCCAAATCAGCAGATAAGTCACTTCCCCTCTTTAAAACACTCAAGAAGTGTACTAAAAAGGGAGACTTTCGTTGGACTACGGAAGCAGAAGAAGCTTTTACACAGCTTAAGCAACATATAGCAGCGCTTCCCACACTAGTCGCACCCTGACCAGGGGAAGAGTTAATTGTGTACTTGTCTGAGCAGTCAGCACGGTGCTACTGACAGATAGGAACTCCGTAAAAACACCGGTATATTTTGTAAGCAAAGCACTCAAGAATACAAAGATTAACTATAGCGCAATGGAAAAGTTGGTCCTAGCATTAGTATTCGCCGCCAAAAGACTGCGTAGGTACTTTCAAGCACACCCAATAGTGGTGATCACGGACCAACCTATCAATCAAGTTATCTCCAAACCCGACGCATCAGGACGATTACAAAAATGGAGTGTGTTACTAGGCGAGCATAACATCTCTTATAGACCAAGCACTATGGTTAAGGGGCAGATACTAGCAGACTTCATCATTGAGAAACCAGACACTGATGCTCCACCTTCAAGAAGCGAGGTAGAACTACAAGAACCATGGGTCCTATTCATGGACGGATCTTCATGCGTGGACGGGTCGGGCGCAGGCCTTATCCTCACCAGTCCAGAAGGAATGGAATTCACTTACGCACTGCGCTTTGAATTCACAGCCACAAATAACGAGGCAGAGTATGAAGCCCTAATTACTGGATTACGCATTGTAACTCGAATGGGTGTACGCAACCTAGAAGCAAATGTCGATTCCCAATTAGTAGCCAATCATGTGTTGGGCGAATATGTGGCTAAAGAGGATAACATGGTCCAATACCTCGATAAGACCAAGTCCCTAATCAAGGGGTTTGACAGGTTCCCCATTAAACAAGTTCCTAGAGGGGAAAACAGAAAGGCAGATGCACTAAGCAAGATCGCATCTACAAGCTTTGCGCACCTGTCAAAACAAGTATTGGTGGAGACCCTGAAAAACAAATCCATCTCGGAGATGGAGATATCTACGGTGATAGAGGAGCAGGATCCTACGTGGATGACCCCTATCATCGAATTCATAAGCAAGGGTATATTTCCCCATGAGCAGAAGGACGCTCAACGGATACGGCGCACATCGCAGAGGTTCGAACTTTGAGATAGTATCCTATATCGACGCTCATTTCTACAACCATGGCTTCGGTGCGTTGGATCTCTTCAGGCAGATTACGTACTTCGAGAGATCCACGCCGGTTCATGCAGTATGCACTCAGGACCATGGTCCGTTGTAGCACGAGCCTTGCGGTCAGGATACTATTGGTCCACTATGCATCGCGATGCGCTGGATATGATAAAGAAATGTAGCGACTGCCAAGTTCATAGACCCATCCCGCGCCACCTACAACAAGAGCTAACGCCTATTACCTCGCCATGGCCATTCTATAAGTGGGGTATCGATATCGCGGGCCCCTTCCCTGTTGTAGCAGGGGGACTGAAATTTCTTATTGTGGCTATAAACTACTTCACTTAGTGGATTGAGGCAAAAGCAGTGGCAACAATCACAGGCAATCAAGTAAAATGATTTGTTTGGGAAAACATTGTATGCCGTTTTGGATTACCTGGGAAAATCATTTCAGACAACGGAAAACAATTCTGCGATAACCCGTTCAAAGACTGGTGCGCGCAACTAAATATTACACAACACTTCGCGTCGGTTAAACACCCACAAACCAATGGTTTGGTTGAGCGCGCAAATCGTAGTCTGGGCGAAGGAATTAAAGCGCACCTCGACAAACCAATTGTCACACGTCTTGTGGGCGCATCGCACGACAATCAAAGTTAGCACTGGAGACACTCCCTTTTCTCTTGTCTATGGGATAAAAGCTGTTATACCAGCTGAAATTGGGATGCCAACTATTCGTTCGGCGGAAGTTAATGTCGCAACCAATGACGACGAATGACACTTGGATCTATTGGAAGAAAGGCGCGAACGCGCAGCCATATGTGAGGCAAGAGCTAAATCGAAAATGAAGGGATACTACGATGCTAAAGTTCGAAGCACCTCATTCAGACCAGGCGACTTTGTATACCGCGCTAATGATGCAAGCCACGCAGAAGATTTAGGAAAACTTGGACCAAAGTGGGAAGGACCCTATGAGGTCACAGAAGCACTAGGAAAAGGCGCATACAAGCTGCGTGACATGGATGGCCGTGAGCTACAATGCACATGGAATATTTGCAATCTCAAGAGATGCTATCTTTAGGATAGGCTATGGCCCCGTGCACAGACACCTCCGCACTTTAGTAAGTGCTCAATAAATTTTCGTGTATTTACATTTTGTTTTATCTAGGCAAATGTTTTTTCTCTTCCCAAAAACTGGCAAGAATTAATTAAATGTCGTAGTTTCTAGCTAACTCCGTGACACACTTCACTTTGTTATTTACATATTATTTATATCTCAATATTTTTATTATATTATCTTTCGACTACATGCGTGCATGCACTTATTAAAACCCACGATGGTAAAGGATGAGTAAACCTACTAAATAACTCGTTGAGTAAGAGGGTTGCAAACCCATCAACATTGGATCACGCATCCTTGTTAAACACCTTACTTACAAGACGTTGAAGTAAGTTCAATGTGCATCCCACGATGGATACACAACAATGTACACTGTGCGCATTTAACAAATTAGGAGTCAAGACTCTTGACTCCTTGATATGGTATTTGCAGTACGCTGCATGTCAACCCATACACTTGTAAATTTTATATTCGCATATACATTAAGTTATGGACTTCATACACAATTATTTCATGAGTGATTATCGATTCCTGTAACCTCTTTTAAGTACGTTTACATAACAGTTTGATTCTTGAAGAAAACATGAACGTCTTTTATGCAAAGACAAAATAACTAAGTACAAACATCATCATACACCATGCGTACAATCACACCTTCGAAATAACATTTTATTATGGACTATGGGTTCATACAAAGAATAGATTCAACATGCACATGTGCAACAAAATGTTAATCTATTACAAAAACAGCCTACATACTACGGGAACATTTATGCTCTGAGCTGCCGAATCGGTATGCAGCACTCCCAACTTCCTCAAGCTTCTTCAACAGATCACTGTCATTGGGTGACACTGTCGCCACGCTAACAGGTACCCCATCAGATCTCGGAATATGTGCTGCACCAAGACCACAAAGGATGACCTTCCCCTTCACACCCTCCTTCATCGCAAGTCTCATAGCATGGGCCTCTAAGGATTCCTTCAGAAGGATCTCCATCTCAAGGGCAAAAGGGTTTAGGATGTCATGCGGAAGAGCAAAGATAGGTACCTGCAGCTGCGACACATTTGGCTTCAAAAAATAATCAGGTTGTGCCTCAGCGCCCTCTGTTGTGTGCCTAGCCAAGGTTAACCCCTCCATAATAACACCTATGGGGTAATCTTGGTCGCGCTCCAGTTGAGCAATATGAGGAAGCTCTAACAGCTTCACCTTCTCCATAGCAGCGACAAGCTCAGCGTAGGCATCCCCATTTTAACCTAGCACTTGGGCGATAGGCATTGTCAACACCTTGTTCTCACACAACTCCTCTATAGCCTCCGCCTTGCCATGCGCCAGCGCACATCAAACAACGTCCCCAAATGACTCTCTAACCTCTTGAGATTCCAGGGTACTCAAAGCAGCAAGGCGCAGGCCATGGCTGAGAAGCCACCTGCGCTCAGCAATGGATGACACCAAGTGTGGGTATAGCTCTTCATCATACTCAATACTGAGCTTGTGCAGCTCACCCTCTTGCTTCTCCGAGGCATCCTCCACAGCCTTGCGAAACTCATCCAACCTAGAGAAGTGTTCATTCTTGTTCTGCTCCATGTATTTCAAGACCCAAAGGCAAGTGGCCTTGTACTCTGTGAAAGCAGCACGCTCTTGGCTCACCTGGGCAAGTAATGACATCTTCTCCTCAGCAAGCTTCTTGGTGTACAAATTTGTTGACTCTGCCTCAGCACGAGCATCTGCCAACTGCGCCTTCAGTGGCGTAATTTCCTCATCTTTTTGCGCACTACTGCTCCCTTCACCAGCATACCTTGCTTTGAGCTGAGCAACTAATGTGGCCTGGTGCGCAGCGGCCAAACCTAGCTCCTCTATCAGATGATCTGTTGGCACATCCTCAAATGCCTTCGAAGGTCATCAATATGAGGGAGACTCGCCTTGGGTGGCGATTTCCCAGCATGCGCAGCATCACCCCCAGCAGCTTCAACACTGCACGCAAATGACAAGGGTTCAAGGTTATTTTATATCAACGGAAAATATGAAATGAAGTTTTTCTTTAAAAAGGCACAGGTTTCATTACTTACTTGGGGGGAGGAGTTTCAGTTGTATCCTAGGCAGCAATGGTGGGTGACTCATCCTCCTCTGATGACACATCCACAGTGATAATATGGCGTCTTCTCTTGGATGTGCTTGCGTCATCATCGCCAGAAGCTTTCTTGCGCTTCACCTCTGGCTTGCCTCTTTTGGCTCACTTTCAGCCCTGAGGATCCCCATACTTTCTGAGGAATCTGTGCGCGATAGCTTTGGGGATTGCACCCTTAGAGTCGGAACACTGCGCAAGGGGGTCGCCTCTAAAATTACTGGGGAGGCATTCTCTGGCTCTTCCTGCGCAAACTCCATGGTGCGCCCAGCAGTAGCTTCCAGTATGGGCGCTTCACCTTCCCTTAAGGGGCGCACCCCTACGGTCACCTGTGTCGGCCTCGCCAGCTTCACCACACTGAATAGATCCATCTCTACGCAACAAACAACAAGCAAACAAAACGGGGTTACATACGCTACAATAAAAGAGAGCGCTTACACTAATGAGCGAAGGAGAGGGAAGGATAAGCACCCACCCCGGTTATCCTCGTCCAAAAAAGTTGGCACCTCGTCAGGACCTTGGAAGTAGTTACGACTAATGCCCATATGTACCCAAAACTCTTCTGGGTAGGAGTTGATGGGGATGCGGTTGGCATTTATCGTTTCAGCATCATCTGCGCTATAAGTCCCGGGGTTTGGGCGTTCATCCTTTGGTAACGACCCTTGGGTATAGAACTCAAATTCCCAAGGAAACATTGTCTCATCAACCCAGAAAATTTTCTCCCTCCATTTCCTAAGTGCATCTAGCTATTCCGTATAACATTGCAGTCGCCCTGCGCGCTTGGAAAAGGACACCCACCCGTTTGACCACGTCGTGTGATAAAACGCGCGGAAGAGATTAATGGTAGGGTTAATCGCCAACAAGCAACAGTTTACATCAAAATTTGTTATTTTGGCTACGCCTATGCAGTGCAGTTGGGATATATGGAGGCGATAATAGTTAAGAACATCGCACAAGAATAAAGAAATGGGCACTCGATGATTAGCAAATTCAAAAAAGCGCGTGTATACCCCTACTTTCCCTTCAGGGAACTCCGCTATGGATGCAGTCGCCACCGGTACTACCGGGTGCAATGCTAGAGGGATATAATAATCCGAGGTGAACTCACGAAGTTCATCCTCGGTTATATCGGAGGTAAAATCGGATAATTTGAGAACCATTATTAAAATTTGATAGATGCAGACGCGTACGCGCTATTACGTTAGTAAACGTTGATTTCTTTGATTGATGTTTGGGGAGCTTAACAATGGTGGAAATGACGCTTTTTACTGTGATAGTCACAGTGAAAAGGGGGCTACTCTTTATATAGGGTTACACACATTCATGGATGCTTGACATGTGTATCCCACTTGTTCTAATCGTGTGGCTGGGAGATCAAGAGGTGAGATACTTTTCACCAACCTTCTCATGATTTACGAGGGATATTCGGGACTAATTTGGACTAGATACATTGTATATTTTTTGGCGGGAAACACTTGAAGCTTCCCAAGCCACACATTCTGGAATATTTTTGCTACAGTTGTTAGTCTAGCATCCGCGGTTACACCTTGCGCATACTAGACTAGGGGGACATGATGACGTATAGTCCGCACTCGGGGTCACGAACCCGACCAATGGACACTACTAATACCCAAGCCCATCACGCGTGGGCTATCATGATAAAGATTTGGGCTCACAAGGGCCCAAATTCGAATCTAGTATTTATGGTCTTGATATAGGATCTCTTATTTATGGGATAAGGATCAATGGACCGCATAAGTAGGGATACGCCGAAGGGTAAGGAACACGAAACCAACAAGGATTTCGTGTGCATATAAAGGGCATCTCGGCCCTCATTAAGGTATCATCTAATAACCCTAACTCTTCACTAAAACCCTAAAACCGACGGTAAGCCTAACGGTGTTGTTTGCTCTCTTAGTGTGCAGGTCTTAGCATTACGATCCAATTGATACGGGAATAGGAGTCCAAACAAGGAACACCCAACTTTTGTATCAACAGTAGAAAAGCCAAGTTAGCAATTGTGTTAAAGTAAAGTCCCTAGATTGTCACATATCCAAAGACTAGCAATTTAGATTGATTGTTTTATATGATTAAAAGCTATGTTTATTTAGGCTAAGAAACATGGAAGTCGCATGTAAATGATAAGCAAGCAATCATGAACAAGATATATAAGCAAGAGATGCATGGTTAACACTCGTACCTATCACTATCCAACATATTAAGAAACCCTTTCGACCTATGATTCTCAATATATCAAATGCATTAAGAATGGTTCATAACATAAGCATACATAAGCCAATTTCCTCATCATGTTCGTTAGACATGAGATAAGGCATTAAACAAGATTATGGATGGGTTGGTAAATGTTTTGTCGACCAATTTCTACAAGGTTGATGAGTGCTCAAACACTTATCATTTTTGGTCAAATCTGAACTGCAAAACATTTAAAAACACTAAAAAATGCATCAAAATACTGAAATTATCCCAGGAATTGTGTTTTATATGTTTTAGATGCAAAATAAGTAAAAACAGATCAAAAACGAACAAAGTTGGCATAATTGGCAGTTTCAGTCCCCCAAGTTTCAAAACTTGTCAAAATTAGTCCCTAAGCATTTATTTTGAAAGATAAGTCAACCCAAGTCCTTTAAAAGTAAAATATTATCAAAAATGATCTTTGGGTAAAAAGTTTCAAAAGTTAGCAACATTGGTCCCTGAAGTTTCATAATTGGCAGAAAAGGTCCCTTGGAATTTTTAAAAAAATGGAAAACTTAATTTTGGTCCTTGGATTTTCAGTTTGTACATGATTGGTCCTTTGGAACACTTTGGGAAGATGGCATAACAAGTCCCTCAAAAATCAGAAATTACAACAATGGTCCTTATGTTTTGCTACTTAACCAATCAGACCCTTAAATATTACCCCAAAGCAAACCCAATCCAATCCAAAATCCCCAAGCCTATACCCTGGCCTAAACCCCTAATACATTTAATATTACACCCCGGTCAAAGGCCGGTCAAACAATACCATCTTCCCGACCTTTCCTCCTAAAACCTGCAATTCTATCCCCCCCTACTCCCTCCTTTTTCACCAACACCACCAACCTTTCATTTATTATCCCTTACCTGCCAAACCAACCCTCCCCCTCTTCATTAAATGCTCACCAGTTTCACTAAGATTGCAAGTGTACTGTTTTGGCGCCAAAACCTCAATCAAGGGCTAGGATGAATCATATCACAAATTAAGGGCTGGGATTTGGTCTTGGGTCAACAAAGAAGCCTTGGGAACTACCAATTTACAACAGGAAGGCATGTGGAGGCTTGGATGGCTTATTTTTAATTCATAGTATAAGTAGTAGTAGTAGAAAAAAGCCTCACATGGCATATATTAGTGTAATTTAGTCTTTAGTATTGATTAGTATTCAGTTGTAACCTGTTTTTAAATTAATGAAAGTTTCATTTTAAGTTCATCTATTGTTTCCAAATTTCAAGTTTTATTCTAGAATTTCAAGCTTTAATAAAAGTTCATTAGTGATAATTAGTTAATTATAAACTCATATAAGCTCAATGCATTTGTTTTTAGAAGCTTTTTAAGCTTGTGAAACTAATTTAACCAAAGTTTCATAAAAAAATAGTCAAAAATAGATAAAAAAATCAAAATAAAATAAAAATCATGGACACAGGTTGAAGAAAGATGGAGCAAGGTGCATTCTGGATTGCCTTGGGTTAGTGGTTTCATGGGAAACCTATAGGTTGCTTCTAAAGTTCCTGGTTCATTGGGTTTTGGAAGGATGGCTTTGTAAGTCTTGTTTCCAAATTTTAAGATCAATTGTCTCTTAGTTTAAAATTGTTTGGCTTTGTGTTTTTCATACTTAATTAGTATATTTAACTCGTACTAAGGCATAAAATCAGTTAGTTGTAATTTGGAATGCATTGTACTTAAAAATTCCTAGTTAATTGTCCAAATGAGCTTTATTAGTAATCTTGTGTGATTATGGTTATAGCCTGTGTTTTTGTGATTTTTGGGCTTAATGGATCATAACTTTTCATTGAAAAATAGTTTCTAAGAACCTAGGCTTCATTGGCTATTTAAATCATCAAAACAGTTAGTATAGGGTGTGTTTGGAATTATTGTGTTCCCTGAGCATCAGTGAGTTTTTGTTGTTGATTTCAGTTAAAACATATCACATTAGGTGGTTTTAGTATAGATAAGTCATACTACGTAAAATCTAGTGATCAATTGAAGAAAAGTCAAAATCATTTCAAATCCTACCTAGTACTCCACTGTTGGGATTTTGGAGTTCATATCTTTGCAAATCAGTCAATAAGTAGTTATTGTTGCCTAATCAATTCTTAAATTAACTTAATATAACATAGTCAGTCATTAGATTCAGTCACAAGTTCAAATAAGTCAACTTAGCTTAAAAGGTTATAAAGTCAAAAGTTCATAGTCACGAAAATTCACACTTTTTGAGAGAATTTTTTAGATTTTTGTGTTAAGAATCAGCATTTGAAATTTTTTGTGGTAAAAATATACCAGCTAGACTATAGGATTCTACAATTGGCTTATTTTTTTAGAATTTTTATGTGTTGTATGCAACTGCTTATTTAAGGGTGCAGGGAAAGCACCCTGCCCTGCATCAGGCCATTGGCCAAGTTTTTTTTGTCCCATTCTGGCTTAACCTAGTGGATCCCACCCTTGGCTTCTTAGTTTTTAGGTAGCTTATCAGTAGTTCTTTTCATACCTAAGCTCATTTTGGGCTTCAGTTTATTTGCCCCTAGCTTATTTAGGTTTTCTTTGTGACCTGTCCACAGAACAAAAACTGAGTACTCAGCTTTGTGCAACAAGTTAAATGGCTTCCCAATTGCTCATTAATAAACCATAAGCCAAGCTTATTGGCTTATCTTGAAGTTGACCAAGTCAAATTTGTGTGTCAAGTTTCATTTTGGACTGCCATTCATCTCTGTGGACCCCACAATGGGTTGCAATTGGCCATTTTGGCCTGTGTGTGATCTGTGTGGTATTTGGTTTTGCTTATTCAGCTTATTAGCTTATTCAGTGCACCTACTTGCTTGTTTCTGCTTATTTCAAGTATACTTAACCTACTTGCAACTTAATTTATCTTTGGTTTGTACTGTGTGGGTTTTTATAAGCTTATTCAAGTAACACAAGTCCTAATAAGCTTAAAAAGCTTAACTGCGTAACTTACAAGCTCCCCACTTTGCTTATTTCTGAGTTCCAATTAAAGTCCCTTTGTTAAAGTTTCTCATATATAGTATATAAACAGGTTTTAAAAAGAAAAATCCAAAAAAGCCAACTTTAATAGAAGTGATAGCTTCTATTTAAGCCAATTGGCTTATTCTCAGATTTTTGTAAAAACAATTTTTATTTTTATATTTTTCTTAGGTTTCTTACATCTTAAATTAATTTTAGTGATTTTTTTAGATTTTTCTCTTTTCATTTGATACTTTTCATAATTTAATTTTGTTTTTATTAATTAATAATTAGTTTTTAATTAATAATAATTAATTTAAAAGTCAGAAAAATACCAATTTAATTTTAAAATTAGTTTTAGGTTATTTTAGATTTTTCCATTTTTTTTCATTTTTTTAGTGTAATTTTATAATTAGTGATAATTTAGTGTAATTTAAATAATTAAAAAGTAATTAGAAAATAGTTTTTAATTAATAATAATTATATAAATAGTGTAAAAATTAATTTTCTTTTTCTAAAAATTTTCTTTATTCATTAGGTTTGTAAAAATATCATTTTCACATTCGTAGCCTTTTTATTTATTCAGATTCACTTTTTCCTCACGTACGTCTGTTACCGTTTTCAATTTGAACGTATGTGTTTAGGTTTTTACGCGTTACTTTCTCATCTAAATTCACGAAATAAATCATATAGCTTTCCTAAGCTATTTAATTTCATAATTCTTCAAAATTTCTCATCATAACCCTTTCCCGTGAAAATCACCCGATCACAAGCACACGTAAGTACAATTCACACCTCATCGGGATATAACGACCTGGTGATTCCCTATATTATCCGGAAGCATTGACTCTAAGCTATATGACTTTGTTGACCATTTACTTGGTCAATTTAGGTTGACTGTTTGGAGCCAATCAAAATTTGGCATCGCTGCCGGGGAGGTGTGCATGTATCTGCAGCGTCTTAGAGATTAGTGTTATTTCACATTCGTCACTGTAAAAATCCCATCACTTTTGTAAAATTTTAAATCAAAACACAAAAAGTCATTAACACTTTTCCTAAAGAGTTAAAACACCAAAAAAATTTAAAAAAACAAATAAAACAGATCGCAACATTTTCTATATCGGATTTCTTTTAAGGTGATTCATAAAGAAATACGATTTTGGATAACGGGACGATACCAAAAATAATTCCCAAAGTTTTTCATTCTCACAAAAACCCAAAAACATTCTCCTTTTTCTTGTGAATAATAATTACATAATAATAAACCGTCGCAAACCAAGACAGAACAACTACCAACTGGGGGTGTGAACATTAATAAGTTCCCAAACAAAAGATTAAAACTTGCCATTGTATCCTCGTGAGTGGTGTACCTTTCTTAAATAAGCCATTTACTTGTGATTATTGGTTTAAGTTCACTGTGGTTTTGCCTCGACTTTGTTTTGATTGATTTTTGCTCCTAGTGCATGCGCACTCGTTCTTCTAGGTCTACTAGCCTTTTACGTGAGCTTGTAAGAATTCATAGAAGACATCGTAGACGTTCAGCACCAACAGTCGGATCTGTGATCCGTACTGTTTCCACATCTGCTGTCACCATGGCGGAAGACCGCCTCATGTGTGAGCTTCTCCAAGCACCCATTGAGGGTTACAGAGATGCTATTGTTGTTCCAGTCATCGTGGCTGATAATTTTGAGCTCAAAATTGGGTTACTCAATCTTGTAACCTCAAGTCAATTCTACGGTTTTGAGAGGGACGATCCTCATGCTCACATTCGATGGTTTAACAAAATCACGTCAACCATCAAGTACAAGAATGTCCCATCTGAAGCAATCAAACTTCTTCTCTTCCTGTTCTCCCTCGAGGGACAAGCCCGGATTTGGCTTGAAAAACAACCTCCTCGATCCATTGAGACATGGGAAGATCTTGTCAAGAAATTTATGAATGAATTCTTCCCACCTTCCAAGACCACGAGTCTTAAAAATTAAATCACTAAGTTCACTAAAAAATATGATGAATCATTTGGTGAAGCGTGGGATCGTTTCAAAGAATTACTTCGCAAGTGTCCACATCATGGTTTCTCCGAGTTGATGCAACTCGATGCTTTTTACAATGGTGTAAGCCAAGTTGATCAGGATTCTCTCAATGCCTCCGCGGGAGGTAACTTCTTGAGTAGAACCACCAAAGAAGCTTTAGCAATCATCAAAAACAAGTCCAAGGTCCGCTCTACATGAAGCAAGCCGGTTGTTTCCTAAATTAGTGCGGGTCCTTCTACTTCATCTTCTATGAGTCAGTCTAGCACCGATGCTAAGATTGATAAGCTCACTGAAGCTATTCAAGCTTTGGTTCTATCACAACAAAGAAAGTCTCTTTTCTACACACACCTCCACCTGCTGAGGTTAAGAAAGTGGAAGTCTGTGTGACTTGTGGTGGCCCGCATGCTTACTACAATTGCACAACTGCTGATGGTTCTCCGTATGAAGCTCATGCTGTAGCCGGGTCTTCCAATCAAGGGGCCAACCAATACCGCCCTCCTATGGACCTGAACTATCTTCCTAACCACTACCTTGGACCACCTGGTTTTAATCAAAACCAAAATGTCCAAAACCGTAACCAAAATCAAAATAGAATGAACCAAGGTTTTCAAAACCACGGTAATTTTAATCAAGGTCACGGTTTTCAAAATCAAAACCAAGGTTTCCAAAATCAAGGTTTCCAACATCAAGGAAACTTCAATCGAAACCAAGGTCAGGGTAATTTCAATCCCGGATATTTTCATGGAAATAACAACCAAAATCAAGGAAAGTTCCAACATCAAAATCAAGGAAATTTCCACAACCAAGGTCCCAACCAAAACAATCGTGCTCAAAATTTTAATAATCCACCTCAAGCTATTGTTCCAACTGGGCCTTCATCTGATGAGTTGTTAAAATAATTCATGAAATCCCAAGAAGAGATGAACAAGTTGTTGGTTAGCCAGATTTCTAAAATCAAGAAGTCTTTAAATGATCGACTCTCGGGCTCAGGAACACTTCCGAGGAACACGATCGCTAACCCGAGGGGCGATGCTAAGGCGATCACAACTAGAAGTGGTGCTTCATATAATGAATCCGCGATTCCTACTACCTCTTCTTCCTCTCCTCCAAAGGTAGTGGAACGTGAACCTGAGGTGACAACGGACAAGGTGCAATCTCCTAGCTCACAAAGTACCGCACACGTCCAACCTCAGGTTATTCCAGAAACCAGATGCAAACCTGGAGTTGTCTTTGAACCACCTGAAACTCCAGTTGAGAACCCTAAATCCAAAACTTCTATTCCTTACCCATCACGTCTCAATGAACAAAAGCTCTGCGAAAAAGCTAGTCACCAAATGGACAAATTTTTCTAAATCTTCCAAGATCTACACTTTGACATAAGCTTCACGGATGCTATTCTCTTGATGCCCAAGTTCGCATCAACAATCAAAAACCTGTTAAGTAATAAGGAAAAACTCTTCAAAATGGCTCGAACTTCATTGAACCAGAATTGCTCAGCAGTTCTTTTGAAAAAGCTTCCCAAGAAGCTTGGAGACCCCGGAAAATTTTTGATTCCATGTTTTTTTCCGGGTATGGTTGAATGCTTCGCCTTGGCCGATCTGGGTGCTAACATTAACCTGATGCCATAATCTGTGTGGAAGAAACTCTATCTTCCCGAACTTACTCCCACGTGCATGACTCTAGAGCTTGCCGATCGTTCAATATCTCGTCCTCTTGGCATTGCTGAGGACGTGTTCGTTAAAGTGGGAAAGTTCCATTTTCCGGCCGATTTTGTGATTGTTGACTTTGATGCCGATTCAAGGGTCCCTCTAATTCTTGGAAGGGGATTTCTTAGAACTGGGCGTGCTCTCATCAATGTATTTGAGCAAGCGATCACATTGCGTGTTGGAACTGAAGCCATCACCTTCAACCTCGATCAAACTTCGAGGTACTCCTCAAATTATGACTCTGAATCGGTAAACCGTATAGATGTCATTGATGTTGCTGCTGAGGAGTACGCTCAAGAGGTTTTAGGTTTCACTGATAATTCTCCGAGTGGAAATTCCACTCCATCTTCTCATCCCATCATTGCCAATTCTTCTCTTTCCCTCACTCCGTTTGAGGGAAGTGACTTCGTCTTAGAAGAAATCGAGGCCTTTCTCAAGAGTGATTCGATTCCCGATGGAATCAATAACCAAGAGATTGACCCTGAGAGTGATATTCTCCTACTTGAGAAATTATTAAACGAAGATCCCTCTCCTCTTCCTGTTCTACCACAAACACTTCATAATGAGGAAATCAAATATGTTGAGAAAACTGATGATTTTCCTGAGGTTGAGCTCAAGGACTTACCACCTCATCTTGAATACGCATTTTTGGAGGGCAATGATAAATTACCCGTCATAATTTCTAAATATTTGAGTGATGAGGAAAAGACTGCTCCAATAAAGGTTTTAAAGTCAAATAAATAAGCAATTGCTTGGAAACTCTCTGACATCAAGGGTATTAACCTGGAATTTTGCATGCACAAAATTTTAATGGAGGATGACTTTAAACCAGCAGTCCAACAACAAAGAAGGGTTAATCAAAAAATACACGAGGTCATCAAATAAGAAGTTTTAAAACTTCTTGATGCCGGTTTGATTTACCCTATCTCGGATAGTCCTTGGGTTAGTCCCATCCATTGCGTTCCAAAAAAGGGTGGCATTACTGTTGTCACAAACGAAGAAAATGAGTTGATTCCAACTCGATTGGTTATGGGTTGGCGTGTATGCATCAACTATCGCAAGTTAAATGACGCCACCTGCAAAGACCACTTTCCTCTACCCTTCATGGACCAAATGCTCGAGAGATTAGCAGGGAATGAGTACTATTGTTTCCTCGATGATTTCTCGGGTTATTTTCAGATCCCCATTGATCCAAAGGATCAAGAGAAAACTACCTTCACATGCCCTTATGGAACCTTTGCCTACCGTCGCATGCCATTTGGCTTATGCAACGCTCCTGGCACGTTCCAAAGGTGCATGATGTCAATCTTTTCCGACATGATCGAAAAAACATTGGAGGTATTCATGGATGACTTTTCGGACATTGGGGATTCATTTCAATCATGTCTCTCCCATTTAGACAACATGCTCAAACGTTGTGAAGACACAAGGTTATGTCTAAATTGGGAGAAGAGCCACTTTATGGTCAAAGAGGGCATTGTCCTCAGCCAGAAAATTTCAAAAAACGGGATTGAGGTTGACAAAGCCAAAGTGGATGTCATTGCAAAATTACCTCATCCCACTACCGTCAAAGGTGCTAGGAGCTTTTTGGGTCATGCCGGTTTTTATCGTAGGTTTATTCAAGATTTTTCCAAAATCGCCCAGCCTATGACCCATCTCCTCGAGAAGGATGCTCCTTTTATCTTCTCCTCCGAGTGCATTGAAGCTTTTAAAACTTTGAAGAAAAAGTTTACTGAGGTACCGATTCTTGTTGCCCCCGATTGGGACTTGCCCTTTGAACTTATGTGTGATGCGAGTGATTATGCAATAGCGGCAGTCTTGGGGCAACGCAAATCAAAACACTTTCAGCCGATACACTATGCGAAACAATGACTGAGGCTCAAAGTCATTACACCACCACCGAAAAAGAACTATTAGCAGTGGTGTATGCCTTTGAAAAGTTTTGGCCGTATTTGATACTGACCAAATGCATAGTGTATTCGGATCACTCGGCTTTGAAGTACCTCTTTGCAAAACAAGATGCAAAGCCGAGACTATTCCGTTGGGTTCTCCTCCTGCAAGAATTTGATATCATAATTCGTGATAAAAAAGGAGTTGAGAACCTAGATGCTGATCACCTCTCCAGTCTTGAAAACCCCCACCAAGATGTTTTCGAGAAAAAAGAAATAAACGAAACATTTCCTCTCGAGACCCTCAATGCGGTTTCTCTTCGTGGAGACTCGACTACCCCATGGTTTTTCGACTTTGCAAATTACCATGCGGGTAACTTTGTTGTGAAAGGGATGTCGTCCCAACAAAAAAATAAATTCTTTAAAGATGTAAAACACTATTGCTGGGATGACCCCTACTTGTTCAAAATCTGCGCGGATCAAGTCATCCGGCGGTGTGTTCATGGTCAGGAAGCCAATGACATTCTTAAGGCTTGCCATGCTGGTCCCACGGGGGGCCACCACAATCCAAACTACACCGCCAAAAAGGTGTTTGATTCTGGTTTCTACTGGCCCACAATTTATAAGGATGCCCAGGAATTGGTCAAATCCTGTGACGCTTGTCAACGTCACGGGAATATCTCACAAAAGAATGAAATGCCACAAACTGCAATTCAAGTTTGTGAAATCTTTGACGTATGGGGCATTGATTTTATGGGGCCATTTCCGTCATCTCATGGAAATAAGTATATACTCGTGGCTGTTGACTGTTTGTCAAAATGGGTTGAAGCAAAAGCTTTACCCACTAATGATGCCCGAGTTGTTGTGAAATTTTTAAAAGCTATTTTCGCTCGATTTGGAACTCCACGTGCTATAATTAGTGATCGTGGTACACATTTCTGCAATGACATATTTGGTAAAGTCATGCAAAAATATGGTGTAACTCACCGTCTTTCTACTGCGTACCTGTTAGCATTAAAAATATGTATTATGAAGTGATGGTCATTCTCATATTGTAACTTTGTGTCGTTTGTTAAGTTTAGTAATAGTTTAGTCATTGGGCTTTGGACTTGGCAAGCTAATATGTTAAGTGCTATGTTTCATAAGCCTTATTATCTAATCATGTAACCAAGTCCAAGCCCAAGTCCATTAGAAAGCCCATGAGGCCTTTCTCTCTAACTATAAAAGGCACCTTACCTCTCATTTGTAAGGTGTGCTTGTGTGTGTATTGTGTGTGTTTTTAATAAAAGTTCTCTTCATCTTATTACTCTTTTTCATATAATCTAACGCCACACATATCTCATCAAGTCACCATCTTTACTTCATCTAGTGCTTATATTTGTGATAAAGTTTAAAAGAGCTTGTTTCATTCTCACGGGGAACCGGTGTAATCTATCGATCTGTCTCTTAGAGATGATTGATATTGAAACAGGAGACCTCTCCCTAATCTCCGCATAGGAAACCAAATGTGCACTTATCGAGTCTAGAGCCCCGAGATTCATCAAAAGATCTCATAGGAACACATAATATTTCTACACTGGTTGTTCATCATTAAAGACGCCAGATGTAAACCTTAGAGTCCTACGCAGATCTTAGCAATCTGCCAGAACATTTATGAGAGGATTCACATTTGTGATTCTCAATGATTGAATGGAAATTCCTGCCAGGGTCAACATCAAGCAGCCCTGACAGCAGGTCACTTCGGTAATTCTTTATGGGTTACGCTTAGTGTTCGCGGTGGTTTCAAACGGTCTACAGTCGTGGAGTGATCCCCAGCGACTCACCCAGTCATTGAGCTACTAAGTAGGTCTTGTAAGCTCTCTCGAGAGTATCTGACATGGGAACGGCCTTGGTAAGGGTTAGAAGGAGTCTTCACACTATGCTGTTGACGATCTCTAAGTCTTATCTGTAAGTACCGGATCTTTTATTGCTAACAGTTTATATGCAGGGACAATTCATCTCCATGGCGACAGATTCCACATGCTCATACATACATCTGGAAGTTAAAGAAAGCTCCCTCAAAGATCTATACAACACAAAGTTCAAAGAAAGATTCTACGCCAAAAAGAAGAATCTACAAAGTATAAAGACTAAAGATCAAAGTGAAAGAAAGGGAACTACGTGCATATGAATATCAAAGTCCAAAGATGTATGAGCATGTTGGAATGGCAAACAACCACCACAGACGCAGAAGTGACGAAAGGCAGATAACTCCACATCACTAAGGAACAAAGAACGATGAAAAATCAGTCATCAAAGATCACAAAGCATGAAGGAACAAAGACTAAAGACTATTCTACAACGACACACAAAGTTGAAGACAAAGAACACGGAAGACCCACTCACGTGGAGCATCATTCGAATGACCACCCCTTAGGGGGAGATTGTTAGCATTAAAAATATGTATTATGAAGTGATGGTCATTCTCATATTGTAACTTTGTGTCGTTTGTTAAGTTTAGTAATAGTTTAGTCATTGGGCTTTGGACTTGGCAAGCTAATATGTTAAGTGCTATGTTTCATAAGCCTTATTATCTAATCATGTAACCAAGTCCAAGCCCAAGTCCATTAGAAAGCCCATGAGGCCTTTCTCTCTAACTATAAAAGGCGCCTTACCTCTCATTTGTAAGGTGTGCTTGTGTGTGTATTGTGTGTGTTTTTAATAAAAGTTCTCTTCATCTTATTACTCTTTTTCATATAATCTAACGCCACACATATCTCATCAAGTCACCATCTTTACTTCATCTAGTGCTTATATTTGTGATAAAGTTGATATATCTAAGGTCCTACAGTACCACCCTCAAACAAGTGGACAAGTAGAAGTTTCTAATCGAGGAATTAAAAGAAGCATAGAAAGGACCGTAGGTGAAAATTGTGCATCTTGGTCGGAAAAATTAGATGATGTACTCTGGGCATTTCGTACTGCATACAAAACACCCATTGGGTGTACGCCTTACAAGCTTGTGTACGGGAAAGCGTGCCATCTACCGATCGAGCTTGAGCATAAAGCCTACTGGGCCCTCAAGCATGCAAACTTTGACCTCCAAACAGCGGGTGCTCATCGCAAAGTTCAGCTGAATGAATTAAATGAGTTGCGTGATCAAACTTATGAGAACTCTTTAATCTATAAGGAGAAGACAAAGAATATTCATGACTCAAAAATCAAGAACCGCGTTTTTAACGTTGGTGATCGAGTCCTTCTTTTTAACTCACGGTTAAAGATTTTCTCTGGAAAGCTTAAAACCCGCTGGACTGGACCATTCACTATTGCCAAAGTTTATCCATATGGCACTGTCGAGTTATTTCAAAATGACAGTCCAAATTTCAAAGTGAATGGGCATCGTTTAAAGCATTACTTTGGAGAGGACATACCATCCATGGTTGTCCCAGATCTTCAAACTTTCCCCAAGAACAAATGAATTCGGGGATCGAGTCAAGCTAGCGACTCGGTAAACAAAAACAGTAGCTCAACATGGGTTTTCACCCATATCTCTGACTTCTTTCTCTTTTCTAACACCTAAGAGTGGGGGAGTTGCCCATGTTATTGTACATAAGTTTCAAAAAAAAAAAAAAAAAAAAAAAAAAGATTTCCGTTTCACACTTGGCTAGTCGTATTACCTTTTTACGTTCTAAGTGTTGGCATAATAGCCGGTACTTTGAATATTGAGGGCAATATTCAATTCTAACTGTGGGGGAGAATTCTATCGTATTTGTCACATGTTTTGTGCCCGTTAGTGCCCTAATATCCCCGTTTTGCCCAAATTTTTTTTTACTTGGTGGAAGTTTTTGGCACTAACACAATAAAAAGTTATCAGTCCACCATGTCTAACAAAAGGACTGGCTAATCCAGGAGCAAACGGCTCTTGGTAAAGATATATTCAAATTCGTTGATTGCAGACAATTTGCCGAAAATTGTATGGTATTCAACTCACCATATCCTAAAAAGTAAAAGAGTTGGCTAACCCGCAAGGTTATGGCTTGTGGTAAAGGCAGTGGAAAGCCATAATTGGTAATCAACTCACCAAGATGATGACTGTATTCCATCAAAGAGTTGGCTAGTCCAAAAGCAAACGACTTCTGGTAAAGACAAATCAAAACCGTTGACAGCTTATGGTTTGCTAAAAATCATATGGTTATCAGTGTACCATGGTTCTTACTTGAACTCAAACATTTGGCTACTCCAGAAGTAATGGCTTTTGGTAAAGAGATTCAAATCCATTAAATTTTCATAAAAGATTGCTAGGGACTAGCAATAGTTTAGTGTGGGGGATTGATGAGTGCTCAAACACCGATCATTTTTGGTCAAATCTAAATTGTAAAACATTTAAAAACACTAAAAAATGCATCAAAATACTGAAATTATCCCAGGGATTGTGTTTTATATGTTTCAGATGCAAAATGAGTAAAAATAGATAAAAAATGAACAAAGTTTGCATAATTGGCAGTTTCAGTCCCCCAAGTTTCAAAACTTGTCAAAATTAGTCCCTAAGCATTTATTTTGAAAGATAAGTCAACCCAAATCCTTTAAAAGTCAAATATTATCAAAAATGATCTTTGGGTAAAAAGTTTCAAAAGTTTGCAACATTGGTCCCTGAAGTTTCATAATTGGTAGAAAAGGTCCCTAGGAGTTTTATAAAAAATGGAAAAGTTAATTTTGGTCCTTGGGTTTTCAGTTTGTACATGATTGGTCCTTTGGAACACTTTGGGAAGATGGCATAACAAGTCCCTCAAAAATCAGAAATTACAACAATGGTCCTTATGTTTTGCTACTTAACCAACCGAACCCTTAAATATTACCCCAAAACAAACCCAATCTAATCCAAAACCCCCAAGCCCATACCCTGACCCAAACCCCTAATCCGTTTAATATTACACCCCAGTCAAAGGCCGGTCAAACAATACCATCTTCCTCACATTTCCCCCTAAAACCTGCAATTCTGTCCCCCCTACTCCCTCCTTTTTCACCAACACCACCAACCCTTCATTTATATTCCCTCACCTGCCAAACCAACCCCCTCTTCATTAAATGCTCACCAGTTCCACTAAGATTGCAAGTGTACTGTTTTGGCACCAAAACCTCAATCAAGGGCTAGGATGAATCAAATTACAAATTAAGGGCTGAGATTTGGTCTTGGGTTCAAAGAAGCCTTGGGAACTACCAATTTGCAACAGGAAAGCATGTGGAGGCTTAGATGGCTTATTTTTAATTCATAGTATAAGTAGTAGTAGAAAAAAGCCTCACATGGCACATATTAGTGTAATTTAGTCTTTAGTATTGATTAGTATTCAGTTGTAACCTATTTTTAAATTAATGAAAGTTTCATTTTAAGTTCATCTATTGTTTCTAAATTTCAAGTTTTATTCTAGAATTTCAAGCTTTAATAAAAGTTCATTAGTGATAGTTACTTAATTATAAACTCATATAAGCTCAATGCATTTGTTTTCAGAAGCTTTTTAAGCTTGTGAAACTAATTTAAGCAAAGTTTCATAAAAAATAGTAAAAAATAGATAAAAAAATCAAAACAAAATAAAAATCATGGACACAGGTTGAAGAAAGATGGAGCAAGGTGTATTCTGGATTGCTTTGGGTTAGTGGTTTCATGGGAAGCCTATAGGTTGGTTCTAAAGTTTCTGGTTCATTGGGTTTTGGAAGGATGGCTTTGTAAGTCTTGTTTCCAAATTTTATGATCAATTGTCTCTTAGCTTAAAATTGTTTGGCTTTGTGTTTTTCATACTTAATCAGTATATTTAACTCATACTAAGGCTTAAAATTAGTTAGTTGTAATTTGGAATGCATTGTACTTAAAAATTCCTAGTTAACTATCAAAATGAGCTCTATTAGTAATCTTGTGTGATTATGGTTATAGCCTGTGTTTTTGTGATTTTTTGGCTTAATGGATCATAACTTTTCATTAAAAAACAGTTTCTAAGAACCTAGGCTTCATTGGCTATTTAAATCATCAAAACAGTTAGTATAGGGTGTGTTTGGAATTATTGTGTTCCCTGAGCATCAATGAGTTTTTGTTGTTGATTTCAGTTAAAACATGTCACATTAGGTGGTTTTAGTGTAGATAAGTCATAAAATCCAGTGATCAATTGAAGAAAAGTCAAAATCATTTCAAATCCTACCTAGTACATCACTGTTGGGATTTTGGAGTTCATATCTTTGCAAATCAGTCAATAAATAGTTATTGTAGCCTAATCTATTGTTAAATTAACTTAATATAACATAGTTAGTCATTAGATTCAGTCACAAGTTCAAATAAGTCAACTTAGCTTAAAAGGTTATAAAGTCAAAAGTTCATAGTCAAGAAAATTCTCACTTTTTGTGAGAATTTTCTAGATTTTTATGTAAAGAATCAGCATTTGAAATTTTTTGTGGTAAAAATATACCAGCTAAACTACATGATTCTCCACTTGGCTTATTTTTTAGAATTTTTATGTATTGTATGCAACTGCTTATTTATGGGTGTAGGGAAAGCACCCTGCCATGCATCAGGCAATTGGCCAATTTTTTTTGGTCCCATTCTGGCTTAACCTAGTGGACCCCACCCCTGGGTTATTGGTTTTTAGGTAGCTTATCAGTAGTTCTTTTCATACCTAAGCTTATTTTGGGCTTCAGCTTATTTGCCCCTAGCTTATTTGGGTTTCCTTTGTCACCTGTCCACAGAACAAAAACTGAGTACTCAGCTTTGTGCAACAAGTTAAAAGGCTTCCCAATTGCTCATTAATAAGCCATAAGCCCAGCTTATTGGATTATCTTGATGTTGACCAAGTCAAATTTGTGTGTCATGTTTCATTTTGGACTGCCATTCATCTCTGTGGACCCCACAGTGGGTTGCAATTGGCTATTTTGGCCTGTGTGTCATCTGTGTGGTATTTGGTTTCGCTTATTCAGCTTATTAGCTTATTCAGTGCACCTACTTACTTGTCTCTGCTTATTTCAAGTATACTTAACCTACTTGCAACTTAATTTATCTTTGGTTTGTACTGTGTGGGTTTTTACAACCTTATTTAAGTAACACAAGTCCTAATAAGCTTAAAAAGCTTAACTGCCTAACTCATAAGCTCCCCACTTGGCTTATTTCTGAGTTCCAATCAAAGTCCCTTTATTAAAGTTTCTCATATATAGTATATAAACAGGTTTTAAAAAGAAAAATCCAAAAAAGCCAACTTTAATAGAAGTGATAGCTTCTATTTAAGCCAATTGGCTTATTCTCAGCTTTTTGTAAAACCAATTTTCATTTTTATATTTTTCTTAGGTTTCTTATATCTTAAAATAATTTTAGTGATTTTTTCAGATTTTTCTCTTTTCATTTGGTACTTTTCATAATTTAATTTAGTTTTTATTAATTAATAATTAGTTTTTAATTAATAATAATTAATTTAAAAGTCAGAAAAATACCAATTTAATTTTAAAATTAGTTTTAGGTTATTTTAGATTTTTCCAAATTTTATTTTCATTTATCTAGTGTAATTTTATAATTAGTGATAATTTAGGGTAATTTAAATAATTAAAAAAGTAATTAGAAAATAGTTTTTAATTAATAATAATTATATAAATAGTGTAAAAATTAATTTTCTTTTTCTAAAAATTTTCTTTATTCATTAGGTTTGTTAAAATATCATTTTCACATCCGTAGCCTTTTTATTTATTCAGAATCACTTTTTCCTCACGTACGTCTGTTACCGTTTTCAATTTGAACGTACGTGTTTAGGTTTTTACGCGTTACTTTCTCATCTAAATTCACGAAATCAATCTTATAGCTTTCCGAAGGTATTTAATTTCATAATTCTTCAAAATTTCTCATCATAACCCTTTCCCGTGAAAATCACCCGATCACAAGCACGCTTAAGTACAATTCACACCTCGTCGGGATATAACGACCCGGTGATTCCCTATATTATCCGGAAGCGTTGACTCTAAGCTATTTGACTTTGTTGAACATTTACTTTGTCAATTTAGGTTGACTGTTTGGAGCCAATCAAAGGTTAACACCAAGTTGCCATAGACAAACACCTTGAAATAATACAAAAATGGCGTACATTCAACTTCATTTACCCGCCAAGCAAGTACGCCGTACACAGTCCGAAGACCGGCGTACTTGGGTCTTTCATACTTGTATATTTTCATTCCAAGTCCCTCCTTTCTTATATTTGTCATTTAATCGTCTTTTTAGTGGTATTTCTGACTTTCTTCTCTCGTTCTATCCTGCAACCAGATTAGTACCAATTCTACACAAATAACATGATATTCTATATAATATAATAGATAAATGATATATAATCGATGGAATAAACATGTATAATTAGAGCGTTACCAAATCCCCCATACTTAACTATTGCTTGCCCTCAAGCAATCTTTAAAAATATTTTTGTTTTTATCTTATCAAGAAATCATAAGAAAAAATAACGTGACTAAGCATCTCACGAAGGTGGAAAGTATAATTAACTCACACTCATATATCGGGTATAAAAGAATCACACTCAGCTGCTCAGACATGTTAAATAAATTACCACATATAGGCTTGTACAAAAAACTAAACTTCACCGACATGGCGTAAGCACCAAGTAAATTTCATCAAAGAGGACTTTTATTCGGGTTATAACATTAGGCTAAGGGTAATAATATGGGTATGGATTTAGACATGAGATTTATTTAGTGAAATTGTTTCTAAAAGAAAAATAATAATAAGTTGAAAGTCCATTTTCTTGTAATAACGATCTCCATTTGGCACATATTTCGCCAACACTTTATTCTTCCTCGTACATATATATTTTTTCTTTCTTTTCTTTTGTTTTCTCGGGAAATATTTGGTTTCCCCCATACTTACGATAGACACACCAGTTCAATCAAAACTAGAAGTTTGCAACCTTCGCATTTCATTCAAAATAGCATAATCCGCAATTATTTCTTTTTCTTTTTCTTTGGACTTCCAACAAGGCTCATAGGTTTAGAAAGGCTAAAGTGTATATATATATATATATATTTTTTCTTTTTATTTTATAGTGGATGTAGGAAATCAATAGATTGGCTCAGAATGTTGTTCTAGGTGGCAATAGCACTAAAAATGAGCGCTACAAAAGGTTTTTTTGATATTGGAATTTATATAATTGATATGATTACTAATATATTTTTATTGAATGGCTATTTGGTGTAAATCCTAAGTTTGCCTCTTATCATTTAAAATTACTTATATCACACGAATGTGATCTTACAACGGTCTCGTTAAGATTTTAAGAACAAGTTCTAGAATAAATAAAACATCGGCACACTCATAAACAAAGAAACAAGCCTTTAATAAGGGCATTAGGCTGAAAATTCCGCACATTTAAGTGGTATTGGTTATGAATATGCTAGCACGTTATCAATTCCGAGTCGAATTAGCTTAAATGATTTAACTCGATTATTATTTTTCAAAATTATATATAATAAGTGGGGCGCACCAAGTTGCAAAATCATCGCACATTTCCTTTAAAAATCTGTTTTTATTTTTAAATCATTCCAATTTATCTCACCCCCATACTTATTATGAACATTGTCCTCAATGTGACAGAATATAAATAAAATAGAGAAATGGGAATGAGTTACTTTACTATAGGACGAATTCAGCAAAATTGTACGAAGCATAGTTGAAGCCTTCATACTAAATTCGAACTTGCACATATTCATAAACAAAACAAAGAAAAACAAGCAAACAAATATAATCAAAAAGATTAGATATTTTATTATTAGTACTAGTTATTTATATAGATATATAGATATTTATTGTTTTTATGTTCCTTCTTCATCTTGTTCCCCCCGATTACCATTGTTTTGTTTTTACACATGCCATCATAAATTGTTTTGAATGCCAACGGAGGCATTTGTTACAGACCATACGATTAAAAATGTTTGAAATTGTCTTTAAAACAACCAGATCCCTGGTTTCCATCACAAGTACGCCGCACACCATACATCGTGCGGCGGTTTCACTGTTGTTGCTGCTGCTGTTGTTGTTGATCTATGGTGGTGGTGGTGTTACCAAGCATCCAAAGGCTCCTCTTCCACGACCTCTAGCAAAACCATCAGCTTCCCTGTCTCCTTGCTCCTCAAGTAATCCAAGCTCTTGATTCCTACAGCTCCTGCATTCACCTTCCTTTCCAACATTCCCATATCTTCCTTATTCACCAAACCCAAGCTCCTTGCCATCCAGGTGACCAAATGCCCACAGCATATCCTTGTTCCCCCAGGTATCATAGCCACATTCCTTAGGTGTTGAGCTATCAACCAGACTACATTCAGGTGGGACAAAGGGTGTTTCTTGTCAAATGCATGAAGAATCCATAGATCATCATCAAGAACATATTGCTCATAGTGACTCATGTGAAAAATAGATTTGACCAAGATTTTGTGAATGATTTGTAACATGGGGTTCTTTATTTTCCACACTCTCTTCTTTCCATAGACCCTCACATCTTTTCTACTAATTTCCTTCGAGTACTTATCTCCATCAAATTCCTTCCTCACTCTTTCTCCTCTCATTACCAGACTCCTAAACTTAGTATCACTCAACTCCTCATCAGAGTATACTCCAAGCATTCTCCCAAACTCCCACAATGTAACAGAATATCCTTTTCCACCAAGCCTAAATTTCATTATTTCTTCAGTCAAAATCTCATTATCACTCATTTCTCTTTTAACTCTCAAGGAACTGAAAAACTCTAAGCACCACTCCTTGTATACAGATTCTTTGATCTCCACTGCTTTCTTCCACATAAATGAATCTACAACTTCATCAGGGAATACTACTCTAACCAACAACATATTCTCAAGGTCTTTTTCACAACCTAAGTTTCTCATGACTCTCCAGTCCACTATCCTGGGAATGTCAATGTCCCTGTCCACTATCTTCGTCAGTTTGTAAAAATAGTGATCAAGGCTAAAAACCCTAATCCTAATTCGATTAAATCATTCACAAAAGTTTCGTTCATGAAATTGGGTAGTCCTATAAGTTCTACTTATTCTAAGTAACACATTGATCAAAATAAAGAATCTAAAACATATCATAAAAAAATATAACCCTAAAGATTACGAAATCAAATTGTAAAGAAATTAAACAAAAATTGATAAACATACCGAAGACATTATAATGTGGATTGATTTTCCGTGAAAAGATCTTTCATGGAAATTTTTGATAAAAAGGTAGCGATTTCTTTTGGTGTTGTGTGTGAAAATGTTGTGAGTTATGAAAGATTTCAAGTCATATTTATAGTCCCGCTCAGAAGTGCGGCGTACTTGACCCCAAGTACGGCGTACTTGCTGCAAATTTTTCCACAGTTTGTTAGGAATACAAATATTCTTATGGAAGACTCGGTCACCCGAATGATGTAATAGCATTATGATAGCTCGTAGTTATATTAATATTTAGTTAGATATTAGATTAGTTAAGTAACACCGTGGAGGACGGACGGGTCTTTACCTACTGTACACCCGATCTACAGCTCGTAGGAGAGCGTTTTATGTAAAACTATAAATACCCTTTCCCACCCAAGGGAAAGGGTTGGAACTTCTAATCATTCAACTAGTTTTTCCTTCACTTCTCTCTCTAAAGTTCCCACTCTCTCTCTCTTTCTCTCTCTAAATTCTTCTACTCTTCTTCTTCTTCTTCTTCTTCTTCTTCTTCTTCTACAATTTGAATCAATCTAAACACAAACCATGCATGCTATGATTATTGATATTCTACAATTGGTATCAGAGCCATGGTTTCATCCTAGGACTTGGCATACTCGAATTTGTATATGGTTTTGTGTTTATATGGTTCGAATGTTATAGCTTGATTCGTCCTTATTTGAGTTTTACTTGTGGTTAATCTTGTTAGTTGTTGGTATTTTTGTGTTTATGCTTGTTGTATGTGCTAAACTTAATGATTTATTGGTGTATTTCACTTGTTTTGTGCATTTCATGGGCAAATTCGACTTGAAGATTGTTGTTGTTCTTGTTAGCGATTGGTTTTAAAGTTGGTATAGCGATTAGTTTTTTTTGGCGTTTTGTCCAATAGAGGGAGTAAAGACAAAAAAATTGGAAAGTGACTGTTTTGGAGTTTTACTTTTAGCGGTTAGCTTGGTCCTGTTCAAGGTAGCGACTAGCTCAAATAGCGGTTAACTCAGAGTTGCTTGTCACAACTCACCATTTCAGGTCATTTCCCAAACTTCGACAATTTACTATTCATAAATCACTATTCATCAAAACACTATTCATTGTTTTACTATTCATCATTTTTGAGGTCAATTTGATATTCTGAGAAGCGTTCAAAATTTTTACTATTCACCAAGTACTATTCATTCCCGGAAAGAAAATACTATTCACGTGCATTGCTCATTTCATCGTAAATTTAGTTTACGAGTACTTAAATTCGCGTAACCGTATTGGTTCAGGTGCGAATTCATGCATTATCATTAGGGACACTTCATACGGACTAGAAATAGTCTACATATCATCATAATAACATATGCATACTATACCACTCGTAGAATATTCGTATTATTATTTTTGGTATGTTTAACGTTTTACGTTTATTTATTTTAATTAAACGTTAACCCGCGATAAATAAATATGATTAACATATCTAAAAATCCCCACGATGGTTCCGATATATTTTTAAACTCCTTACAACGTCATAAAAATTATAAAATTCATTTACCCGGTATTTTGGGAATTTATTAAATTTATAACGTAAGTTTAATATAATTACGACGGTTTTCGTGAAAACTAAATAATAATTATCCAAACGCTCAAATTTTGTACCCAACATATTTTTAACATTTCTATGACTTTGTTATGTCCCGGTTAACTTGTTAAAATTTATTTCTTGCAAACCCGGTACTCAATTATAACTAAAAACTAACTACAATTACCTAAATTTAACACCTAAAACCTATACTAATATCTACAAATCTTCCACTAGCAATCCTAAATAAATCAAAGACTAAATTTTTTCTTTTTGTTCCTTTGAAAAACCGGCCATGAAACCCCCCCCCCCCCCTTTAACCTTGTGCATTAAATTTTCTTTAACTTGTTACACATCACAAGTAAATATCTACAAACCTAAAACTTCATCTCATACTTATCATTTTAAATCAAAAAAGTTACTTTTCCTCTCTTTTTCTCTCCAAAACCCACGGCCCCAAACCAAATCCACCAAGATCCATCAATTTTTACAAGATCAAGTTTAAATCAAGTCTATATTGTTGTCCTTGTTAGGGTTTTGAAATATAAACTCAAGGATTCTTAGGGTTTTGATCATACAAGCTTCATAATCATTCAAGTGAGTTTACAAAAAATTATTTTCTTCATTTCTTCAAGTATTTGTTATGATCATATGGTTTTCATACAATATTTCATGCATATGTTAGCTCTTACCACTCATAATATACACTTATGTCTTTGAAACCCTAGAAATGGAAACCTTTGCTAGATCCACTAGATTGATGATGTTTAGGAACCCATGACACCTTAAGAAGGTGTATGGTAGGATTAGACTAGATTTGTGGTGATTGGAAGTGATTTGGGTGGAGTAGAAACAAGTTTAGAACACTAGAAATGGATTTGGAACACATATATATACCTACTGTCCCAAAAATAAAATCCTGGAAAACTCAGTAACACAGGGGAACTTTTCAACCAAAGATTTAGAAAATAATTTCAAAAACGAAACCGTAGGCGAAAGAACGGGTTAAAACGAGTTTATAACGAAGGAGATATGATTTTTGCAAGTTTATTGACGAAAACTATTTTTCTGAAAATTGTTGCTGTTGGACGATTTTTAGTGGACAAACCGAGGCATTAGACGTAACCTAGAGAAGCCGAGTTATAAAAAATATATTAGTACATACTAAGACGAATCCGTGGATATAAAGAACGAAGAAAATGAACTTAAAACGACCAAGTTATTCACGTTTCAATATCGGCAAAAACTCTATATAATTGACAGCTTTTACTAGAAATAATAATAAGACTACTTCTACGTACTAAATCCTAGATTTTCTAGAAATACTACTAAATTTCCGAATTCATAACTAACGAAGTACTTATGCTTATGAGTTTATTTTTACGACCATTAGATGTTACTTCAAGGTTTTCAAGGCGAAGTTTATAACACTAACTTTCTATATATATATATATTACGACAAGTTTATACAAGTCTAGTTAAGACTTATTTTTTTTCTTAAGTATGGAATGTATTTTCATATGACTATAACTAGTATATTTTGAAGTTATGAGTGGTATAGGTATCATGTGCATGCATATTCTCTACATCATTTCATGATCTAAATTAGATCATATTCATTTATCATAGGTTGCGGTTGAATTCGTTCCTTGTTGTCCTTATCATTCCATTGCATTGTATCATCACTTCGAGGTGAGTTTTCATAGCCCCGTTTTTAATACAATACTTTGATTTCAAATCCCACGGGGGAGAATACATTGCACCACTTATTTTCGTACATGCCTAAGTATTAAATTCCTTACATTGCTTAAGTTGCCTTATTACCACGTCTTGACAAGTCCCCTTTATTATCATGGACCGTTAAGTAAAGTACGAGCGAGAGTGAGTGAATAGATCTATTGAGGGTGACTCCTCCATCCGTGTTTGGGTTGCTCCAACGGAATTACGGATGCATTTCATGTCTAACATATTAGAGTGTCTGGTAAACACTCATTTGGGGCCAAGTAACATTGTCTAGCTTCGGGGTCATGAGCTTAAGAGTCAATGTAGCTTTCTTTTGACATTTTTGTCACTTTACTTTACTTATGGCTAATGTACATCCGATTTAACTTATAAACCTATGATTTCTCACCAACTTTATGTTGACCATTTTAGCAATGTATTTTCAGGTAACTAAGGTATATCTCATGGCATGCATGGAGTCATTTTAGTGAGTAGCAAGGATGACGCGTCTCATTTTGGATTTTCATGAACTTATATATTATCGTTTGATTGTACCAAACTTGTTTCCTTTAACTTTTAAATACTTTGGTACCTATGTTTTGTAACTCTGAACTTCTTTTAAATAAATCAAACGATGTATTTTTCAAACGACACTTTAGGTCGTTCAATATATCCTTGTTTGTGATGCTATGACAGTTACACCCTCAGGCATTCCATTCCGCTGCAAGTCAGGTAAATTAGGAGTGTGACAGATTGGCATCAGAGCTAAGGTTATATCGAACTAGGATGCATCATAGACCCTAGACTATAACCACATTATCATAGCATCTCATCATTACATCATAAGTGCATGTTCATTGTTTTAGGTGATTCCATTATACGAGTTATTTATTTTCTTTTCACCTTTATTATCACAGAGTTATGTCTTCAGACCTGAACATTGTCAAACTTTACACTGTCTCAGACTCTGATGTTGAGGGTTCTTTGTCTTCCACTGCTTTTTCACCACCACCCATTCCTCCTGTACCTGTGTTGCCACTTTCGGCATCAGGTGAGGATACCGAGCCTTTTGAGGAGGAAGAGACTGCTCCTACTCCTCATGTCTCTCCTATTGCACCACCTGAGGTTACCCGTGTACCTACTGACATATCATCCCTGGCTACTTCTATTCCCTCAGAACCAAGACTTATGTTTCCCCGTAGGAAGACGACTCTAGTTGCTAGGAAGAGTGTTCGCCCTACTACCTCTACTTTTAGGATCCCTGCTGTACCTACACTACCTACACTATCAGCCATGCCCGCTACTACTTCTATATCTACTTCACTTTTTCCGCTTAGGAAGCGTGCAAGGTTTACTACCCCAGCTTTACCTACTACAGAGACTTCTGACCTTCCACGACCACCAGTATACCATGTAGGTGAGAGTTCGAGAGCAGCTGCTGCTAGAGGGCCTACATATGTTACCTTAGAGGATCAGTTAGGGGCTCAACAGGAGCAGGTTGATAGTTTGGGTTATAGGGTAGATGAGATTATCACTACTCGACTTGAGGAGGTCGAGGAGCAGGTTGAGGGATTGATCTTAGGCAGGGTTAGCATTGACGTGTCGTATCATGGACTTGAGGCACGGCAGGAGGGACACCAGGAGCTGATTGATCAGCTTAGGGATGAGCTACCGGAGATACGGGATAGAGCTCAGATGACACAGGAGGCTCAGGGAGAGCAGACACACCAGTTGGCAGTAGCTCAGGAGAGGTTGACTATGATGGAGGGCAAAGATGCTGCTCTTCAGCTCCGAGTTCAGCATCTAGAGGAGATTGTCGTCATGATGGACAGGGAGATCCATCGTCTTAGGAGTGCACCTGGAGCACTTGGACCATCTAGAGCACCTGGAGGAGCCTAGACATAGACATGTATTGTATTAGTTTTTACTATTTCCTAGTCCCGAGGTGTGGGACATAGTTCAAGAACTTGTAGTATTTTGGTTGTTGTACAAACAAATATATCAAGTGTGACTCTACTATGTTGGAATGGTTATGCTATATATATATCGGTCCATGTATGCCGAAATTTTCATGTATTATATTCATGTGTTGTGATTATATTTATGATGTTTCGTGGTTGCTCCTTATTGTTAACGTATTTATACTTGTTGTGGTTGTATCTATACGTGTCGTGGTTGTATTATTATAGGTTGTGGTTGTACTCGTACATGTCGTGGTTGTATTTATACTTGTTGTGGTTGTATATATATACATGTTGTGGGTGTATACTTTTGGTACGATGACTATTTCTATTATGGCTTTCTCATGGTTGTTGTCGATTATTATTTATTAGAATTATGGCGCCAAGGAAAGGAAAGGCTACACCAGAAACACCCGCTATGACTTAAGCCACTATCCACAAGTTGGTCAGGGATAGTATAGCAGAAGCTCTGGAGACTGAGAGAGCTGAAGTTGCTGCTAGGGCTGCTGAGGTTGCACCTAATACTGGGGCGGTTGAACCACCCACTACTAGGCGTGAATGCACTTGGAAGGATTTCAAGATTAGTGATCCCGTCAAGTTTAAGGGCACTGAGGGAGCGGTTGCTTTGATCCGCTGGTTTGAAAAGACTGGGAATGTATTCCTCATGTGCGGTTGCCCGGATGTCAACAAGGTAAAATTTGCTACTGGTATGCTTCTTGATGAAGCTATGTCTTGGTGGAATTCTCATGCTCAGCCTATTGGTATAGAGAATGCCTACAAGCTCACTTGGGATCAATTCAAGAAGCTGATGACTAAGAAGTTTTGCCCTCGTACTGAGGTGCAAAAGTTGGAAACCGAATTCTATGAGCTGGTAACAAAAGGTGATCACATTGAGACCTATATCAGGAAGTTTCAGGAGTTGGCTGCACTATGTCCAACTATGGTTCCTGACGATGAGAAAAAGATGGAGAACTTCACTGGTGGACTACCCGAAAGCATCCGAGGGGATGTGATGTCTTTCGACCCACAATCAATGGAAGAGGCTATTCGTATAACTCAGAAACATATGGTTCAGGTGGTAAAAGGAAAATCTGCTGTCAACAACAACAATAACCGATCAAACAACACCAACTACAACAACACTCGAAACAACAATAACTATAACAACAACCGAAACCACAACTACCCCAATAACCGAAACAACAACCCAAACAATAATAACAACAACAACAACAAGAGGAGGTTTGAATACAACCAAGGTGGAAATGCTATCCAACCAGCACCTAAGAGACAGGAAGTGGCAAGGGCCTATGCTGCAGGGCCGAATGAAGGGAAAGGATATGCGGGTAATCTACCCAAGTGTGATAAGTGTCAGAAGCATCATAATCCAGGACGTTGCCCAGATTTATGTGGCAACTGCAAGAAGGTTGGTCACCACGCCAAAGATTGCAGGCTTCCAAACTTGGGTAAGAATCAGAAACCGCCAGTAACATGCTTTGGTTGTGGAGAAATTGGAAACTATAGGAGTGAGTGCCCAAAGAGGAAGAACCAAGGAACTGGAAACCAAGGTGGAGTGGCTCGGGGAAGAGCTTATGTTATGGGAGGAGAAGATGCCCGAGAGGATCCGAATGTTGTTACGGGTACGTTCCTCGTTAATAATCGTTATGCATCCATTTTATTTGATTCAGGAGCGGATAGAAATTTTGTTTCTATTGCATTTGCACCTTTACTTAACATAGAACCAACCACCTTAGACATTCCCTATATTGTTGAATTAGCCGATGGGTCTTTAGTTAAAACCAACACCGTTGTCCGTGGTTGCACAATCAATTTCCTAAACCATCCATTCTATATAGACCTTATGCCCGTAGAACTTGGAAGTTTCGACGTTGTTATCGGTATGGATTGGTTGTCTTGACATCGTGTCAGAATTATTTGTGATAAGAAAGTGGTTCATCTTCCTTATAGTGATGAAACTTTAGTTGTTCGCGGAGAGCGAAGTGGAACTAGACTCAGTATTATATCGTGCATTAAAACCGAGAAGTACATAAAGAAGGGTTGTTATGCATTCTTGGTTCACATCACGGAGAAGAAGTCGGATGAGAAACGACTTGAAGATGTGCCAATTGTTAAGGAATTTCTAGAAGTTTTTCCAGAAGAATTTCCAGGACTTCCACCTACACGTCAAGTTGAGTTTCAAATCGAATTAGTGCCAGGAGATGCACCAATTGCGCGAGCACCGTATCAACTTGCACCTTCGGAGATGCAAGAATTGTAGAACCAATTACAAGAACTTTTGGACAAAGGATTCATTAGACCGAGTTCCTCGCCTTGGGGAGCACCGGTTTTGTTTGTAAAGAAGAAGGACGGATCTTTCAGAATGTGCATCGACTATCGTGAGCTGAACAAGTTAACGGTGAAGAATCGTTATCCACTACCTAGGATCGACGACTTGTTCGATCAGCTACAAGGTTCTTGTTTTTATTCCAAGATTGATTTAAGATCCGGTTACCATCAACTTAGAGTTCGGGAAGAGGATATCCCGAAGACGGCATTTAGAACACGTTATGGTCATTATGAGTTTCAAGTAATGCCTTTCGGATTAACCAACGAACCTGCGGTATTCATGGACCTCATGAATAGAGTGTGCAAACCGTATCTTGATAAGTTTGTGATCGTATTCATTGATGATATCTTGATTTATTCCAAGAGTAAGGAAGAGCACGAAGAGCACCTCAGAACAATTCTGGAACTACTCAAGAAGGAGCAATTGTATGTCAAATTTTCAAAGTGTGACTTTTGGATACAAAGAGTTCAATTTATTGGCCATGTCATTGATAGCCAAGGATTACAAGTCGACCCAGCAAAGATCGAGGCAGTAAAGGATTGGTCTACGCCCAAGTCTCCTATGGAAATTCGGCAATTCCTAGGACTTGCCGGATATTACAGAAGGTTTATTGAAGGGTTTTCCAAGATAGCGAAGTCGCTGACTAAGCTGACATAAAAGAATCAAAAGTACGAGTGGGGAGAGAAACAAGAGTCCGCATTTCAGTTATTGAAACAGAAGCTTTGTAGCGCACCGATTTTGTCACTACCAGAAGGTATTGAGAACTTTGTGGTATATTGCGATGCTTCGCATCAAGGACTTGGAGCTGTGCTAATGCAAAACAAGAAGGTGATAGCTTATGCATCTAGACAGCTTAAGACACACGAGAAGAATTACACTACACACGACTTGGAGTTAGGTGCTGTAGTTTTTGCACTCAAGATTTGGAGACACTATCTTTATGGTACCAAATGTGTAGTTTTTACCGACCATAAGAGCTTATAGCATATACTTGTTCAGAAGGAACTTAATATGAGACAACGTCGTTGGCTAGAATTGTTGAGTGATTACAATTGTGAAATCCGATATCACCCAGGAAAAGCAATTGTTGTAGCAGATGCATTTAGCCGAAAAGAACGACTCAAACCTTTGAGGGTTAGGTCATTGGGAATGACTATCATTTCACCATTACCATAAAAAATTCTAGAAGCTCAGATTGAGGCTCTCAAGGATGAAAATCGACCACAGGAGAAACTTTATGGTATGCCAGAAAACAATAATGGCTTCGTGAAGAGAGCAGATGGAGTGTTATGCTTCAAGGACCGAAGTTGGATACCACTCTATGGTGGAGTGCGAGAATTGAATATGCATGAATCGCACAAGTCGAAGTACTCTATTCACCCAGGTTCTGACAAGATGTATCAGGATCTCAAAAAGCTATATTGGTGGCCGAACATGAAAGCATAAATAGCTACGTACGTCAGCAAATGCCTTACTTGTGCTAAAGTGAAAGCCGAGTACTAGAAACCGTCAGGACTACTTCAACAACCAGAAATTCCACAATGGAAGTGGGAGCGTATTACCATGGAATTTGTCACTAAACTTCCCAAGACGTCAGGAGGTTACGATGCTATTTTGGTAATTGTTGATCGTCTTACCAAATCAGCCCATTTCATACCCATTAGAGAGACTTATTCCATGATACAACTTGCCAGACTTTATGTCAAGGAAATAGTCTCAAGACATGGAGCACCAATCTCCATTATTTCTGATAGAGATAGTCGCTTTACTTCAAACTTTTGGAAGTCACTACAAGATTCTTTTGGATCCAAGTTAGACATGAGCACTGCTTACCATCCTCAGACTGATGGTCAGAGCGAGAGAACTATTCAGACACTTGAGGACATGCTGCGAGCATGTATGATTGATTTTGGAAATGGTTGGGCTAACCATTTGCCATTGATCGAGTTTTCTTATAACAATAGCTACCATTCAAGCATAAAAGCAGCACCATTCGAGGCACTTTATGGTCGTAAGTGTCGATCTCCAGTTTGTTGGGCCGAAGTCGAAGAGGTACAATGTACTGGCCTGGAGATGGTTCGAGAAACAACAGAAAAGATAATCCAAATTCGAGAGAGACTTGAAACAACTAGAAGTAGACAGAAAAGCTACGCAGATGTTCGACGCAAACCATTGGAATTCCAGGTCGGAGACAAAGTCATGTTGAAAGTCTCGCCTTGGAAGGGCGTGATACGATTCGGGAAACGCGGAAAGTTGAACCCGAGATACATTGGTCCATTTAAGATACTGGAAAGGATTGGTCCAGTAGCTTACAAGCTTGAACTTCCATCAGAACTCAGCAACGTACATGACACGTTTCATGTCTCAAACCTCAAGAAATGCCTTTCAGACGAGTCTTCCGTTATACCATTAGAAGAAATTCAACTGGATGACAAGCTTAACTTTGTAGAAGAACCCGTGGAGATCATGGACCGAGAGGTCAAACAGTTGAAGCAGAGTCGAATTCCGATCATGAAAGTTCGCTGGAATTCTCGAAGAGGACCCGAGTTTACTTGGGAACGAGAAGACCAAATTCAACGCAAGTATCCACATCTTTTCACCAAACCTATTACTGAGACCAACACTAGCTGAATTCAGGGACTGAATTCCTTTTTGGGTGGGCGACTGTCACAACTCACCATTTCAGGTCATTTCCCAAACTTCGACAATTTACTATTCATAAATCACTATTCATCAAAACACTATTCATCGTTTTACTATTCATCATTTTTGAGGTCAATTTGATATTCTGAGAAGCGTTCAAAATTTTTACTATTCACCAAGTACTATTCATTTCCGGAAATAAAATACTATTCACGTGCATTGCTCATTTCATCGTAAATTTAGTTTACGAGTACTTAAATTCGCGTAACCGTATTAGTTCAGGTGCGAATTCATGCATTATCATTAGGGACACTTCATACGGACTAGAAATAGTCTACATATCATCATAATAACATATGCATACTATACCACTCGTAGAATATTCATATTATTATTTTTGGTATGTTTAACGTTTTACGTTTATTTATTTTAATTAAACGTTAACCCGCGATAAATAAATATGGTTAACATATCTAAAAATCCCCACGATGGTTCCGATATATTTTTAAACTCCTTACAACGTCATAAAGATTATAAAATTCATTTACCCGGCATTTTGGGAATTTATTAAATTTATAACGAAAGTTTAATATAATTACGACGGTTTTCGTGAAAACTAAATAATAATTATCCAAACGCTCAAATTTTGTACCCAACATATTTTTAACATTTCTATGACTTTGTTATGTCCCGGTTAACTTGTTAAAATTTATTTCTCGCAAACCTAGTACTCAATTATAACTAAAAACTAACTAAAATTACCTAAATTTAACACCTAAAACCTATACTAATATCTACAAATCTTCCACTAGCAATCCTAAATAAATCAAAGACTAAATTTTTTCTTTTTGTTCCTTTGAAAAACCGTCCATGAAACCCCCCCCCCCCCCCCCCTTAACCTTGTGCATTAAATTTTCTTTAACTTGTTACACATCACAAGTAAATATCTACAAACCTAAAACTTCATCTCATACTTATCATTTTAAATCAAAAAAGTTACTTTTCCTCTCTTTTTCTCTCCAAAACCCACGGCCCCAAACCAAATCCACCAAGATCCATCAATTTTTACAAGATCAAGTTTAAATCAAGTCTATATTGTTGTCCTTGTTAGGGTTTTGAAATATAAACTCAAGGATTCTTAGGGTTTTCATCATACAAGCTTCATAATCATTCAAGTGAGTTTACAAAAAATTATTTTCTTCTTTTCTTCAAGTATTTGTTATAATCATATGGTTTTCATACAATATTTCATGCATATGTTAGCTCTTACCACTCATAATATACACTTATGTCTTTGAAACCCTAGAAATGGAAACCTTTGCTAGATCCACTAGATTGATGATGTTTAGGAACCCATGACACCTTAAGAAGGTGTATGGTAGGATTAGACTAGATTTGTGGTGATTGGAAGTGATTTGGGTGGAGTAGAAACAAGTTTAGAACACTAGAAATGGATTTGGAACACATATATATACCTACTGTCCCAAAAATAAAATCCTGGAAAACTCAGTAACACAGGGGAACTTTTCAACCAAAGATTTAGAAAATAATTTCAAAAACGAAACCGTAGGCGAAAGAACGGGTTAAAACGAGTTTATAACGAAGGAGATATGATTTTTGCAAGTTTATTGACGAAAACTATTTTTCTGAAAATTGTTGCTGTTGGACGATTTTTGGTGGACAAACCGAGGTGTTAGACGTAACCTAGAGAAGCCGAGTTATCAAAAATATATTAGTACATACTAAGACGAATCCGTGGATATAAAGAACGAAGAAAATGAACTTAAAACGACCAAGTTATTCACGTTTCAATATCGGCAAAAACTCTATATAATTGACAGCTTTTACTATAAATAATAATAATACTACTTCTACGTACTAAATCCTAGATTTTCTAGAAATACTACTAAATTGCCGAATTCATAACTAACGAAGTACTTATGCTTATGAGTTTATTTTTACGACCATTAGATGTTACTTCAAGGCTTTCAAGGCGAAGTTTATAACACTAACTTTCTATATATATATTACGACAAGTTTATACAAGTCTAGTTAAGACTTATTTTTTTTCTTAAGTATGGGATGTATTTTCATATGACTATAACTAGTATATTTTGAAGTTATGAGTGGTATAGGTATCATGTGCATGCATATTCTCTACATCATTTCATGATCTAAATTAGATCATATTCATTTATCATAGGTTGCGGTTGAATTCGTTCCTTGTTGTCCTTATCATTCCATTGCATTGTATCATCACTTCGAGGTGAGTTTTCATAGCCCCAAACTTGTTCCTTTAACTTATATATTATCGTTTGATTGTACCAAACTTGTATATTATCGTTTGATTGTACCAAACTTGTTTCCTTTAACTTTTAAATACTTTGGGACCTATGTTTTGTAACTCTGAACTTCTTTTAAATAAATCAAACGATGTATTTTCCAAACGACACTTTAGGTCATTCAATATATCCTTGTTTGTGATGCTATGATAGTTACACCCTCAGGCATTCCATTCCGCTGCAAGTCAGGTAAATTGGGGGTGTGACATTGCTCATGTTGGCTGTTAGATCAAGTTAGCGGTTAGATTAAGTGATTTTATCATAGCGGTTTACTAATTATAAAAACCTACATTTATCAGGATCCTTATGAGCAGTAATGTGGTTGCACTGTAAATCTACAGTGACTTTGTGAGGAGGTAAACAGAGAAATGTATAGTGAGTTGAATAAAATATTATCACCCCTTCTTTATCTCTCTCGCTCTTTCCTGAATCTTCTTCTTCCTCACAAAACACTCCCACATGCAAAAACACATAGAAACATACACAAACACAACAGTGCTTCCCTTGGTATAAAAGTTATGTTCTCTTTCTTTTACATTATCCACCCCAAAAAAAACTAACGGTTCATCTATGTCTACTAACTCCTGACCAAAAAAAATTATCGATTGATCTATCTCTTCAAAGAAAGTTAATGATCGGGACACAAGATTTCGTTTGACTTGATCTGCGATGAAGGATCTTCAAATCCCAGAAACATAACGAGGGTAAAATTAGAGTTTTTTTTAAAAAAAAAAAAAACTAAACCCCATATCAAATAAATCAGAGATGGATTCTGATGATGAAAGAGGTGACTTTTTTTTTTTACATAACCAAAAAAAACCGCTTTAATTTCTTGGTTTAATTTTGCTTTTTCATATGTTAATTTTGTTGTTTCAGATTTTTGGAAGAAAAAAATTATGGCTTCTGATTATGAAAGAGGTGAAGGCAAGGAGCTTGATCTTTCTTCTTCTGAAGTTGTGACCAAATACAAATCAGTTGTGGTTTATTTATTTTGTATCATATGTTTTTGGGTGATTAGAAATGAAAAAATATTCCACTTAAAAGACATAAACACAAAGAAGCGGAACCAATAAGCCCGAAATCAAGATGAAGCCTAAGCCCAAAATAACCAGAAACATATAAGCAAAAAAAAGCACAAAAATAAGCCGAAATAATACTTAGGGTTGATGCATTAGATAATTGGATTTATTTGTTCTATTTGATCTTTGTATGTTACAATAAGCTAGGGTTGATGTTTTTGGATTTCATTCCTTGCTATTATTAATTTATCTCAAAATGCATTCTAGACGGTGTGGCGCCAAAGCAAAAAATGAATCAACAGTGGTCTAGGTAGTTAGAGCAGCCGAAGAGGCGGAAGTCGTGGTATGCACCTTCCTGCGTTGGGTTTCGTCACTTTTAGATATGCCTTGATTAAACCTTTTGACTTTGAGTTTAATATTTTTAGGCTGCCCAGGAAAGACAATCAGTAGAATTTTGCGCCAGCCGTATAAATGAGCTAGCAACGATCTAAGCAGTTTTGAGCAGGACGCACTTGACCTTGCACCGGGTTTTGTCACTTTTAAATTTTCTTTGGATAAACATTTTGACTTGGACTTTAAGTTTTCGTGCTTTTGGTAATGAATAGGCTACTTCTAACCCACCTAAAGCATTGGGTTTACAGCAGTTGTCTGTCGCTTTTTTTTTGCCATGATATGCAATTAAAAGTTCCCCAAATGCAACATAACTCTTTTGTTTAAGCCAATTTTTTAGGCACTTTATGATATTTGATGTTTATATATGGTTGAAACATATACCATCAGGTTTAATGTTTGAAAAGGTTTTCAAGTTGCATGCTGATATAATGTATAAATATAGTTCCAAAGACACATTTTTTTGTTTGTTTTTGTTTTGCATAATGTGCAGTTAATATAGATGAAAAAAAAATTACGATTGTATAGATGTCCTAACACCTTTACCCTTGGCCGACAGGAGTTGAAGCTGGGATAAAGCAGCAAACGAGGTCTTACCTCTACATAAGCGAGTTCTGTCATTCTCCATGAGCCCAGGTATGCACAAATGTCTTAAATACGCTTCAATGGTGACAAATGTAGCCTTTTAGCATTTTCTATATAAGTCTGAAAGACTTACATTGGATCATTGAATCAAAGTTTAAATATTGTGAATGATGATCGATAACAATCACTTCTATTGCGAGTGAAACTTGCCAGTATTAAATTTGGTGGAACAAATTAGCAAGAATTTGGCCTTTTTAATTGAATTATGGTTAATTTCTATTTTATTGAATTGGGTATTTATTGGATTTTGTTTTCATGATCGTAAGTGTTTGATGAAAGTCTTGAATGGAGCTTCTTATAAATAAGGTGTTGGGTTTGCATATTAAGTGTTTGAATTATTGGATAGTTGAAAAACAAATCCGGTGCCATCCATTCATTAGCGCCAGAGAGTCGTTTGGCCAACTTTTATTTTTCCATTATGGATTAAAAATGACAGGGGGTTTGAGACCAAAACATGTGTTATTTTCTCATATGCCCTGTCTAAATCGAAATACACTAACTTTATTTCCCTAAAGCATTACAGATATTGTTGTAGTGGTAAGCTTAGGTTGTATGTTGTATTCAAATCATGTGTATGATTAATGTTGTGCTGATATAATATTTGTCCTTAATTAGCATTATTATAAACTTAAGCTCCAAAATGTTGTGCTAATACTCTTTTTTATGCAACAGCTAACATGACGCATAACTGTATCTCCGAATTGGAACCCAGAGACAAGAAAAAGATTATGGAAGCAAGAGTATATAGAAAATGTATTAGCTGAAACCCACCCAAACCCGTAGCAACCGGCTACTGCTGCATACTGATAGACAAAGAGGTACGTTGTAGGGCAACCAACACCTAACCTGATACAATCTGTTAAACGACATCTTATAAAATGTTGACACACGCTGGGTAACACAATTCAAGGGAACATGGATGTGAATGACATCGGCTACATTCGACAACTTCTACAAACCGGATCAACATACCGGATTTAAAACTTCATTTATACACCATTAATTAACTGGCAGCAAATAATTGACAATGAAACAATTCTGAGATTCGGAAAAATCACAAACTTTGAAAGTATACCCTCAGTCGGATTCGATAGCTCCACTAGATCCAACATCCAAAAGAAGCACCACGTGCTGACAGGTAATTTAGTCATACCCGTTTTATTTTTTATTCTTCGTAATCCTCCCCCCCCCCCCCCCCACATCGTCTAAACACTTTGTATACCCATTTATAATTGCAAAACATGTTTACACTTGATCTTGACACATGACTGACATAAAAAAATGTTACTAACAAATATAGGTTGTCAGTTTCACATGTGAGCAAACCATATCCCGCATCCATACAATAAGGGACTATACAATAAGGGACTGGTTCTATGTTTCGTGCACAACCTGTAGAAAAGAGATTCGCTGTGACAATGGCGAACCAGAATGTGAGGATCATGGGCCACATCCTGATCCAAATTATAGGTAACCCCTTAAGAATACTCCCATCACATTGGCCAAAATGGTTGAATAATGACACTACGAAAAAAAACTACACGGGTACAACTTTAAATCTTCCATAACAGATAATTCAACGACTACGTTTATTTTTTTTCCTGATAATAGATTCAAGCAATACGCTTTAGGTTATTTCAGGTGTACAATTGTCACATAATTTATATTTATTTTACTATTGGAAATAGTCAATTTTAAGAATCAGCTAAAAATGGTTTTAATAACTGATTCATTTTAGTTTGAATTTTGCCATTTTGAATGACACATGAGTACTGGAATTTGGTTTACATTTATTGTTCTGTATAATATTATCATTCATACAGCCATCATCTCCATTCTCCAAACATGGTTTTTGATGAGGCTAAAAATGAACCGTTTTTAGGGGGTCATTTTAGCCCGGATTCGAATTTATTTGATCAAATATTGCCCTAAATCACTCCTTTTGTCATTTTAGGTACTTTTGGAGTAAATTCTGGAAAAGGAAGCATTTTGGACGTTTTTGGAGCATAAAAGTGAAGAAAACGGCAAAGTCTTAATTTTCCTTGCTGGGAACAGTACCTGACGGCGTCAAGAGTTTTCAAGTGACGGTGTCAAGAGTAATACAAGAGGTGGAAGTGGATAAAGTCCGTGACGATCCATAAGAGTTTTGTACTATGGAGATGACGGTGTCACCATAGGCCGTCATGGTCCAAATGTGAGCGACGGCCCAGAATAAATTAACACATGACGGCGTCAAAAGTGGATCTAGGCAATCCGATTTCATTATGGGCGGCGAGTTGACGGCATCAGAATTTTCTTCTTGACGCCGTCACCCTGTAAAATCTATATATAGTTTTGTAATTTTCATTCATTAGTGTGTAACTTTTAGGGTGTAACTTTGGAGATAAACCCTAGTCTGAATATCACAGCTTTTTCAAGGGTTTTTACCCTTTGAAACCTCTCATGTTCAATTAGGATAAGTACTCTTTCAATTCATTCAATATGTCTATGTGTTGTTTGAATATATCTTACACTTGTCTTCAATTTAACATGCTTGGCTAGATCTCTTGTGTGTTTGCTTAGACGTAGTGAAACCTAGATGTTAATTATGGGTTGATTGTTTGTTTATAGTTGTTACGGATGATTGTATTCGATGTTAGGCTTAAGAAAACTGGCAGAATTCCTCCTTGATAACATGCTTGAACGTCTTAAGAAACATGATCAGAGGTGTACTATGATTTTTGGTTGTATTTAATGCGTAGGAGAATTCTAATGATCCCGTGTTAGGAGCTTCTACCGGCTCGACATAGGAGTGAAGTAGGATCCTATAGAGTTAGGGAATATTGTACACGGCCCTACGACTAGTATTAAGGAATACGACCCGTCATCCATGCAATTGTATCAAATTATCAACCTGTAAAATATATCTAGGGAGTAATGAAACCTAAGCAAACACAGCTTTCCCTATTATTGTTCACACCACATTAGTAATTAGCTTCATTTTCACTTCTGTTATTTTATTTTGATTGCATCTTTAGTTATTGGGTTAGTTGGTTAGCAACTAATTTCGCCCACTCTTCCAAAACCCGAGATTTTTAATTGCTTTTATAAAATATAAAAATACAAAAAAGAATCATCCCTCTCCTCTAGACCTAGTTTTTAGGCTTTCTAATCCTAGCGACAATATTCCAGAGTTGAACGATCAATCCCTTGGTACTTGTCACTATACTATACTACAACGATCAGGTACACTGCCTGGTGGGGGTTGTAAGATTCTCGAGATCCCTCGAGAGGTAAAGCCTGGTGCGATTCCCACGTATCAAGTTTTTGGCGCCGCAACCCTGGGAATAGTTATTGTCTAGGTTAGGATTTCTTTTTATTAGGTCTACTTGCTAGATTCCTTTCTAGCAAGATTTTATTTTTATTTTTAGGTTTTCTTTAGTCTATCTTATTTCTTTGTGTCTTTGTTCGTAATCTTTACCATCCGACATCATGGAAGGTGGTAACATCTTTGAACCCATCAACCCACCACAACAAAACCACCCACAAAACCCACCACTAGCAAACCAACCTCTTAGGCCCCGAACCCTAGGAGAGTATTCCTGTCCTAGCCACCAAGGCTATCGAAACACTATTGAGCTCACTCAAGAAGCCAATGTGTCCCCCTTGCGATCCGAAACCATCCGATTGGTGCAAAGCGGATGTGCATTCCATGGACTTCGTTTCGAAGATCCTAATCAACATCTCAAGGATTTCCTTAAAATCGTAGATTCTATAGACCTTGATGTTACAACTAGAGAGTTGACCCGATTACGCCTATTCTAATTCTCTCTACGTGATCAAGCTAGTTAATGGCTTGAACGTCTACCTGCGGGATCCATCACCTCATGGGATTATGTCACCACTCGGTTCCTTTCTCATTTTTTCCCACCGGGGAGAACTACCAAGCTTAGAAATGATATCTTGATGCTCCAACAACATCAAAGTGAAATTCTATATGAAGCGTGGACTCGTTTCAAGGACTTACTCCAAAAAGTCCCTCATCATGGCATAGATCTTTGGCTCCAAGTCCAAATCTTCTATGACCATATCGATCTCTCCACAAGGCGAACCATTGACCAATTGGCCGGTGGCAAGCTACGTGATCTTAGTGCAGAAGAATCATGGGAACTCATAGAAGATCTTGCTCTCTATGACAACGAAAGTTGGAATGATCCCCGTGATTTAAACAAAACGGTCAAGGCAATATCTTTGCCTTCGAACAATTCTAGCATTCCCGACCATAGGATCATGGAACTTGAGGACCAAGTCAAGTTTCTCATGAAATCTTACGAAGATCCTAAGCCTTCAAGCCAAGTGAACAAAATCACTTCTTCATGCGAATTATGTAGTGGTCCCCATGACACTCGTGATTGCGTGGAACTCCTCGGACAAGCTTTTGCGGACTACAGATCCTCGCGTACCGACGAAGCGGGAGAAAAGTGGTACACTTTCAAACCCGAGCCAAACCCTTACGGTGATTCCTATAACCCTTCTTGGAAAAATCACCCGAACCTTAGGTGGAAACAAAACCAAAACAATTCTTCCAATCCGCCTAATCGTTACCAACCAAACAGTCCACCCGCAAACCGTACATTCAACAACAATCCATCTAATAACTTTGGTAGTACCAATAATCTTGAAGGATTGATGTCCAAGTTCATGGCATCTCAAGAAGCTCGCATAGCTAAGTTTGAAACCGAATTCAATCAACAACAAACGGAGATGACCAATAAGATTGACAACTTGTTGAAAGCCCTCAACAACCAAGTGCTGACTACACCTAGGAAGGACACTAGGGACACCAATAGCGGAATCCAAATTAAGGACCCTTCATCATCCAAACACGTCCACTTTGTCAATGTTGTCACCATTAAGCCAATAGATAAGAATATAGAAGAAAGTGACAAGGATGAAGTTGGAATAGAAACCGAGACTAGGGATGAGATTATGGAAGTTGAGGTTAATAAGGGAGAAAAGTTAGAGGAAGTAGAAAATGTAGAAGAGTACTTTGATAAGTTGCCCACCAAGGAAGAATGGGAATATCACAAGGATTTATTCGATGATCCCGAGACACCATATATCCTTGGTTCACCCCTTATTAAAGTAGGTGATTCCTCTAACACCAACATACCATGAAACATTGGGCATATGCATGTATGGAAAGCTTATATCGATCCTAGGTCTCCTATAAACATCATGACTAGGACCTATTATAATTGGGCAATGAAGAAGCAACTTGGTTATAGGATGATGCCCAACAAGAATTTGATAAGTGACGAGGCGAAAAATGATCCGTTTATAGGGGGTCATTTAAGCCCAAATTCGAATTTATTTGATCAAATATTGCCCTAAATCATTCCTTTTGTGATTTTAGGTACTTTGGGAGAGAAATCTGGAAAAGGAAGCAATTCGGACATTTTTGGAGCATAAAAGTGAAGAAAACGCCAAAGTCTTAATTTTACATGCTGGGAATAGTAGGTGACGGCGTCAAGTGTAATTCTCTGACGGCGTCAAGAGCAGAAGTCCATGACGACCCAGTACAGATTTGACGGCGTCACGAAGGTAGGGCGTCAAGAGTAAAAAGTCATGACGGCCTGGAAATGATTAAGTCTTGACGGCGTTAAATGTAGATCAAGGCAGTCCGAGAATAGTTTTGGCGGTGAGGTGACGGCGTCACAATATTGGTCTTGACGCCGTCAGACCCATTTTTCTATATATAGTTTTCTAATTTTCACATTAAAAAAGAGAAGTTTTGGAGAAACCCTAAGTACGATTTTGGTGCAACTTTTACAGGTTTTTCAAGGGAATTGGAACAAACCCTTGATACCTTTCATTGTAATTGGAACCCTTGAAAAACCTGTAAAAGTTGCACCAAAATCGTACTTAGGGTTTCTCCAAAACTTCTCTTTTTTTTAATGTGAAAATTAGAAAACTATATATAGGAAAAGGGGTCTGACGGCGTCAAGACCAATATTGTGACGCCGTCACCTCGCCGCCAAAACTATTCTCGGACTGCCTTGATCTACATTTGACGCCGTCAAGACTTAATCATTTCCAGGCCGTCATGACTTTTTACTCTTGACGCCCTACCTTCGTGACGCCGTCAAATCTGTACTGGGTCGTCATGGACTTCTGCTCTTGACGCCGTCAGAGAATTGCTCTTGACGCCGTCACCTACTGTTCCCAGCATGGAAAATTAAGACTTTGGCGTTTTCTTCACTTTTATGCTCTAAAAACGTCCGAATTGCTTCATTTTCCAGATTTCTCTCCCAAAGTACCTAAAATCACAAAAGGAACGATTTAGGGCAATATTTGATCAAATAAATTCGGATTCGGGCTTAAATGACCCCCTAAAAACGGATCATTTTTCGCCTCATCATATACCCTTACACTTGAGATTTGCTTGTCCTCAAGCAAATGCGCTTTTATTCTACTCAAAAGACAAGTTAGGGGTCATTTAACACTAATATAAAAGTAATTACAACAAATAATCGTTCCACTAAAGACCAATAGACAAGCACGGAGGTCATACACTAGCACCTCACAAATAGTGTTTAGATACTCACATCTCTCGGGTGTAATAAAGTGTAAATTACAATATGGAAACGAAAGATATCTCTCACTACCTGTCATAGCAAAATAGATTACCATAGGCTTGGGAAAGGATCAAACCTCCACCACATGGCGTAAGCACCTAGGATAAACTATCAAAGAGGTCTTTTAAAGGGTTGTAATGTTAGGTATAGGGATATGAAATACACGGTTTTGTTGGATAAATGAAGTTTTACTGGTGGCGAGTTAACAATCTTGGTTAATTACATGTACAATATGGCGTTGCTAAGCCAAGACTAGACTCGACTTAAGCTAATAAATGAAAAATAACAAATATATAAAATGAACATAGAATAAAACGGGATGGTAGTCCGTATGTTTTTTTTCTTTTCTCTTTTTTTTCTATTGTTTTTTTCTTTTTCTTTATTTTTTCGATTTTTTTTTCTTTTCTTTTTTTTTTTCATGGATAGGAGATTGTATGACCCCCTAAAAACGGATCATTTTTCGCCTCATCAATAAGTAATTTTGTAGGAAGAGTGAAAGGATTGCATGTGTTTGTAGGAAACTTCACTTATGTTACCGACTTTGTGATAGTGGAGGATACTCGTTCGGTAATAGATTCTTGCCTAAGTCAAGTAGTGTTCGGAAAACCATTTGTTGAGGCCTCTAAGATGAGTTATTACCCGAACCTAGGGATAGTTAGATTCAAGGAAGAGAATGATGAGATTGCTTACCAAATGCCCTATAAGATTGAACAATACCACCTCCTATCAAACATAGAAAAGGAACACAAGCAAGCAGTTTACTATAGGAATGATGAGGATAGACGTAGAGGAGTTGAATATGTTATAAATAGAATACTTGGTTTCTACAAAGAATGCTTGCAACTAGGTCCAGAATACAAAACTATTGGAGATGACCTAGAGAATGAGACCAACGATGAGGTCACGTAATTGCCCATGACCTTGAGTCTAGCTACAAGACTCGTAAATAAAGAAAAGCGCTTCTTGGGAGGCAACCCATGTTTTGTGTGATTTTTAATTGTTTGATTGTTTTTTGCTTCCGTATGCATGCTTTATTTTTATTGTTGGTAGATCATGTTTCAAAACTAAAATTGTGAAAATGCTTTATTTTTGTCGTTTAACTTTGTCTTAACTTCATATAAAGGTATTTTGCAAAAGATAAGTGTAAGGGGAAACCCCAAATTTGTTTTTAAGAATGAAATTGATCATGATTCTCCACAATATTAAATGAACATGTGTATTAGTATTTGTTAGAGTCAAATGCTTGTATCGAGTCATAATGATGTTTTGCAGGATTTTCCAGGAAGTAGGACATAAGTTTTTTCAGAAATTTTCCGGGAACTTAACGTAAAGATTTAGGCAGGTCACTTCTGACGGCGTCATGTGTAAAATTCTGAAAATTTTGCTAGTTTCGTTTTTCTAACGGAGTCTTAAAGTTTTTGTTAATTCTTTAGTTTATAAACTCCAGGAAATCTGCAAACATTCGTTCCACAAGCATTATATCTTAATTTGCTTTCGAGGACTTGTTAGTATATATAGATTGCCGCCGATTTTACGCGAGGTTGCCTTGTTTGTTTTCTCAGGTTTAACAGGTTATGTATGACAAGAAGATGATTTTTTTTTCTAGAAGGGAAGCTTTGAATGTTCATTTTCTTGGAGGAAGATCTAACCTTGTTACCACACTATCCACACCGAACGAATCAGGGGAGTATTTGATTTCATTCTTTTACCTATTTCACTTTTACATTCTTTAATTGAACATTGGGGACAATGTTCATCCTAAGTGTAAGGGGAGGGTAAATGATGATACCTTATAGGATACACTTGCACTTGAGTTTGTTTGTTTGATGGTAGGTGTGTAATAAAACTAAGAGAAATACTTGTTAGTGTAATTTTAGCGCCAAATTTAATTTAGGAGTGAAACTTTAGCCTTAGCAAGCGTCTCATGGATAGGAGTCGTATGACTAGCACAAAACTGTATCATTCAGAAAAATTTTCCACCCAAATATGTGAGGTTCGCCTTTAGATTTGATAGGAAAAACATTTACTATTAGTGCTTATGAGTGTACCGGTAGCATTTAGATTCTAGAACTTGCGTTAGTGATACATCCCGAGACCGCTAGTGAGACAACATTCGTGTAGTAGGATTCAGTACATGATAAGAGGCATTAGGATCACCCTTGTGTTAAACCCGTATCATAATTACTTGACCATTTAAGTCATATTACTTGGCTAGTAAAGTCAATTAATTTTTCCCACACCTTAGCGTTGTACTCATTTTTAGTACACGAAACCCCTAGTACACCCCTCCGAGCCTATATTTTTCGTTTCTAACTTTAAGCATCTTACTTAAAGGAAGAATTTGTTACAACCCACTTAAATGTACAACCAAATCGCCTTAGCCTTCCGTGTATGCACTCATCTTTAGTGCATTATTGTTACATGTTAAATCCTTAGTTAATTATCTAATTGATTACATGGTTGCTAAGTCGACTCATATCTTGTTCATATTGTTTTGGGACAATTAGGACTCATGGGTAAAGTACTTATGTTATGGAGTAATGGGGAAGAACATCATATATTACCCCCATATGTGCGTTAATCTTAAAAGTACTCCAAGTGTTTTGATTATCTTGATTCGAGTCATTAGATTAGTTTATTGTAAAGTATGGAAAAATTCAAGTGTAAGGGGAATGTACATTCCCTATGATGTATTATTTTGGATGGTAGGGTAAGAGTGTATGCAAAAAAAAAAAAAAATAAAAAAAAAATCGAAAATATTAAAGAAAAAAAAAATTAAAATAAAAAAATAGAAAAAGAAGGGAGAAAAAACATACGGACTACCATCCCGTTTCATTTTATGTTTGTTTTAAGTTTTTGTTATTTTTGATTTATTAGCTTAAGTCGAGTATAGTCTTGGCTTAGCAACGCCATATTGTACATGTAATTAACCAAGATGATTAACTCGCCACCAGTAAATATTGCCTATATCCAACAAAACCGTGTATTCCATATCCCTACACCTAACATTATAACCCTTTGAAAGACCTCTTTGATAGTTTATCCTAGGTGCTTACGCCAAGTGGTGGAGGTTTGATCCTTTCCCAAGCCTATGGTAATCTATTTTGCTATGACAGGTAGTGAGAGATGTTTTCCTTTTCCATATTGTGATATTTACTTTATTACACCCGAGAGATGTGAGTATCTAAACACTATTTGTGAGGTGCTAGTGTATGACCTCCGTGCTTGTCCTTGGTCTTTAGTGGAACGATTATTTGTTGTAATTACTTTTATATTAGTGTTAAATGACCCCTAACTTGTATTTTGCTTAGAATAAAAGCGCATTTGCTTGAGGACAAGCAAATCTCAAGTGTAAGGGTATTTGATGAGGCGAAAAATGAACCGTTTTTAGGGGTTCATTTTAGCCCGGATTCAAATTTATTTGATCAAATATTGCCCTTAATTGTTCCTTTTGTCATTTTAGGCACTTTTGGAGTGAATTCTGGAAAAGGAAGCATTTTGGACGTTTTTGGAGCATAAAAGTGAAGAAAACGGCAAAGTCTTAATTTTCCTTGCTGGGAACAGTACCTGACGGTGTCAAGAGTTTTCAAGTGACGGCGTCAAGAGTAATACAAGAGGTGGAACTGGATAAAGTCCGTGACGATCCAGAAGAGTTTTGTACTATGGAGATGACGGTGTCACCATAGGCCGTCATGGTCCAAATGTGAGTGACGGCCCAGAACAAATTAACACTTGACGGCGTCAAAAGTGGATCTAGGCAGTCCGATTTCATTATGGGCGGCGAGTTGATGGCACCAGAATTTTCTTCTTGACGCCATCACCCTGTAAAATCTATATATAATTTTGCAATTTTCATTCATTAGTGTGTAACTTTTAGGGTGTAACTTTGGAGATAAACCCTAGTCCGAATATCACAGCTATTTCAAGGGTTTTTACCCTTGGAAACCTTTCATGTTCAATTAGGACAAGTACTCTTTCAATTCATTCAATATGTCTATGTGTTGTTTGAATATATCTTACACTTGTCTTCAATTTAACATGCTTGGCTAGATCTCTTGTGTGTTTGCTTAGATGTAGTGAAACCTAGATGTTAATTATGGGTTGATTGTTTGTTTATAGTTGTTACGGATGATTGTATTTGATGTTAGGCTTAAGAAAACTGGCAGACTTCCATTGGTAACATGCTTGAACGTCTTAAGAAACATGATCAGAGGTGTACTATGATTTTTGCTTGTATTTAATGCGTAGAAGAATTCTAATGATCCCATGTTTGGAGCTTTTAATGGCTCGACATAGGAGTGAAGTAGGATCCTATAGAGTTAGGGAATATTGTAAACGGCCCTACGACTAGTATTAAGGAATACGACCCGTCATCCATGCAATTGTATCAAATTATCAACCTGTAAAAGATATCTAGGGAGTAATGAAATCTAAGTAAATACAAATTTCCCTATTATTGTTCACACCACATTAGTAATTAGCTTCATTTTCACTTATGTTATTTTATTTTGATTGCATCTTTAGTTATTGGGTTAGTTGGTTAGCAACTAATTCCGCCCACTCTTCCAAAACCCGAGATTTTTAATTGCTTTTATAAAATATAAAAATACAAAAAAGAATCATCCCTCACTTCTAGATCTAGTTTTTAGGCTTTCTAATCCTAGCAACACTATTCCTGAGTTGAACGATCAATCCCCCGGTACTTGTCACTATAATATACTACAACGATCAGGTACACTGCCTGGTGGGGGTTGTAAGCTTCTCGAGATCCCCCGAGAGGTAAAGCCTGGTGCGATTCCCACGTATCAGTTATTGATTCTAAGGTGACCACCAGTGGCGACGATATACTGACGCACAGACAAGGTATGCTATGACTATAAGTGTCTGCTTCATGTTGTGAGACAGTGGCTTATGTTATTGTTGTCTGAATCTTCTATTATTTTATACGATTTCATATAAGGAAGCTGACTCTTTTTATATTTACAGGAAAAATTTGTCAAATGAAGGCAATAGTTTATTGGACCCAATTCGTCTAATTTAAAGGTACATGTTCTATTATTTTTTCTTATATGGCGATCCCATAATAGTGCTATATGATAATATTTTTTGTAAATTACTCACTGAAATAAGAACGGACAAATAGCATAGCTAAATATTTAGAGTCTCATGCATTATTTTGTTAAAATACATTTTTATAGCATTTATGTGATCATATTTGATACTAGAAGAAACAGACTAATGCAAACTTGAACATGGGCCAGGAGATCGATGAGTATGAATGGAAATATGTAACTATGTTAAAGACGCCGTTGTTAGAGACTAGAGCAAAGTTGTTGTTAAGAGATGGATATTTTGATTTTGGTCAAGAGGTTTGCAGAACATTTATTAGTATAAGGACAATGATGCTTGGGCATAACCATGCTTATGATTAAATTTAATTTCAAGATGTATTTTCATTGTCTACAACTCTTACATCTTCAGAATTGAGCCTGCGTAAATACTAATATCCAAATTTTGGATCATATAAATCCATTCAAAGTGTAACAATGTATGCATAATGTAACAAAATTTCCTCCCTAACTGATGTTATGCACTTATGTATTAAAAATTTCAGCTAAGTAAAAACATCCTACAGAAACGTTGAAGCCTAAGCCAGATTAAGTTTTTGTCATAATTTTGCAGGCTGCATGGAGTTTACAACAAGGACCTATTGAAGCCTCTCATTGGAAGGCTCAAATTGCATTTATACCATACAATGTATGTTGGTGTATTGAAGAATATGCAAGAATTGAGTAAAAGTCAAAGTTTCAATGATAAAAAAGTCAGAACTGTAGATCTGGATCATGTGCAGGATTTTCACAATATTTTTTTTTATGCCTGTTGCTGCACTTTTACCAAATCAATAGATTCCCTTATCCCATCAGTTGGGACTTGGGGGTGATGAGCTTCGACTATAAAAAAGTGGTCGACTCGGTTTGGCTAAGCGTGTGAACTGAATAAAACCGCTTTTCAGTAAGCCAGAAAAAAACTAATATTTCCGATACTTACAGTATTGTCGTGTGTAAACAACCCGCAGCAAAGCGCGGGATATCCACCTAGTTATCATACATTTTGAAACCATACGCTGCCCAAAAATTCATCTCTTGGTAGCGGTTAACTTCTAACAAATAAACAACCCTATATAAACTCTATCTAATCCTAACCCATTTCACAAACAAGAATCGAAAAAGGACTCAAGATCTCAGTCTATATTTTCATGTGGAACAACAATGATAATAGACCTTAAAAGATCATACACACGTTTAAACATCATAGATCGATCTTTGGATGCTTTCACCTCATCTTTTATCTTCAAATCTTAAAGAAGGAACAAAACCACAAAGTTTCATACCCACTTTCATTCGATACAACAAACAAAAACTGAAAATGAAATGAAAAAGAACAACTAGTGATCTCAGGTTTGCTCATCACTTGTTTCAATCTTTGAAAGATTTTCGTGTGAGAACTTATACACATCATCAATCTTTCTTTGAAGCCTATGCTTTAATTAATATCCGAATCATCTCAAGAAAGTACAAAACTGTCGGTTTCATACTTCCTTTGATTCGTTTAGACGAAAACATAAAGACTTAATAAAAGTACCTACCTTAGAAGAACAAGCCTGGTTCTTCGTTTGATTTGTCATAGTAGATAGAAGCAAATAGACTTGCCTGGTGTTCGGTTTGATCTACAAACAAGGGACGATCATTGTAATTTTTTTTGGATAATAGTTTAGGTGGGAGTGTTTGTTTTGTGGCTGCGTTTGTTTTTGGATTAGGGTTACAAGTGGGATTAGTGGATGTTATATAACCGATTATTAGGGATTTACATATTGATTGTTTGGGCTGCTTAATAACCAAGTGACTTGTTGGGCTGCGTCATATTAAATACAAGTTGGGCCGAAACATTTTGCTAGTGTATTGGACTGTCGAGCTGTTTTCACAAGGATAAAACCTTCTTTTGTATTGGTGATTGATTATTTGAAGTTGCTGATTGGTAAGCTATTTTCGACTATAACTTTGGACCGCGATTTTGACTTAGCTTTAAGAATTCGAGATTGTGAATCATTTTGGGTTAAGATATTGTCGGGCTTATTCGATATCACTACGGGATTTATTTGGAGTTCACAACACGATTGTTTGAAATTCACTGTGACTTGTCTTATTCACCACTCAAACTCACTTCATCAAAATCTAATCAATTCTTTGGTGTTTCACGGTTTATTCTTGATTTTGTAAAATCCCGAGAAAGAATCTATTTCTTGGTTTAAATCATAGAATTGTAAAATCCCGTGCACGTTCACAATCATGTATACTAATTCGGATTCAGTCATATCTAAGATACTCAAATTGTACGAGATGATCGATGAACATAAGATGTCCAACAATGTACAACAAACTAACGGTCTTGAGTCTGATATTGCTAAAATGGAATCTTTGTGCTCAATTTCACAAGACAACGAGCTTATTCAGCCACTTAGATTGCCCGATAATGCAAAGGATAGTTGCATAGAATGTTTTCGACAACTTCATTCACACCACTCGGCACTTTTAGAGGGAACTGGATTCAAGATGGGATTCGAACGTGCATTTGCAACACTATTTGGTCAAGATGTACAGCCTTTCACATGCACAATGATTCTTAACTTAGATCAACTACAACAACAACTTGACCAAGGAGAATCATCTAAAATTGGATCCATGGCTGCCCTTTATGTGATCAACAAACAACTCCAAGTGTTCATCGATTCAAAATTCACTGTAGATTATGACTACGACAGTCAGATGACGCAAAAGTGTTTTGCTAATCACACTGGAATCGATTCAAAATTCACTGTAGAGTATGTCATGGAGTTAATTAAGGAAAGAGCACAACACAAACTTATGCATGATGACAAGGTGAAGGGATATCGGGTGCAATCATGTGATGGTATTGGTAATTCGGGTAAAACATCGGATGTTGGATCAGTTGTCACGATATGCAAAGGATCAGAGAATGATACGCTTAACACTACCAGCAGTTCATCGACTCTTGTTACACATGACATGGATGCAGATTTCATGCCTGTAAAAGAACAAGTATCATGTGCTGAGGTACCTCTATCTGATCAAAGTAATGTGCTCCTTAATGATCGACAACATACTTATCAAATTAAACCCACTTATGACACATATTTGTTGGAAAAGACTGATAGCAATATCATTTCTGATTCAACAAATATGAATCATAAAGGGGGAGAAAGTGATCAGTATGCTGAACATGCTGATGAGTCAAGTTATTTGTTTACGGTTGAGTCTTTCAAATCAAATGATATGGTTGATAAAGAAGTGTTTAATGAACTTTCAAATAGATTTCTACAACTTGAAAAACATTGTATTTCTCTTGAAATTGCAATGCAACAAAAGGAAGAAAGTTTTCAAACTAACCAACCATGTAAAAATCTGAAACTTCCTGATTTCTATGAATTCTTTTTAATTAATGATTTGAAAGCTCAGCTAGACGCAAAAAACTTAAAAATCATCAACCTGAAAAATCGTATTTCTGTGATGTGCAATATGTGTAATGAAGTTAAGTTTAATCATGACTGTGAGGTCATTTCCACATGGAATTGAATCAAAAAGTGGCTGAATTACTTTTGGAAAATGAGTCTTTGAAAAAGCATTGTAAAAATATTAATGAGTCAATCAAAGAAACGAGAACTAAGACAATTGAACAAACAACCTCTTTGATTGCCAAAAATGATGAATTCAAAGCTCAAATTCTGGAAAAGTATTTTACAACTGCTGCACACAAAAATGAGGTAGGAAAACTAACAGGAAACAGTGTGAACACTAAGTTTGCAAAACCATAAATCTTGGGAAAACCGGTTTTACAATCAAGTAGAAACCATTCAGTTGTTAGACAACTGAATGCGGTTAGATCTGAACGTCCAAAATTTTCAAAAACTCGGTTTGCCTCCCAAGTTAATGTGAAACAAGTTTTGACAATACCTGTAACACCCCAACCCGATAAGGGTAGAAGTATTACATTACAGTGACATATCAGAACAAACACAAGCATATGATTTATACATACAAAAGAAATTCAGGGTTTACAAATGGAAAATCTGATACTACAAGGTTACAAAAATAAATATTAAGTCTAATGTGGTGAAACTTCTTCTAATCATCTCTAGTCCAGCGTAACTATCAAAGCATAGTCTTCTAAGTCCAGTCACACTCTCTTCCCATAACCCAGCTTCCTACTAAAACCTGCCGCAGGAAAAGGAAATGCGGCTGAGCTTAAAAAGCCCAGTGAACAGATACATATACAAAGCAATGATAATGAAACAGAACTGAAATGTAGTGCATTGGGGAAATAGAATAAGGAATAAACAAATGAATAATAGAAATGAAGGAATAGGATAGTCCTCCACCACGAGCCCAAAACTCAAAGTCATATCTCAAAGTCATAAGCCTTCAATTCATAATCTCACAATTAGAGGGGATACCTCTCAGGCAACCAGATAATATGAGGGGTGTCCTCATGTATCATAAGGGTGGAGTGATCAGCTCCCAGGGGTTGTGAAGGGCATGTATAGCACACAGTACCAATCACCTCAAAGTCAACTCAAAGTCATAGTTAAATCCACTAAGCATACATGTCTAGGATTGCAATCCATACGCCCCTTACTCAAAGTCAATCTCAAAGTCATATACTCAAAGTCATAATGGCCATAATAGTAATCATAAAAAGGGACGGCGTGAGAAATCACTCACCCACACATGAGTCATGCCAGTGGTGCATCACAGACATGCCTATGGTACCTCCATAGGTAGGGAAACAGAAATGGCTCGGGTATCAAACTAAGAGTCAGGTCTCAAAGTCATGCAAAAGGTCATATAGCAAAGGTTTATCTCAAAGTCATCTCAAAATCATATCAGAAATAGTATTCAAGGTCCATTCAGAGTTTATCAGGTCAAGGTTCATATTCAAAAATCAATTCATGGTTCAGTTCAAAAGTCCGTTTCAAAAGTTTCTATTAAAAGTCCAATTTAAATAATCTTTTAAAACAGTTTTCATAAAAATAGTCTTTCAAAATATAGTGTTCATGAAAGTTAAATAACCTTTCTTTTAAAAAGAAATTTAGCATCATTTATAAACATCTTTTTCAAATCGGTTCTTCTCAAAACATTTCCATGGTATCATTAAGAAGGTTTTCATAGCATAGGTTCATAACGGAGGTCATATCAAGTGGGATCAACAGAGAAGGTTCAAGTAAAGGGGATCATAGCAATGGCATCAATTCGGGAACTAACGGATCAGAATATGAAAGAGATCATGAGAAACCTTTTGAGAAAGGTCAGAATATCTGTACCTCAATCGCCATCGAAATCATAACATAAGAATATGAAGTCACTCCTTCTTCAGCGAATCTACACGAATTAATGATCAGCTTATTATTAATACTTATTTTAAATCAAATTGCTCATTTTAGTCGGCTTTACATTTTTAGTAACTTTCAATTTTAGCAAGTTTCCATATTTAGTAAGTTCTCGAAATAGTAATTTAATACTATAAGGCTATAGTTGACAATTAATAATATTGAAGGGTTAAAATGATAATTATAATACTTTAGGGTTAATTAAGTCAATTTAGTAAATTTGGAGTCAAAATGTAAATTATCAAAATTAAATATTAAGATGTCAAATAAAATTATTTTATAGTTTATATTATAATCTTATATTAAGATGATAATTTTAGACCCCGTCATTCATAATTTTATATAACTTATTAACGTACCCACGATATTAATATTTATGCCATGACAACCCAAGATTTTATTAAATCATATAAGACTTGTTTATAACCCAAAATTGTTTCACTTCACTCGTATACACACGCACCTTATTTAACACATTTTGCATACACACTTTAGATATTATGTGACCCACGACTCCCACACTGACATACACTTAATACAAGACATATCAGTCTTTATACTTTACATGAAATCACCCTTGTAAAACATAACTCACACCATGCACGACTAACATTCTCATTTAGTGAGACAAAACACTAAAATAATCACACATCAAATTATAGTGCTCGAATAACAGATACAGCCTATAGTTTTGGAGTTTCTACGCTTCATTAAAGGGTCGCATTAACAGGTTTATTTCATTTTCAAATTAATGTAGCATGGCTCCTTTTTAAATAGTTCATTATGTTCAGTTATACATGCATGCACACAAACTCATTCAAAACTAAATCGAATGCGTGCAATCTTCTTTATATTTTGCTCGTTTAAGGTTAGACTGAAATCATGTTTTAGTCGAATTCAATATAGATCGAAGCAGGCATATCCCACAAGTCGAATTAAAACATGCAGATCGAGTACTTCAAGTTTTTCTAATCGTTATCTTATGTGATTTTCTTTATGATTTTATGTGACTATCGAGTACATGTATCACCCTCGTATGACTATATTCACAAGCCCATTAAATTATGTTTCCATATCTTCATATCACATTAACGTATGTTAAATGGGTTTCAAACGGATCGATTTAGCCCGAACGTTTTAGATACAATTCACGCCTGTTTTTGTAGCTTATGATTTTATGTAGGGTTCTAACGTTTAAAGCATATCGAACAGAAACAAATGAAAGGATTGAACAAGGCTTTGATGTATTGCTTACCCACGAAGTGTGTCAAAGAAAGAAAGAAACAGCCATGATCGAATACTCAATCACTACATCACCCAATAGTAACCCTCGAACAACAGCTAAAACCCATACGTTCGCACCACTTTGTCGAACAAAATAAACCTACGAACATCACTCTTCTTGGACCAGCAGTCCCCACGTACAAACCTTCTTGCAAGGCTTTTATCTTTTTGGTCGAATGGGAAAAGGAGCAGGAAATAATGGCTGCCGTTTGTGTTGGAGGTTTTTAGGGTATAGGGTGTGAAGGAAAAATGGGAAGTACGGTGGTTAAGTTGAGAAACGAAAGGGAGATAAAGGCTGGGATTTGCCGAGTCTTTAGGGAGGTTTAAGGGACTCAAAATCTTTTCAAATCTCTTCAAATAATATTCGATATATCTCAATTATTTCCATTTGGGTGCCATATAAAAAAAATATATATAAATAACTAGGTTTGAATTTAACTTATAATGTGTAATACTTTACTTAAAGAAAATAGAGTGTCGACTTATATTTACTCTGGTTTCGTATTATGTAGCATACTCCATAACTTATAGCTCACTTCAAATTTTGTTTGTATTCAAAAGTTCAAATGGTATCTCGTATTAGAGTCTTTAATTACTTCTGTTATAACGCAACATCTTCAATTTTTTTTTTCATCGTCTTTTCATAAAATTCAAAATTATAGGGGTGTTTTGGGTATTTTTCAAGTTCAAAAATTTTGGGTTTTACAATTCTTCCCCTCTAAAAAGAAAATTTTCGTCCGCGAAAATTGAAGTCGCAATGTTAGACGGAGTCATAGCAAATCACAAAATATCGTGACAAATATCTTCACGCTCAGGGAGGTTTTTCCAAAAGCTACTCAGACCAACTGGTTTCTCATGACTCGTAATTATTGTCAAAACAGTTTCAGATTTCTCAGAAGGGCATATCATATTGAATTTGAATCAAAAGGATAATGTACCAAACATAACGGATGATAAACGAATTCTCCAGGAAGAGGTATAAAAATACATAGGATTTTCATCGAATTGATTAGGCGAATCAGATGAGAATACATTGAATTGTAGCAAACATGGGGTGATATAAGGTTTAATTCTTCAGCTTCTCAGATAGTCTCGGCTTTTAGATGACCTTCCAAAGGTACTCTCATAAACAAACAGGTCTCATTTCCTCAAAGTCCACAATCACATATTTTACTCATAGCAGATCATAATGAACAACTTCACGAATGCGAATCGTATACGGACAGAAAGCATATCGTTAGATATCGTCAACGGCAGAAATTTCATAATGGAACCTAATATTCTTATCAGAAGTTGCAAAGATCAGCAAAACACGCGTCGCATCGAATCGTATATCAAGGACAGCAGATCAAACGTATAGGTAGAATGAACCTAAGGTCTCACTAAATGCGAACGATTTCAATCAGATATCAGAAATTCTAAGGCTTCTAAGGCACTTCTTAAAATATCATATGCCCACCATAAGTGCACGTTATATGATGTAAGTATTATCACGTTGGCCAGGCGTCATAATACTGGCATCATATACATATGCCCTCATGATGGTCATACTTTATCTCAAGTCGTGAACAACACAAACTTATCTAAATCCACCTAGTCCACCTACAGTCTCAGAGGTCACCAAAATCAAACATCATAACTCAGAGAACGAAATTACTCGAAGAGTAACGGAAATCCGAGAATGTCATTCCAAATTAAGGTACGTCATCAATAGCGTCAATCCTTTACAGAATCATCTCCTCTAAACACAATGTCTGCTTCAAAATCCGTCCACTCAAATGCAAATTCAAAATTCCTTCCAAGTTGGAGTAGCCTGTTTACTCTTGTCCATCTTACCTCATGATTAAAAGAATTTAAAAACTCGAGTCTGGTTCCTCCGGTCTTCAGCAGCTCCTCTTGGTAGTGTGGTATCGTAACGGCAGTCTCTGACGCGATTACTGTGCATCCCTCCATCTGCAGGTCTGCTTCTGCTCTCAATTCATCTTAGTACAACTAAAATGAATAGAGAAACAAGACTGCGTGTCTTCGACAGGTCTTCTAACATAGCTCCAGGTTTTAAGGTACATGATGTTGTTGTCGACTCCGGTTGTGTGTTGAATGGTCCGTCTTCTTTGGTCTGGTTGTCTTGATGCCCAAACTGAAATCTTCACGTGTTGCGTGATGCATGATTGAGCACTATCCTAGTTCCTCACTTCTTCTTATATGCTTCTTCCATGGTAATGCTTGTCGCAACCATCTTCTACTACTCTTCCACCAGTTTTCTAACTCCGATAACGGTCTTCGATCTTGGTCCCTCTTGTGCAAGCTTTGTCTCCACATTATACAGGGTGGTGTTGTCTACTAAGATTTCTGGACGTCAATCAAATTTCCCTTCCAGAACAAAGGGTCGTCTCACCAATAATCTCTATGTTCTTCTTTCGTTTTAGAACACAACACAATGTCATACTATGACAATTTGTCCAAAACACGCGAAAAACATGATTATTCTAGCCAACACCATTGGCATCATTCAAGTTCATAAATGTTATAACGAGTGCAAAGGCAACTTCAGAAATCATCTCAGGGAATTTTCACATCACCTTCTTTCTTCTTCAAGAACTGAAATACTTCCCAAAGGTTACTCTCGGTTAGTTAACCCCCTTCTTAGAAGTTTTTGTGGTTGCTTCTTCAGTCCTTCAAATCTAAAATGATGCAATCAGACGCGGAGTTTCAAAGGAAGACCAAATTAATTATTGATACGCGGAAACAGATAATGATTAGTGATAGTGGTACGTTTAAGTTCACGATAGTCGATACGTCATCGCATACTTCTCTCGTTCTTCTTCATAAACAAACAAGAGCATCTAAAGAGAATCACCAAGGTTAAAAATCCTATTCCATCAGCTCCTTCAATCTCTCAACTTCTATGGCACCATGGTTTCTTCAACTGAGATCAGTTCAATGCCCACTCTACTTCCTAAGCAGGAAGGAGTACCAAAAGGTTCATCAGAGAATACCGGAAAATCTTCGTATGACAAAATATTTCCCAATAGCAGAACTTTCTAAGGGTTGATAATAATGGTTTTCAGGAAAAACTTGATAATCACATGAGTTCGGGTTTGGGGTTTTCCATAGTGGTAGAAATTTTAGCAGATGTAGAGAGTCATCATAATGGAATAGGGTGAAGCAGATTTTTAAGGTCACATTTCAGATATGGTAGTCTATGGTATCTTCACGAATAGCCATTCAGTCCAAAAGACCGTACGATCAGACATCTCAAAGTCAAAGGATTCGTAGAGTGAATACAGTCGTCAAATCATACAGATAGTTCATATATCAGAGTCAAGTACATGGTTCAACAAAAATGTTGGGATGGATAAACAAACAGTTCAATGTGTGGGAATTTCGTTTAGCTTCTTAGCATAAGTAGCAGGTAGGATGTGTATCATTGGTAATACGAATATCGTATAATCGTCAATTGTGAGAGGTACAGAATCTCAGTTATCAGCATCATCATGCTTAGTTAACAAATCCATATAGAGATAGTATTTACATCATACCCTTCCAAAGGAAACGGTTGGCAGAACAAGGTTCATCATTCAAAGAGAGGAAACAAAACTTCTCATATTCGTGGTTCATAATTACCAACATTCTCATAGGGGTAATAATGGATCATACAGAGTTGAGTAGTATCGGATGATACATTCATACCCAGCATAAGTAATGAATTTACAGAATGTGTCGAACACATTGTGGTTGAATGACCTACGATATGGTCGAAAAGGTGTCAAACCGCTTATCAACAAATCGGAGGCGGAGATCAAAATCTGAAGGTGGAACTTAAATGTGTAAGGTATCCAGGTAGCTTTCCGAGGTATTCCAAACTTACTTGGTTACTAAGCTTAAGTTGCAAAACTTCTAACTTCTGAAACAAAGGTCCTTATAAGGCTTATCTAAGAGCAAAGGCACGATCAGAGTGATACGGAAGCAAATGATACTTACATAAATGTCTTAGTCTACCCATTCCTCACTGGTAATAACTTAGGTTCCTATGGGGAATCCTAATGTAAAGTTTCAAAGGTTGTCTTATGAGCGCCTACAGTGGAAACTTAGGGGTCCAAACTTCACAGGTCAAGGGTAAATGTATTACGAATCGCAGCCTGGGCTCTGATACCATAATTGTAACACCCCAACCCGATAAGGGTAGAAGTATTACATTACAGTGACATATCAGAACAAACACAAGCATATGATTTATACATACAAAAGAAATTCAGGGTTTACAAATGGAAAATCTGATACTACAAGGTTACAAAAATAAATATTAAGTCTAATGTGGTGAAACTTCTTCTAATCATCTCTAGTCCAGCGTAACTATCAAAGCATAGTCTTCTAAGTCCAGTCACACTCTCTTCCCATAACCCAGCTTCCTACTAAAACCTGCCGCAGGAAAAGGAAATGCGGCTGAGCTTAAAAAGCCCAGTGAACAGATACATATACAAAGCAATGATAATGAAACAGAACTGAAATGTAGTGCATTGGGGAAATAGAATAAGGAATAAACAAATGAATAATAGAAATGAAGGAATAGGATAGTCCTCCACCACGAGCCCAAAACTCAAAGTCATATCTCAAAGTCATAAGCCTTCAATTCATAATCTCACAATCAGAGGGGATACCTCTCAGGCAACCAGATAATATGAGGGGTGTCCTCATGTATCATAAGGGTGGAGTGATCAGCTCCCAGGGGTTGTGAAGGGCATGTATAGCACACAGTACCAATCACCTCAAAGTCAACTCAAAGTCATAGTTAAATCCACTAAGCATACATGTCTAGGATTGCAATCCATACGCCCCTTACTCAAAGTCAATCTCAAAGTCATATACTCAAAGTCATAATGGCCATAATAGTAATCATAAAAAGGGACGGCGTGAGAAATCACTCACCCACACATGAGTCATGCCAGTGGTGCATCACAGACATGCCTATGGTACCTCCATAGGTAGGGAAATAGAAATGGCTCGGGTATCAAACTAAGAGTCAGGTCTCAAAGTCATGCAAAAGGTCATATAGCAAAGGTTTATCTCAAAGTCATCTCAAAATCATATCAGAAATAGTATTCAAGGTCCATTCAGAGTTTATCAGGTCAAGGTTCATATTCAAAAATCAATTCATGGTTCAGTTCAAAAGTCCGTTTCAAAAGTTTCTATTAAAAGTCCAATTTAAATAATCTTTTAAAACAGTTTTCATAAAAATAGTCTTTCAAAATATAGTGTTCATGAAAGTTAAATAACCTTTCTTTTAAAAAGAAATTTAGCATCATTTATAAACATCTTTTTCAAATCGGTTCTTCTCAAAACATTTCCATGGTATCATTAAGAAGGTTTTCATAGCATAGGTTCATAACGGAGGTCATATCAAGTGGGATCAACAGAGAAGGTTCAAGTAAAGGGGATCATAGCAATGGCATCAATTCGGGAACTAACGGATCAGAATATGAAAGAGATCATGAGAAACCTTTTGAGAAAGGTCAGAATATCTGTACCTCAATCGCCATCGAAATCATAACATAAGAATATGAAGTCACTCCTTCTTCAGCGAATCTACACGAATTAATGATCGGCTTATTATTAATACTTATTTTAAATCAAATTGCTCATTTTAGTCGGCTTTACATTTTTAGTAACTTTCAATTTTAGCAAGTTTCCATATTTAGTAAGTTCTCGAAATAGTAATTTAATACTATAAGGCTATAGTTGACAATTAATAATATTGAAGGGTTAAAATGATAATTATAATACTTTAGGGTTAATTAAGTCAATTTAGTAAATTTGGAGTCAAAATGTAAATTATCAAAATTAAATATTAAGATGTCAAATAAAATTATTTTATAGTTTATATTATAATCTTATATTAAGATGATAATTTTAGACCCCGTCATTCATAATTTTATATAACTTATTAACGTACCCACGATATTAATATTTATGCCATGACAACCCAAGATTTTATTAAATCATATAAGACTTGTTTATAACCCGAAATTGTTTCACTTCACTCGTATACACATGCACCTTATTTAACACATTTTGCATACACACTTTAGATATTATGTGACCCACGACTCCCACACTGACATACACTTAATACAAGACATATCAGTCTTTATACTTTACATGAAATCACCCTTGTAAAACATAACTCACACCATGCACGACTAACATTCTCATTTAGTGAGACAAAACACTAAAATAATCACACATCAAATTATAGTGCTCGAATAACAGATACAGCCTATAGTTTTGGAGTTTCTACGCTTCATTAAAGGGTCGCATTAACAGGTTTATTTCATTTTCAAATTAATGTAGCATGGCTCCTTTTTAAATAGTTCATTATGTTCAGTTATACATGCATGCACACAAACTCATTCAAAACTAAATCGAATGCGTGCAATCTTCTTTATATTTTGCTCGTTTAAGGTTAGACTGAAATCATGTTTTAGTCGAATTCAATATAGATCGAAGCAGGCATATCCCACAAGTCGAATTAAAACATGCAGATCGAGTACTTCAAGTTTTTCTAATCGTTATCTTATGTGATTTTCTTTATGATTTTATGTGACTATCGAGTACATGTATCACCCTCGTATGACTATATTCACAAGCCCATTAAATTATGTTTCCATATCTTCATATCACATTAACGTATGTTAAATGGGTTTCAAACGGATCGATTTAGCCCGAGCGTTTTAGATACAATTCACGCCTGTTTTTGTAGCTTATGATTTTATGTAGGGTTCTAACGTTTAAAGCATATCGAACAGAAACAAATGAAAGGATTGAACAAGGCTTTGATGTATTGCTTACCCACGAAGTGTGTCAAAGAAAGAAAGAAACAGCCATGATCGAATACTCATTCACTACATCACCCAATAGTAACCCTCGAACAACAGCTAAAACCCATACGTTCGCACCACTTTGTCGAACAAAATAAACCTACGAACATCACTCTTCTTGGACCAGCAGTCCCCACGTACAAACCTTCTTGCAAGGCTTTTATCTTTTTGGTCGAATGGGAAAAGGAGCAGGAAATAATGGCTGCCGTTTGTGTTGGAGGTTTTTAGGGTATAGGGTGTGAAGGAAAAATGGGAAGTACGGTGGTTAAGTTGAGAAACGAAAGGGAGATAAAGGCTGGGATTTGCCGAGTCTTTAGGGAGGTTTAAGGGACTCAAAATCTTTTCAAATCTCTTCAAATAATATTCGATATATCTCAATTATTTCCATTTGGGTGCCATATAAAAAAAAATATATATAAATAACTAGGTTTGAATTTAACTTATAATGTGTAATACTTTACTTAAAGAAAATAGAGTGTCGACTTATATTTACTCTAGTTTCGTATTATGTAGCATACTCCATAACTTATAGCTCACTTCAAATTTTGTTTGTATTCAAAAGTTCAAATGGTATCTCGTATTAGAGTCTTTAATTACTTCTGTTATAACGCAACATCTTCAATTTTTTTTTCATCGTCTTTTCATAAAATTCAAAATTATAGGGGTGTTTTGGGTATTTTTCAAGTTCAAAAATTTTGGGTTTTACAATACCAGTCACTTCACATAATTTTCCTAAGAAAAAGGCCTCTGGGTCTGTTAAAGCTCAACAAGTAGCTACACCGACACCTGACTCTTCTAGGATAAGTTCGAAAACAGTGTCAATACCGAGCGTTAAAACTCAAATCTCTTATGATATAAATGACTTGTACAAGAACTATGATCCTGAAAAGCCTAGGAAAAGGGCTCTACTTCAAAAGGATGGAATCTTAGGTTCACGACCTCATAGGATGCGTTCTAGATTATTGCAGAACTCAGCCAGTTGCAGCAAACCAAAACCTGTGAGCACTTAACAAACAAATAGGAATTGTCTAGTGTCCAAGAGTAGTTGCACATCGATTAAAGTGATTCCAGTAGCAAATCACTCTAAGAATCCTAGATCTTTTTCTGAATCCAAACACCTTGTTTGCTCAACTTGTCTGAAATGTGTTTTTAAGGCAAATCATCATAGTTGTGCTACAAAATTCTTGAAGGAAGTGAATACTTGTGATAAGGTTCAACCATCTAAGACTAAAAACTACAACAAGTCCGTAGAACCAATGAGTTATAATCAGAAACCTGGTAGGCTGATTGATTTAGGACAAAGGTCTTCTCTCAACAATAATTCCACTTTAAATGAGAAACCAAACACACCTAGAACTTGCCTTAGATGGATACAAACGGGTAGAGTTTTTAATATTGTAGGTCTTAGATGGATACCTATAAGAAAGATGTTCACTGATTGCAAAACCAAGGTTGAAAGTGGAACCCCGAATGGTATAGATGCTGATTTCACTAACCCATATAAATACAAACAAACTCTCAATGTCAGTGCAGGTACATCGTTCCATCCTATTAAGGAAAGACTCAGAGTTTGGCTGCCGAAATGTATGATATCTCATCAATCAGGGGTTAAAGAAGCTCAACTTTGATGCACAAGGCTATGACGTCTGTTCACTTTAGTTCAGGCCTCGTTCTTCAACGACTATGACGTTTGAACACATCAGTTCAAACCTCGGTCTTCAAAGTCAACATTATGGCATCTGCTGACAACACTTCAGGCCCCGTTCATCAAAGAAAAGAAAGGTGTACGATTCAGTGCGCCTGATCTTTGAAAGAAGAGAAATCTTCTTAGTTTTGACCATTCTCAACAATACGGTTCATGATTCCTCCATGTTCGTTCAGTCATCAAGTGGAGAGTGAATAAACTACTTGATGACTGAACGATATCTTGGAGGGAGATTGTTAGCCTTGCTATTTTATAAAAGATAACGTCACACATAAAGAAATGGACTAGATATCATACAAATAGTACTTTAGGGACTATTATTGTAATATAGGCAAACTAGTAATGTTAGGAGCCTATAAATACCCCTCATGACTCTCCATGAGGGGTGTGGGAAAGTGTGTGTGTAAACTTCATATTGTCATTTTAATATAAACTATTTTCTCCACCTTTCTCTCTCTACTTTCTCTCTCTAGAATAATGGTGTATTTCCATCAACCTCGAACTCCCGAACGTGTTTCTTGGTCATAACACATATCAAGGGGGAGCAAAAGGTGTTTGTGGAAAAATACCAAAGACCGACCATTTACTTTAATGCACGGAGTTATAAGGATGGTTAAGGTTAGGTATAAGTTCCCATGATCCACCAGAACCAGAAGGATCTTCATAGGGACAATCCTCTAGATAGATTAGAAGTCCTTAGGAATGATTAAAAAAAGGAGAAAAGCGAGAAAGGGAAGAGTGCCGACTAAGATAGAGCTAGAACTGGAATATACCCAACAAGGTTCTAGTGATGAAGTCTCGGTAAGTACTGAGGGGGTTGAAGAATTAAAAAGAAACGAAATGAGAAAGGGTGAAAAGAAATAGCCCTCCATTTATTCAACCTTAGGGTAGAAACCAGGTTCAATTCATATGCTACTAGTGGTTTCTAAGCTAACACTGGTATTGAAGACAAGACGTCATGGACCAAGTGACGCACTGCACTAAACTTCCTAGCCACTCAAGTTCTCTTAAAATAACTTGGTTCACTCTCAAGGGGAACCCTGCGCAATGTATCGACCGCTCATTACGAGCCATGTTGGTACCTAAACAGGAGACGCCTCCCCAGTCTCCAGGAGCGGATCAAAACGCACTATTGAGTCTAGAGCCAAGAAATCATCCATAAATCTCATTAGGACACTCTTCCAATATGCTTACTATTTCGTACACTGTGGAAAGTAAGATTAAATATTTAGAGTCCTACGCATTATCCTTGTGGTATTGCCAGAACATCCGAGTGATATGAAAATATTCACGATGAAGATAGAAATCCTTCTAGAGCGAATATCTTTCAAGCTCTTGGTAGGTGACATGTGAGATCCATCTTGGATTAATGATCAAGTGACAACTGGAAAGCAACGATGGGGCGATTCTACATTGAATCAATCTTGTTCTAGGAAGTGGATTAACGGATACTTTTGCAAAAACCTTTCAATGTGCTCACAAACTAATTTTCGAGCACATTGATTGTGTATAATCTTTCAAACAAAAGTAGTTTTGATGGAAATGTGATTCAAAGTATAAAATTCTCGTCGTGTCTCAAAAATGTTTATTAAGTGACACGCGAGTAATTTCTATAAATCTATTTCTCATCAATCAGTGAATATCAATTCACCGATTCACCCTATCGTGCTGTCTGCTTTGAGACGTTCCGGTATGAGAACATGCTTAGTATGAAGATTCCGAAGTGGATTCTTTGGAAGATTCATTACTTCAAACTGGAAATTCCTGTCAAGGAGAGTCTTCTTTAAAAAGAGACTCTACCTGATCACAGGTCGGTTCTCACCGAACCGGAGGGTAGTTTGTCCTCGCAGAATGAATGAAAAAGCCATATTCGTTCTCTATCTTTATTGCTAACTGTTTTATTTCAGGAACATATAAAGATGGCGATGGTGATACCAAATTCTAGCTGAATCGTGTCATTCCATACCTCATGCTCACACTGACAACTAATTCTGAATGAAGATCATAAATGTTGAAGAGACTAACAACAACGTTTCCGCAACTCTGATAAAAAGTCTCATAATCTAGAAGAGTGTGAGCAGGACGGTCCAATAGTCACTACACCACATGAAGGAAATACCACACAGGATGAGCTTGGAGATTTACGGTGGCTGATGATCTCTAAGAAAGCTCAAAGATCACACTTATGCCAAAGGAACCACAAATCACAAGATGATTGCTTGATGTACAAAGTGAGATCAAAAGTGAAGAATTAGAACCTACGAGCTACAAGATCTAAAGAGTGCTTGAAGACAAAGATCTTAATCTTCAAAGGTGACCTCGCTTAAGGGGAGATTGTTAGGAATACAAATATTCCTATGGAAGACTCGGTCACCCAAATGATGTAATAGCATTATGATAACTCGTAGTTATATTAATATTTAGTTAGATATTAGATTAGTTAAGTAACACCGTGGATGATGGATGGGTCTTTACCCACTGTACACCCGATCCACAGCTCGTAGGAGAGCGTCTTATGTAAAACTATAAATACCGTTTCCCACCCAAGGGAAAGGGTTGGAACTTCTAATCATTCAACTAATTTTTCCTTCACTTCTCTCTCTAAAGTTCCCACTCTCTATCTTTCTCTCTCTAAACTCTTCTAATACTCTTCTTCTTCTTCTTCTACAATTTGAATCTATCTAAACACAAACCATGCATGCTATGATTATTGATATTCTACACAGTTAACTATTTTAACTAACATGCATATGTAAAAACGTTCAATCCACATATAATCAAACTTCATTGTATTCATTCATTCATCACAACATTCCTTAACTTTCCAGGATACAATGTTTGGTACATTTTATTCAAATGATGAAAATAACATAGAAATGAAAAATAAAAACGAGAAAAATAAACTTAGGAGCGTATGTTGCTACTCCTATCCGTCATCCATAATTTTTCTAAGCTCTGAAATAACCGGGTGACATAACAGCACTCAGCTTGTATTCTCCAGAAACCTTCCTTCCAGTTTTCTTAGTCTCATATCCTCTTTAAAAAGTATTTCCAAATGGATCCACAATTTTAACGTTAACGTGCCACTTCCTATCTCCTTTAACTTTCAAATTTCCCCCCGAATAGTTAGGTGTCCAGTCATTATTGGTTAGAGAAATGTGTAGTGCTCCAAGAAATCCTACCAACTTTTTCCAAACACAAACATCATGAAACGGGTTCAAGTAATCTTGCTCACCAAGAGCACAATCCATAGCATCTTTGCACTCCATATAGCTCGGATAAACAGGTCTGTAAAATGGATATCCATTCTCATCCCTTCTTGGGGAATATTCATCATCCTCTTTGTCACTATCACTTTCTTCCTCCTTTTTCATGGGCACAATTTTGTAATGCCCCCATACACACTTATCCTATCATTCCTCATGTCCATTATAGTTCCAAGAGTATACATGAAACTTCTCCCAACAACCAATGGTACATCTCTATCAATGGGTGCATTAAAAAGTAGGAAATTGGAAAGAATGGTGTTTGTGCCAATTTGGCAAAGAACATTGAGCAAAGGTCCCATGGTTTCCGCACTAGAGTGGTCTAGTAACTTCACTTTATCAATCTTAGGACTTGCCTTGCCTCTGTCCAAAAGTGCATAGATACGGTATGGCATCATGTTAATGTTTGATCCGGTGTCTACTAATGCATTATAAGTGAGTTTTCCTTCCAAACGAATAGGCAAAATAAAACATCACGGATCTCCTCCTTCTTTCACAACCTTATGCTCTTTAACCACTTCTTTAGCCAACTCATGTTCCTCCTCATTAGTAACCTCACCATCAAGTTTAAGCCTATCAATCAACACACTATCAAGCATCATTTTGAGTTTGTCCAAGTTCTTCACAGTTTCAATAACGGATCTTTTTTCATTTAGTAATATTACCCTTTCTAGCACATCTTTTTCAAACTCTTCCCTAGTAAATTGTTCTTGTGTTTTTGCACGGTTTATGGATAGTGATGGACCTTCGTCATCATAGGTCATTTTGTAGGTTTTTTGTTGTTTGTTTTTGTTTCTAGAACTTTTTCCCATGTTGCACACATAGTTTGGGAAATCATTGGGGTTTGGTGAAAGTGGTGGAAGTTCTTCAACTGAGAAATTGGCTAGCAAAGCACCTAGCTCTTCATCCTCCGAATCATACACAGGTGGTTCGGACCAAAGGGTAATTAGGCCAAGTTGTAGGTTCACAATAGCTTTAGCTTGCCTAAGAAAATCCCTACCAAGTATCACAATAGGTTCAACGTCATCCTCTTCCGGATTCACATAAAATTCAACCACATAAATTTCTCCTTCTAAATTCACCAACAATTTCTTATCAAGCTTTTTGTCACCATTAGCTAGCTTAGTGTACTTCCATTTCTTTTCAATCATCACCTCTTGAGAAACATAGTTTTTATCACAATCTAAATCAGTAACCCCATAAAAAGCATTCACACCTTCCACATAACAAGGCGTCATGTACCTATCCCAAGTTCCATCTTCCTTCTCCATTCTAAAGAAAGTATAAACCTTCACCTCATTTCGTTTTCCACTATCTGCTGTGTCCCAAGAGCCTTCTCCATCCCAATATCCTTCACTTTCAACTTGATCATTCTCAGCAAGAGAATTTCCCTTATCTAAGCACATACGTCCAATACTCGAGTTTGGGTCCATTTCTAACATTTGACAACATAACATCAAATGAACTATTAGTATGTTAGTACAATCAAAACTAAATGATATTTTGCACTCCAATAACATCAGTAAACATTCAGAAATCAAAAGATGAATTGGTTTGGTCATTATGAACAATATAAAAGTCTTCTGTGAACTTCTGGTCCAAAAAGTGCGACGTACTTGAGAACAAGTGCGGCGTACTTCTGTTTTAATCTTTTGAAATTTCCCAGGAAAGACCGACGTACTTGAAAACAAGTGCGGCGTACTTACTCTATTTTTAGTTTTAACTTCTTCGTAGTTTTTAGAATATATCAGAATTACGTTTAACCTTATAGTCCATATTATTATCATGCATAAACAATCAAAAACAAGAAAATGTCTAATTAATCAAATAAGAAAATATTTTTGTATTTTCGATGAATCATAACATATTAACAAATGAATCAATCCAAATTCCAAAGGCACATAAAAAGAAATTCTCATGTTCTCAACCTTGAATTTAAGCATTAAAAAGTTTCTGTTTTGGTTTGGTTTTGTCTCAGTGAACATTGCGAATTTTTCCAGAAAGTATGGCGGTTTAGAAAGTAAAACCTACGTAGTTGAAATTTTTCCAGAATATACGACGAACAAATTTGGAAGTGTGGCGTACACTCAGTCTCAGAAAGTAAAAATTGATTCAGTTTGCCAGAAAACTATACGGCTATGTTTGTAAAAAATTTCAAAACACTTAAACTAACTTGATTTTATCAATGCCAATCCCCGGTAGCGGCGCCAAAAACTTTGATGTGTTTCGAAAGCTTTAAATTTATAATACTAATTTCACCATTTTCCTTAATTTATAAAATACATGGGTAAAGTATAACCCCCGTTTATAGTAAAGGTTTAGGTAAGACCAGGTCGTCCCAAGAGATTGTAGAAAAGCCAAGTTAGCAATTGTATTAAAGTAAAGTCCCTAGATTGTCACTTATCCAAAGACTAGCAATTTAGATTGATTGTTTTATATGATTAAAAGTTATGTTTATTTAGGCTAAGAAACATGGAAGTCGCATGTAAATGATGAGCAAGCAATCATGAACAAGATATATAAGCAAGAGATGCATGGTTAACACTCGTACCTATAACTATCCAACATATTAAGAAACCCTTTCGACCTATGATTCTCAATATATCAAATGCATTAAGAATGGTTCATAACAGAAGTATACATAAGCCAATTTCCTCATCAAGTTCGTTAGACATGAGATAAGGAATTAAACAAGATTATGGATGGGTTGGTAAATGTTTTGTCGACCAATTTCTACAAGGTTAACACCAAGTTGCCGTAGACAAACACCTTGAAATAATACCAAAATGGCAGACCCTTTTGACCTACTTCTACCACAGAGATACATCAAACATTCAACAATGATCCAAGCATAATCTCTTCCATTAAACTTAAGCATAGTATCAATAGAAAATGTACATTACATTGCAAACAACCATATAACTATATCACCCAAATAAACATATAACGACTACTCCATTATTGTAATAACAAAACACATATCATTCAACATGAATTTCATAAACTTCATAATTCAATTCAACAAAGTAGAAAAGTGTACCAAAGTGATTACAAAGAAAGAACAAATGATTTCACAGAGATAATTCTCTAGGCTCGTTCTCCTATACTCTGTCACAACAATAGAATCACAACCTCGAACCTCGATGTTAGGTGACCATATTGGTGTTACACAAGTAAAGAATGAGATAGATATAAGGATTGGTTGATTACAAGATTTATGAAAAGTGAAAGAACAATAGTTTCATTAAGATATCAAAATAACCAACAAATGTTATGTTTACATAAGCTTAGTATATATAGGGGAGGAGTAGGGAAACACTCCCTTCCTCCCTCATTCATCTAGAACGTGGGCTATAAGGCCCATTGGACATTAATACTTAAGCCAAGTAACTTAAACATAATGAAATAAATAACTAAGCAACCTATTACAAAATGTAATGACCGAGACTTGACTAAATACAAAAGTATGTTCCCAACAATCTCCCCCTAAGGGTCAGTCATCACGGTTGCTGGACGTCTTCATCTTTGTCTTTGACTTTTGATGTCTTTAAAAAATGTTGTTAGAAGAATGTGCTTTGCTCTTAGTCTTTGTTCTTTGGTGATAATGTAGTGATTGTGTTATGAAGTTGTCTGCCGTTCGTCACTCCTGTGCCTGTGGTGGTTGTCCGCCATTCCAACATGCTCATACATCTTTGGACTTTGTCTTTCAAGTGCACGAAGTTCCTTTTCTTTCATATTGATCTTAGTCTTTAAACTTTGTAGATTCTTCTTATTGGTGTAGAATCTGTCTTTGAACTTTGTGGTGCTTAGATCTTTGGGGGAGCTTTCAATGACTTCAAGATGTATGCATGAGCATGCTGGAATCTACCATCATGGAGGTGATGTGTACCTGCAGGTAAACAGTTATCAATAATCAACCGGTACTTACAGATAAGGAATTAGAGCTCGTCAACAGCATATTGTGAAGACTCCTTCTAATCCTTATCAAGGCCATTCCCATGTCAGATACTCCCGAGGGAGCTTACAAGACCTACTAAGTAGCTCAATGACTGGGTGAGTCGCTGGGGATCACTCCACGACTGTAGACCGCTAAAGAGCCACCGTGAACACTAAGCGTAACCCGTGAAGGGTTACCGAAGTGACCTGCTGTCAGGGCTATTTGATGTTGACCCTGGTAGGAATTTCCGTTCAATCATTGAAAAATACTTTAGTAATTCTCTCATAAACGTTCTCGGCAGATTGCTAAGAACTGCGAAGGACTCGATAATTTACAGCTGGTGTCCATTGATGTAGAACACCAGTTGTAGAAATACTAAGTGTTCCTAAGAGATCTTTGATGTATCTCATTGTCACAACTCACCATTTCAGGTCATTTCCCAAACTTCGATATTTTACTATTCATAAATCACTATTCATCAAAACACTATTCATCGTTTTACTATTCATCATTTTCAAGGTCAGTTTGATATTCTGAGAAACATTTGGGAAATTTACTATTCACTGAACACTATTCATTTCCGGAAAAGTTTTCACTATTCACTTGCATTACTCATTTAATCGTAAATTTAGCTTACAGGGTATTCAAATTCGCGTAACCGGATTGGTTTAGGTGCGAATTCATTTCATTTGTGCTAAGGACACTGCATACAGACTAGAGACAGTCTGCATATCATCATAACAGCATTTTTATGTTATACCACTCATAGGATTTTCAAATTATATATTTGATACATTTAACGTTTTACGTATAAGTATTTATAATAAACGTTAACACCCGGTTTATACACGACGAATATATCTAAATATTCCCACAATGGTCCCGACATATTTTTATATCCATTTTATCATCATAAAAGTTATAACATTCATTTACTCAGTATTTAGGAAATTTATTTTATTTATAACGTAAGTTTATAAATATTACGACGGTTTTCGTGAAAACTAAACAATAATCACCCGAACACTCAGTAATTGTACCCAACATATTTTTAATATATTTACAACTTTATTTCATCCCGAATAACTTTGTTAACATTTATTTCTATTAAACCCGGTACCCGATTTTAACTACTAACTCATATTTACACTAAACCTTACACTAAAATCCTAATTAAATCAAAACTACCCCTACCCCCCCCCCCCCTCATCCCCATGGAACCGGCCTCATAAGTCCTCACCAAGGAAATTCTCATACTTTTCTTAACCTCTAGTCATTATGTATGCATATAATACAATATAACATGTTATAATTATTTACATAAACTTCCTAAACATAAAAACATAACATTTCAAGAATCATAAAGGTAAAACCTCATCTCCTCTCCATCATACCCTACGACCATCACCATAATCCAAGATCAAGAGAAGTTTTTCCAAAAGTTAAAGCATCAAAGTTGTTCATTTTGCTTTCCTAATCAAGAATCATACCACAAAAACACAAGTAATCCAAGGTTTCTAATCATCTCATCACCTATTATTTCAAAGTGAGTATTCAAATTTATTTTCATGTTTTCATCTAATTAACACTTATATCTCATGGTATTCATGCTTAATTTTGATGCACAAACTAGCTATACCACTTTATTTTTGTAGACTTTTGAAACATACAAACCCTAGAATTGGTTTTAGGTACTCCCTTGTTAAATTAACTTGTTTAGTGATCATTAGGAACCCATGGCACCCTAAGAATGTGTATGGTAGGATTAGTATAGTTTTGTGAAGTTTGCAAGAGTTTTGGTTGATGTAGAAACTAGTTTTCAACCTTGGAAATGGTTTTGTAACAAGTAAATATACCTACTGCCCCATTTTGGTAAATTCTGGAAAATCAGTAAAAACAAAGTAAACTTTGGCAAAATTTTTAGAAAATACTTTCAAAAACGAATCCGTAGGCGAAAGAACGGATTAAAAAGAGTTTATAACGAAGAAGTTATGATTTTTGCAAGTTTATTGACGAAAAGTATTTTTCTGAAAATTACATGCTGTTGGACGTTTTTCGTCGGACAAAAAGAGGCTTTAGACGTAACCCGAAGGAGCCAAGCTTTCCAAAATATATTACTATATACTAAGACGTAACCGTGGATATAAAGAACAAGTAAAACGGACTTATAACGACAAAGATATTCACGTTTGAATATCGGCCAAACTCATTTTAGTTTGACAGCTTTTATAAATATTAACACTAAAACTACGTAGTAACTCTAGATTTCTAGAAATAATACCAAGTATCCCATTTTATAACTAATGAAGTATTAGTTATTACAAGTATATTTTATCATTACAAGGCGTTATTTCAAGGATTTCAACCCGAGGATTTCAACACTAACATTGATACATACGATATATATATATATATATATATATATATATATATATATATATATATATATATATATATATATATATATATATATATATATATATATGTATATATATTGCAACTAGCTTTATTTTTCTAATAGCCATATTTTTCTAAGTCTTGGAATATATATATTTTTGATAACAACAAGTGTTTTTCCAAAGAGTAGAGTGGTATAGGAACATGTGCATGGACATTTATAACATCATTTGGTGATCTAAATTAGATCGTTCATCATTATATTAGGTTGCGGAAGCTAACCGTTCATTGCTGTTCATTTCACATCATCACAGTATCATCAGTTAAGGTGAGTTTTCATAGCCCCGTATACATTTTATGATTGTTTTCAAATCCCACGGGGGAGAATACATTGCACCATTTTAGTACGAGCCCAAGTATCAAAACTTATGTACATTGCTTAAGTAGCTTGTCTGCCATGTGATAAGTCCTCTAGTATCATCATGAACCGTTAATTTGCCTTTAAGCAAGAGTGAGTGGATAGATCTATTGAGGGTGACGCCTCCATTCGTGGTAGTATTTACCAACAGTAAGCGGATGCATTTCATGTCTGTTACATTTGAGTGTTTTGGCAGAACATTCAGGAGGGGCATAATTTCATCAGTCATAGCTTCGGTGTCATGAGCTTAAGGTCTATTGTACTATTTTACGTGACTTTTGTCATGCACTTATACTTGTGGTGGCCGTACAACATTACATTTTATAAACCTATGATTATTCACCAACATTCGTGTTGACCGTTTTCGCAATGTATTTTCAAGTAACTAAGGCATCATCATATCATATGCATGGAGTCACATTAGGGTGTGCCAGGGATGACGCACTACATTTTGGATTTTTCATGCACTTGTAAATTATCGTTTGACATTTCTTGAACTTGTTTTCTGTAAACGTTTCAACCTTTGGGACCTATGTTTTGTAAGACTGGATGTGTTTTAAATAAATCAAACGATGTATTTTCCAAACGCACTTTAGGTCGTTCAATATATCCTTGTTATGGTGCTATGACAGTTACACCCCCAGGCATTCCATTCCGCTGCAAGTCAGGTAAATTGGGGGTGTGACAGATTGGTACCAGAGCCAAGGTTATAGCGAACTAGGATGCATCATGATAGGGTTTATGATGTATACGATCCCTAGACTATAACCACATTATCATAGCATCTCATCATTTCATCATAAGTGCATGTTCATTGTTTTAGGTGATCCCATTATACGAGTTATTTATTTTATTTCACCTTGATTATCACAAACCATGTCTTCAGACCCAAATGTTGTCATACTATACTCTATCTGTCACAACTCGTAATTTTCGGTCATTTTCCAAACCTCGACAATTTACTATTCACAAGTTACTATTCATCATTTACTATTCATCGATCACTATTCATCGTTTTTGAGGTCAATTTGACATTTCGAGAAACATTCGGAAATTTTACTATTCACTTGACACTATTCATTCCCGGAAGCAAACCACTATTCACGTGCATTACTCATGTCATCGTAAACTTAGTTTACGGGTATTCAAAATTCGCGTAACCGTATTGGTTCAGGAGCGAATTCATGCATTATCATTGGGACATTTCCTACAGACTAAAAATAGTCTACATATCATCTTTATGGCACTTGCATACTATTCCACTCGTAGGATATTCAAATTATATTTTTAATATAATTAACGAATTACGTATGTTTATTTTTAAATAAACACTAATACGCGAACTATAATGTGACTAACGCGTCTGACACTCCCGACTATGATCCCAATATTTTTATATTCATTTTTATAATATAAAAATTATAATATTAATTTACCCGGTATTTTGGATATTTATTTTAATTATTAACTTAAGATTACTAAAACTTCGACGGTTTTCGTAGAAATTAAACTATAATTATCTAAACACCCAATAATTTTACCCAACCTATTTTTATAATTTTTATAACTTTATTATGACCCGGTTAACTCCGTTAAAATTTATTTTTAGTTAACCCGGTACCCGGTACACTTTAAAACTACAAATAACACATAATAATACAAATTATCTCAAAAGTCTTACATTCATCCCCCCCCCCTCCATAATGCCGCCCCTCCCCTAGCCATGATATTTCTTACACCTTTGAAAATTTCCTTACTAACTCCATTATTGCTAGATCTCTTAATTAATGCACAAAGTCATACAAGTAACTTATATTGTTACATTATTTCTCATTTTCAACAAGATATCACCAAAGTCATATTCTCTCTTTTCTCTTGCTCTATCACACGGCCACAAGAAGAAACAAGGAAGAATCCATAATTTTTCAAGATCCAAGTGGTTAATCTATTCATAGTAATAATCTAGTTAGGGTTTTGAAATAAAAACCTCAAAGATTACTAAGGTTTTCATCATCTAATCACATAATCTTTCAAGTAAGTATGTCAAACTAATTTTCATAATTTTATCAAGTTCTTATTATGTTCATATGGTTTTTATACAAGATCTTGTGCATTTGATAGCTTATACCACTTTATTTTTACAAACTTTTAACTTTTGAACCTTAGAAAGTGAATATAGTTAGATCCTTGTTAGATCCACTTGGTTTGTGATGTTTAGGAACCCATGACACCCTAAGAAGGTGTATGGTAGGATTAGACTAGTTTTGTGGTGATTGAAAGTGGTTTGGTTGAAGTAGAAACTAGATTGAAACCTTGAAAATGGTTTTTGAACAAGTAAAAATACATGCTGTTCCATTTTGGCTTATCCAGAAAAATACGAATTTACACAGTAACCTTTGACAATTTTTCTAGAAAATACTTTCAAAAACGAAGCCGTAGGCGAAAGAACGGATTAAAACGAGTTAATAACGAAGGAGTTATGATTTTCCGAAGTTAACGACGAAAACTATTTTTTCTGAAAAACCTTGCTGATGAACAGTGGTCACGACAGTTTCGAGGCGTAAACTAAATCTAGCCATCCCGACTTATCAAAAATATGCTAGTAAAACGGACTTACGACGACAAAGATATTCACGTTTCAGTAACGGCAAAATAAATATTGTTTTGACAGCTTTTGTACAAAAATAATATACCACTACGTAGTAACTTATATAATACCCAAGTATCCAAATTCATAACTAATAAAGTATTAGTGATTTCAAGTATATTTTCATGGTTGTAAGACGTTATGTGAAAGATTTCAAATCGAGGATTTCAATACTAATACTTATATATATACGATATATATATAGATTTCGGCTAGTTTATTTTCTAAATTGCCATATTTTCCCAAGGTTTGGAAAATGAATATTTTGATAACAACAAGTATTTCTACAAGTTACGAGTGGTATAGGCATCATGTGCACGTGCATTCATTTGTTTATGTCATGATCTAAGGTAGATCGTTATTACTCATATTAGGTTGCGGTTAGAGATCGTGCCTCATTTCAGTGTATCCATTCTTTGTCATCATAGCTATCGCTCCAGGTGAGTCATAGCCCCTACTATTTTGATTGTTTTGTAAACTCTTTGGGGGAGAATACATGCTTGTTTTACTTAAAACGCATTACTTGTTTTACCTGGTTGATTTCTCAAATATTCCCAGCTTTATCTAAATATATATTTGATCACCTGCACTTCATTAGTATGCTTGACTACCGGTATTTCTTTGGTATATTTAACCACCTGCATTCATTGGTATGTTTGATTTTCTTGTATTTCATGGGATTGATTATCCTTGTTTACATGACCACATTGTCATAATTTGTTTATCTGGCGACATTGTCAGTATTGTTTATCTGGCGACATTGTCAGTATTGTTTATCTGGCGACATTGTCAGTATTGTTCATCTGGCGACATTGTCAGCGTTATTTATCTGGCGACATTGTCAGTATTGTTTGGATAACCTCATTGACTGAATCATTTTATTTATATAGCCGTTTTGCTATATTTATCTGGGAATTTGGATACCATTATTACTTTTGTTCACATAGACTTTAATACTTTTGGCAGTGGGTTGTAAACACACAGGTTGCAAGTCTCTTATGGCGGGACTTGCAACTGAGTGGATTTACAATGCCTTTGCTGGGCGATCTTTTCTCTATAGGCATTGTTTGTTAAACTAACTCTATGAACTCACCAACCTCGTGTTGACACTTTAGCATGTATTTTCAGGTTTTAAGCATACGGCACGCTACAGGAGGTTTTGGCAGGGCATGGCATGGTCATAGAAGGCTCTGATTATTTATATGGGGACCGTTTTAAACTACTTTTAAGGGCCTACTTCCGCACTACTTTTAACGATGTAAATTCAACATTTTTGATTAAACGATTTTATTCTAAATGATTAAAACGAAAACCATTTTTGTACTTGTGTCGTGATACCGATTGAGTTACACCCCAGCTACATGTATGCTTCCGCTGGACCCTATTTTGGGGGTGTGACAGATTGGTATCAGAGCTTTGGCTATAGCGAACTAAGTGTTTTTAAAACATAGACTATAGCTACTTTTACGAAAAACTTAACCCTATGACCGTCACGTGCCTGCCTGCCAAGATGATGCCTCACTTGTGGTTTGTTGCTGACTTAGGTGATGAGATTTGTGTCTCATTATCTGGTATATTATACTCACTTATTCTAGTTGATTTCTATCATTGTCTTTCATATAAGCATGTTCACGTATCATATATGTCACCCTGTTATGTTTCTCCTTGCATAGTTTCATCATTTGACCTCGAGTTTGGTCACCTGCCTTAGTCTTTCTGTACGTCTTGGTAGTATAACTGAGCTGAGTATTTCAAAATTCATGGAACCTCGGTGGAATATAGACTAGTCACCTATATTCAACCCGGGATAGTGGGACATAGGCTGACTACCTATATCCGACTCAGAAGTGAATTTTGAAACACTAAGAATGGTTATAATAAAATTTTGTCTGGAATAAATTCTCAACTCATTTTCCAAATGTTTTATTCATGTGTGCGTACTTACTTTCATCACAATCTCATTATGTCGCGGATGTCACAGTCTTTTCCCTTCTCACCATCATTATTATTTCCCTTCACCATCCCCATATATATAAGGAATTAGGTGAAACTCTATAGATTCCTATGTCATTTATCACTCATTACTCCCAATATTGATAAGTGGATATTATCAATGACCTCCCTAGGAAAGACTTTCCATACCATATATAAGGAGGATCCCTAGGTACATTATGACCATTTAAAAATCAACGGAAATCTCAAGATATCACAAAACCACTCGAGCCACGTCAACTCGTCATATCGCAACATCAACTTTTCATTCTACGATAAACCACTCTCGAACATCTACTACTAGGAAACGTCTTAATTATGTCTCACCCTTCTTTTCTCGTTTTGAAGAGCTATGCCGCCAAGGAAAGTTAAAGCTACTCCAACTATGACACCTGCTGCTATTCGGAAATTGGTTAAGGATAGTATCGCCGAAGCTCTAGAGATCGAGAGAGCTGAGATAGCTGCAAGGGCTGCTGAGGACGCTTTACAGACAGGGACAGATGGACAATCCGATAATAGGCGTGAATGTACTTGGAAAAATTTTAAGATTAGTGATCCCATCAAGTTTAAGGGCACTGAAGGAGCGGTTGCTTTGATTCGCTGGTTCGAAAAGACTGAGAATGTGTTCCTCATGTGCAACTGTCCTGATGGCAGCAAGGTAAAATTTGCTACTGGTATGCTTTTGGATGAAGCTATGTCATGGTGGAATTCTCATGCTCAACCGATGGGTATGGAAAATGCCTACAAGCTCACTTGGGAGCAATTCAAGAAATTGATGACTGAGAAGTTTTGCCCTCGTACTGAGGTGCAGAAGTTGGAAACAGAATTCTATGAGCTGGTGACTAAAGGTGATGACATCGAGACCTACTTCAGGAAGTTTCAAGAGTTGGCTGCACTATGCCCAACTATGGTTTCAGATAATGAAAAGCTACTAGAAAAATTCATCGGTGGACTACCGCGCAACATCAGTGGGAACGTAATTGCTTCTAAATCAGACACGCTGGAGGAAGCTATCAGAATATCTCAAAAGCTTATGGCTCAAGTGATGAAACAAGAAACTACTGTCAACAACAACAACGAAAACAAGAGGAAAAGGGATAACAACCAAGGAGACGATCAAGTATGGCAGCCAAACCAACGACATGAAGTGGTTAGGGCCTACGTTGCAAAGCCAAGTGAAAAGAAAGGTTACCAGGGTACTTTACCTAAATGCAACAAGTGTCAGAATCATCATAACCATGGACCTTGTCTTAATCCATGTGGCAACTGTAAGAAGGTTGGTCATGCGACTTGGGAATGCAAATTTCCAATCATTACCGGAGATCAGAAACCCTCAGTGACATGTTTTGGCTGTGGAGAAATAGGGCATTACAGGAATGAATGCCCAAAACAAGGAAACCAAGAGAAAGGGAACCAAGGCGGAAGGGCTCGTGGGAGAGCCTAGGTCATTGGAGAAGGAAATGGTCCGCACATCAACAACGCTGAGGACGACAACAATGTTCAAGAATTGAGAACTTCTGTCTTAAAAATAAACTAAAGCCTAAACTCCCTTGTGTTGTATTTCTTTTGTGTTTAATTCTACGTTCTATCGTATAAGCTTCATGTACTATTAACGAATTCCAATCTAATGAATATTCTATCTTTTATCACCACAAGCTCCTAGCGATTTCATTAAGATTCTTTGGAACTACACTATTTATCATCGGCAGACCAATGGTCAGGATTAGAGAACGATTCAAACATAGGAAGATGCATGAGTGATTGACTCTAGAAATGGTTGGATTAACCATTTGCCATAAATCAGATTCCTTTATAACAATAGTTACCACACGAACTTAGAGACTACACCATTTGACGCACTCTATGGTCGAAGTGCCTCTATCCATTGACGAATCGAAATTGGAAAAAGCCTAACTCACTAGTCCAGTAAGTATTCATGAAATAACCAGGAATTTCCTACAAATCAAGGATCAGTTACAAGTTTGATAAATTGTAACCCTTAGAATTTCAAGTTAATGGCAAGATTATGTTGAAAGTTTTCCTAGGAAAGGAATGATACCATTAAGAAAAATTTGGGAAGATAAACCCAGGATTCAGACAGTATGGGTTTAGTGGCCTACAAACTTGAAGTCCCATTAGAGCTCAGTAGCTTACACGATACATATCACCATCTTTTCACCAATACCATTCTAGAGACTTACACAAACTGAACTTCGGGACGAAGTTCCTGTTAGAAGGGAAGACTGTCACAACTCGTAATTTTCGGTCATTTTCCAAACCTCGACAATTTACTATTCACAAGTTACTATTCATCATTTACTATTCATCGATCACTATTCATCGTTTTTGAGGTCAATTTGACATTTCGAGAAACATTCGGAAATTTTACTATTCACTTGACACTATTCATTCCCGGAAGCAAACCACTATTCACGTGCATTACTCATGTCATCGTAAACTTAGTTTACGGGTATTCAAAATTCGCGTAACCGTATTGGTTCAGGAGCGAATTCATGCATTATCATTGGGACATTTCCTACAGACTAAAAATAGTCTACATATCATCTTTATGGCACTTGCATACTATTCCACTCGTAGGATATTCAAATTATATTTTTAATATAATTAACGAATTACGTATGTTTATTTTTAAATAAACATTAATACGCGAACTATAATGTGACTAACGCGTCTGACACTCCCGACTATGATCCCAATATTTTTATATTCATTTTTATAATATAAAAATTATAATATTAATTTACCCGGTATTTTGGATATTTATTTTAATTATTAACTTAAGATTACTAAAACTTCGACGGTTTTCGTAGAAATTAAACTATAATTATCTAAACACCCAATAATTTTACCCAACCTATTTTTATAATTTTTATAACTTTATTATAACCCGGTTAACTCCGTTAAAATTTATTTTTAGTTAACCCGGTACCCGGTACACTTTAAAACTACAAATAACACATAATAATACAAATTATCTCAAAAGCCTTACATTCATCCCCCCCCCCCTCCATAATGCCGCCCCTCCCCTAGCCATGATATTTCTTACACCTTTGAAAATTTCCTTACTAACTCCATTATTGCTAGATCTCTTAATTAATGCACAAAGTCATACAAGTAACTTATATTGTTACATTATTTCTCATTTTCAACAAGATATCACCAAAGTCATATTCTCTCTTTTCTCTTGCTCTATCACACGGCCACAAGAAGAAACAAGGAAGAATCCATAATTTTTCAAGATCCAAGTGGTTAATCTATTCATAGTAATAATCTAGTTAGGGTTTTGAAATAAAAACCTCAAAGATTACTAAGGTTTTCATCATCTAATCACATAATCTTTCAAGTAAGTATGTCAAACTAATTTTCATAATTTTATCAAGTTCTTATTATGTTCATATGGTTTTTATACAAGATCTTGTGCATTTGATAGCTTATACCACTTTATTTTTACAAACTTTTAACTTTTGAACCTTAGAAAGTGAATATAGTTAGATCCTTGTTAGATCCACTTGGTTTGTGATGTTTAGGAACCCATGACACCCTAAGAAGGTGTATGGTAGGATTAGACTAGTTTTGTGGTGATTGAAAGTGGTTTGGTTGAAGTAGAAACTAGATTGAAACCTTGAAAATGGTTTTTGAACAAGTAAAAATACATGCTGTTCCATTTTGGCTTATCCAGAAAAATACGAATTTACAAAGTAACCTTTGACAATTTTTCTAGAAAATAATTTCAAAAACGAAGCCGTAGGCGAAAGAACGGATTAAAACGAGTTAATAACGAAGGAGTTATGATTTTCCGAAGTTAACGACGAAAACTATTTTTTCTGAAAAACCTTGCTGATGAACAGTGGTCACGACAGTTTCGAGGCGTAAACTAAATCTAGCCATCCCGACTTATCAAAAATATGCTAGTATTTTATCTCACAATTCCGTGGATATAAAGAACGAGTAAAACGGACTTACGACGACAAAGATATTCACGTTTCAGTAACGGCAAAATAAATATTGTTTTGACAGCTTTTGTACAAAAATAATATACCATTACGTAGTAACTTATATAATACCCAAGTATCCAAATTCATAACTAATAAAGTATTAGTGATTTCAAGTATATTTTCATGGTTGTAAGACGTTATGTGAAAGATTTCAAATCGAGGATTTCAATACTAATACTTATATATATACGATATATATATAGATTTCGGCTAGTTTATTTTCTAAATTGCCATATTTTCCCAAGGTTTGGAAAATGAATATTTTGATAACAACAAGTATTTCTACAAGTTACGAGTGGTATAGGCATCATGTGCACGTGCATTCATTTGTTTATGTCATGATCTAAGGTAGATCGTTATTACTCATATTAGGTTGCGGTTAGAGATCGTGCCTCATTTCAGTGTATCCATTCTTTGTCATCGTAGCTATCGCTCCAGGTGAGTCATAGCCCCTACTATTTTGATTGTTTTGCAAACTCTTTGGGGGAGAATACATGCTTGTTTTACTTAAAACGCATTACTTGTTTTACCTGGTTGATTTCTCAAATATTCCCAGCTTTATCTAAATATATATTTGATCACCTGCACTTCATTAGTATGCTTGACTACCGGTATTTCTTTGGTATATTTAACCACCTGCATTCATTGGTATGTTTGATTTTCTTGTATTTCATGGGATTGATTATCCTTGTTTACATGACCACATTGTCATAATTTGTTTATCTGGCGACATTGTCAGTATTGTTTATCTGGCGACATTGTCAGTATTGTTTATCTGGCGACATTGTCAGTATTGTTCATCTGGCGACATTGTCAGCGTTATTTATCTGGCGACATTGTCAGTATTGTTTGGATAACCTCATTGACTGAATCATTTTATTTATATAGCCGTTTTGCTATATTTATCTGGGAATTTGGATACCATTATTACTTTTGTTCACATAGACTTTAATACTTTTGGCAGTGGGTTGTAAACACACAGGTTGCAAGTCTCTTATGGCGGGACTTGCAACTGAGTGGATTTACAATGCCTTTGCTGGGCGATCTTTTCTCTATAGGCATTGTTTGTTAAACTAACTCTATGAACTCACCAACCTCGTGTTGACACTTTAGCATGTATTTTCAGGTTTTAAGCATACGGCACGCTACAGGAGGTTTTGGCAGGGCATGGCATGGTCATAGAAGGCTCTGATTATTTATATGGGGACCGTTTTAAACTACTTTTAAGGGCCTACTTCCGCACTACTTTTAACGATGTAAATTCAACATTTTTGATTAAACGATTTTATTCTAAATGATTAAAACGAAAACCATTTTTGTACTTGTGTCGTGATACCGATTGAGTTACACCCCAGCTACATGTATGCTTCCGCTGGACCCTATTTTGGGGGTGTGACACTATCACAGACTCCAATGTTGAAGGCTCTATGTCTTCTACTGCCTTCTCACCACCACCCATTCCTCTTGTACCTGTGTTGCCACTCTCGGCATCAGGTGAGGAAACAGAGCCTTTTGAGGATGATGAGACTGCTCCTACTCATCATGTTTCCCCTATTGCACCACCCGAGATTACCCGTGCACCCACTGACACATCATCCTCTGCTACCACTATTCCATCAGAACCTAGACTCATGTTTCCCCGTAGGAAGACGACTATAGGTCCTAGTAAGAAAGTTTGCCATGCTACATCTACCTTTAAGATCCCTACTATTCCTATGTTACCTACACCACCACCAGCCATACCTGCTACTACATGCATATCTACTTCACTATTGCCGCTTAGGAAGCGTGCGAGGTTTACTACACCAGCTTCATCTACTAGAGAGTCAGAACCACCACCAGTTTACCATGTAGGTGAGAGTTCGAGAGCAGCTGCTGCTAGGGAGCCTACTGCTACTAGGGAGTCTACAGATGCAAGGGAGCCTACATATGTTACTTTAGAAGATCAGTTAGGGGCTCAGCAGGAGCAGGTTGATAGTTTAGGTTTTAGGGTTGAGGCGGATATCACTATTCGACTTGAGGCGGTTGAGGAGCAGGTCGAGGGTTTGCTTTTAGGCAGAGTTAGTATCGACGTGTCATATCATGGGCTTGAGGCACGATAGTTGGGACATCGAGAGCTGATTGACCAGCTTAGGGGTGAGCTACCAGAGATTCGGGATAGAACTCAGACTACACAAGAGGCTCAGGGAGAGCTGACACACCAGTTGGTAGTAGCACATGAGAGGTTGGCTATGATGGAGGGTAGAGATGCTGCTTTTCAGCTTCGTGTTCAGCATCTAGAGGAGATTGCAGTTATGACGGACAGGGAGATTCGTCGTCTGAGGAGTGCACCTGGAGCATCTGGAGCTCCTGGACCATCTAGAGCACCTGGAGGAGCCTAGACATAGACTAGTATTATATTAGCTTTTACTATTTTCCTAGTCCCGAGGTGTGGGACATAGTCAAGAACTTGTAGTCTTTTGGTTGTTGTACAAACAAATATATCAAGTGCGACTCTACTATGTTGGAAATGTTGTGCTGTATATATATATCGGTCCATGTAGGCAGAAATTTTCATGTATTATATTCATGTGTTGTGATTATATTTATGATGTTTCATGGTTGCTCTTTATGGTTAACGTATTTATATTTGTTGTGGTTGTATCTATACGTGTCGTGGTTGTATTATTACAGGTTGTGGTTGTACTCGTACATGTCATGGTTGTATTTATACTTGTTGTGGTTGTATATATACATGTTGTGGGCGTATATTTTTTGTACGATGACTATTTCTATTATAGTTTTCTCATGGTTGTTGTCGATTATTATTTATCAGAAGTATGGCGCCAAAGAAAGCAAAGGCTACACCAGAAACACCCGCTATGACACAAGCCGCTATCCGCAAGTTGGTCAGGGATAGTATAGCAGAAGCTCTGGAGACTGAGAGAGTTGAGGTTGCTGCTAGGGCTGCTGAGGTTCCACCTACTACTGAAGTGGTTCAACCCACTACTAGGCGTGAATGTACTTGGAAGGATTTCAAGATTAGTGATCCTGTTAAGTATAAGGGCACTGAGGGAGCGGTTGCTTTGATCCGCTGGTTTGAAAAGACTGAGAATGTATTTCTCATGTACGGTTGCCAGGAGGTTAACAAGGTAAAATTTGCTACTGGAATGCTGCTTGATGAAGCTATGTCTTGGTGGAATTCGTATGCTGAGCCTATTGGTATGGAGAATGCCTACAAACTCACTTGGGATCAATTCAAGAAGCTAATGACTAAGAAGTTTTGCCCTCGTACTGAGGTGCAAAAGTTGGAAACCGAATTCTATGAGCTGGTAACAAAAGGTGATGACATTGAGACTTATATCAGGAAGTTTCAGGAGTTGGCTGCACTATGTCCAACTATGGTTCCGGACGATGAGATAAAGATGGAGAATTTTACTGGAGGATTACCCGAAAGCATCCGAGGGGATGTGATGTCTTTCGAACCACAATCAATGGAAGAGGCCATTCGTATAACTCAGAAACTTATGGTCCAAGTGTTAAAAGGAAAGTCTGCTGCAAACAACAACAATAACCGTTCAAACAACACCAACTACAACAACACTCGAAACAACAACAACTATAACAATAACCGAAACCGCAACTACCCCAATAACCAAAACAATAACAACAATAACAACAAGAGGAGGTTTGATAATAACCAAGGTGGAAATGCTATCCAACCAGCACCTAAGAGACAGGAAGTGGCAAAGGCCTATGCTGCAGGACCAACAGAGGGAAAAGGATATAATGGAAAACTACCCAAGTGTAACAAATGTCAAACTCATCACAACCCTGGAAATTTTTCAAGAGCTTGTCAGAACTGTGGAAAAGTCGGTCATTCGACTAGGGACTGCAGAGCTCCACGAGGAGTAATTAATCAGAACCAACCAGGAGCATGTTATGGTTGTGGAGAGTTGGGTCATTTCAAGAACAATTGCCCGAAGAGGAATGATCAAAGAGCTGGAAATCAGGGCGGAGTAGCTCGAGAAAGGGCTTATGTTATGGGAGGAGAAGATGCCCGTGAGGACCCGAATGTTGTTACGGGTACGTTCCTCGTTAATAATCGTTATGCATCCATTTTATTTGATTCAGGAGCGGATAGAAGTTTTGTTTCTATTACAGTTGCACCTTTACTTAACATAGAACCAACTACCTTAGACATTCCCTATATTGTTGAATTAGCCGATGGGTCTTTAGTTAACACCAACACCGTTATCCGTGGTTGCACCATCAATTTCCTAAATCACCCATTCAATATAGACCTTATGCCCGTAGAACTTGGAAGTTTTGACGTTGTTATCGGTATGGATTGGTTGTCTCGACATCGTGCAAGAATTATTTGTGATGAAAAAGTTGTTCATCTTTCTTATGGAGGTGAAACTTTAGTTGTTCGCGGAGAGCGAAGTGGAACTAGACTCAGTATCATATCGTGCATTAAAACCGAGAAGTACATAAAGAAGGGTTGTTATGCATTCTTGGCTCACATCATGGAGAAGAAGTAGGATGAGAAACGACTTGAAGATGTGCCTATTGTTAAGGAATTTCCATAAGTTTTTTCGGAAGAATTGCCAGGACTTCCACCTACACGTCAGGTTGAGTTTCAGATTGAGTTGGTGCCAGGAGCTGCACCAATTGCACGAGCACCGTATAGACTTGCACCTTCTGAGATGCAAGAATTGTCTAACCAATTACAAGAACTTCTAGAAAAAGGATTCATTAGACCGAGTTCCTCGCCTTGGGGAGCACCGGTTTTGTTTGTGAAGAAGAAGGATGGATCTTTCAGAATGTGCATAGACTATCGTTAGTTGAACAAGTTAACGGTGAAGAATCGTTATCCACTCCCTAGGATTGATGACTTGTTCGATCAGTTACAAGGTTCCTGTTTTTATTCCAAGATTGATTTAATATCAGGTTACCATCAACTCAGAGTTCGGGAAGAAGATATCCCGAAGACGGCATTCAGAACACGTTATGGTCATTATGAGTTTCAAGTGATGCCTTTTGGATTAACGAATGCACCTGCGGTATTCATGGATCTCATGAACAGAGTGTGCAAACCATATCTTGATAAGTATGTGATTGTATTCATTGACGATATCCTAATTTGTTCCAAGAGTAAGAAAGAGCATGAAGCACACCTTAGAACAATATTGGAACTACTCAAGAAGGAGCAATTGTATGCCAAGTTTTCAAAGTGTGATTTTTGGATACAGAGAGTTCAATTTCTTGGCCATGTTATTGATAGCCAAGGATTACAAGTCGACCCAGCAAAGATTAAGGCAGTAAAGGATTGGGCTACGCCCAAGTCTCCTACAGAAATTCGTCAATTTTTAGGACTTGCAGGATATTACAGAAGGTTTATTGAAGGGTTTTCTAAGATAGCGAAGTCGCTGACTAAGCTGACACAAAAGAATCAAAAGTACGAGTGGGGAGAGAAACAAGAATCTGCATTTCAGTTATTGAAGCAGAAGCTTTGTAGTGCACCGATTTTGTCACTACCAGAAGGTATTGAGAACTTTGTGGTATATTGCGATGCTTCGCATAAAGGGCTTGGAGCTGTGCTAATGCAAAACGAGAAGGTGATAGCTTATGCATCTAGACAGCTTAAGACACACGAGAAGAATTACACTACACACGACTTGGAGTTGGGTGCTGTTGTTTTTGCACTCAAGATTTGGAGACACTACCTTTATGGTACTAAATGTGTAATTTTTACCGACCACAAGAGCTTACAGCATATACTTGATCAGAAGGAACTTAACATGAGACAACGTCATTGGCTAGAATTGTTGAGTGATTACAATTGTGAAATCCGATATCACCCAGGAAAAGCAAATGTCGTAGCAGATGCACTTAGCCGAAAAGAACGACTCAAACCTTTGAGGGTTAGATCGTTGGGAATGACTATTATTTCGCCATTACCATCAAAAATTTTAGAAGCTCAGGAAACAAGAATGGTTTCGTTAAGAGAGCAGATGGAGTGTTATGCTTCAAGAATCGAAGTTGGATACCACTCTATGGTGGAGTACGATAATTGATTTTGCATGAATCACATAAGTCGAAGTACTCTATTCACCCAGGTTCTGACAAGATGTATCAGGATCTCAAAAAGCTGTATTGGTGGCCGAACATGAAAGCAGAAATAGCTACGTACGTCAGCAAATGCCTTACTTGTGCTAAAGTGAAAGCCGAGTACCAGAAACCGTCAGGATTACTTCAACAACCAGAAATTCCACAATGGAAGTGGGAGCGTATTACAATGGACTTTGTTACTAAACTACCCAAGACGTCAGGAGGTTACGATGCTATTTGGGTAATTGTCGATCGTCTTACCAAATTAGCCCATTTCATCCCCATTAGAGAGACTTATTCCATGGAACAGCTTGCCAGACTCTATGTCAAGGAGATAGTCTCGAGACATGGAGCACCAGTTTCTATCATTTCAGACAGGGATAGTCGCTTTACTTCAAACTTTTGGAAGTCATTACAAGATTCCTTTGGATCCAAGTTAGACATGAGCACTGCTTACCATCCACAGACTGATGGTCAGAGTGAGAGAACTATTCAGACACTGGAGGAAATGCAGCGAGCATGTGTGATTGACTTTGGGAATGGTTGGGCTAACCATTTCCATTAATCGAGTTCTCTTATAACAACAGTTACCATTCAAGTATTAAAGCAGCACCATTTGAGGCACTTTATGGTCGTAAGTGTCGTTCCCCAGTTTGTTGGGCAGAAGTTGGAGAGGTACAATGCACATGTCCAGAGATGGTACTACAAACAACAGAAAAGATAATACAGATTCGAGATAGGCTTGAAACAGCTAGAAGCCAACAGAAGAGTTACGCAGATGTTAGACGCAAACCATTGGAATTCCAGGTTGGAGACAAGGTCATGTTGAAAGTCTCGCCCTGGAAAGGCGTGATACGATTTGGAAAGCGTGGAAAGTTGAACCCGAGATACATTGGTCCATTTAAGATACTGGAAAGGATTGGTCCAGTAGCTTACAAGCTTGAACTACCATCAGAACTCAGCAACGTACATAACACATTTCATGTCTCAAACCTCAAGAAATGCCTTTCAGATGAGTCTTCAGTTATACCATTAGAAGAGATTCAGCTTGATGACAAGCTTAACTTTGTGGAGGAACCAGTTGAAATCATGGACCGAGAGGTCAAACAGTTGAAGTAGAGTAGAATTCCGATCGTTAAGGTTCGCTGGAATTCTCAAAGAGGACCCGAGTTTACTTGGGGACGAGAGGACCAAATGCAACGCAAGTATCCACACCTTTTCACCAAACCTATTACCGAGACCAACACTAGCTGAATTCAGGGACTGAATTCCTTTTTGGGTGGGCGACTGTCACAACTTACCATTTCAGGTCATTTCCCAAACTTCGACATTTTACTATTCATAAATCACTATTCATCAAAAAGCACTATTCATCATTTTACTATTCATCATTTTTGAGGTCAGTTTGATATTCTAAGAAACATTTGGGAAATTTACTATTCACTGAACACTATTCATTTCCGGAAAAGTTTTCACTATTCACTTGCATTACTCATTTCATCGTAAATTTAGTTTACGGGTATTCAAATTCGCGTAACCGGATTGGTTTAGGTGCGAATTCATTTCATTAGTGCTAAGGACACTGCATACGGACTAGAGACAGTCTGCATATCATCATAACAGCATTTTCATGTTATACCACTCTTAGGATTTTCAAATTATATATTTGATACATTTAACGTTTTACGTATAAGTATTTATAATCAACGTTAACACCCGGTTTATACACGACGAATATATCTAAATATTCCCACAATGGTCCCGACATATTTTTATATCAATTTTATCATCATAAAAGTTATAACATTCATTTACTCAGTATTTTGGAAATTTATTTTATTTGTAACGTAAGTTTATAAATATTACGACGGTTTTCGTGAAAACTAAACAATAATCACCCGAACACTCAGTAATTGTACCCAACATATTTTTAACATATTTACAACTTTATTTCATCCCGAATAACTTTTTTAACATTTATTTCTATTAAACCCGGTACCCGATTTTAACTAATAACTCATATTTACACTAAACCTTACACTAAAATCGTAATTAAATCAAAACTACCCCTACCCCCCCTCATCCACATGGAACCGGCCTCATAAGTCCTCACCAAGGAAATTCTCATACTTTTCTTAACCTCTGGTCATTATGTATGTATATAATACAATATAACATGTTATAATTATTTACATAAACTTCCTAAACATAAAAACATAACATTTCAAGAATCATAAAGGCAAAACCTCATCTCCTCTCCATAATACCCCACGACCATCACCATAATCCAAGATCAAGAGAAGTTTTTCCAAAAGTTAAAGCATCAAAGTTGTTCATTTTGCTTTCCTAATCAAGAATCATACCACAAAAACACAAGTAATCCAAGGTTTCTAATCATCTCATCACCTATTATTTCAAAGTGAGTATTCAAATTTATTTTCATGTTTTCATCTAATTAACACTTATATCTCATGGTATTCATGCTTAATTTCATGCACAAACTAGCTATACCACTTTATTTTTGTAGACTTTTGAAACATACAAACCCTAGAATTGGTTTTAGGTACCCCCTTGTTAAATTAACTTGTTTAGTGATCATTAGGAACTCATGACACCCTAAGAAGGTGTATGGTAGGATTAGTATAGTTTTGTGAAGTTTGCAAGAGTTTTGGTTGATGTAGAAACTAGTTTTGAACCTTGGAAATGGTTTTGTAACAAGTAAATATACCTACTGTCCTATTTTGGTAAATTCTGGAAAATCAGTAAAAACAAAGTAAACTTTGGCAAAATTTTTAGAAAATACTTTCAAAAACGAATCCGTAGGCGAAAGAACGGATTAAAAAGAGTTTATAACGAAGAAGTTATGATTTTTGCAAGTTTATTGACGAAAAGTATTTTTCTGAAAATTACATGCTGTTGGACGTTTTTCGTCGGACAAAAAGAGGCTTTAGACGTAACCCGGAGGAGCCAAGCTTTCCAAAATATATTACTACATACTAAGACGTAACCGTGGATATAAAGAACAAGTAAAACGGACTTATAACGACAAAGATATTCACGTTTGAATATCGGCCAAACTCATTTTAGTTTGACAGCTTTTATAAATATTAACACTAAAACTACGTAGTAACTCTAGATTTCTAGAAATAATACCAAGTATCCCATTTTATAACTAATGAAGTATTAGTTATTACAAGTATATTTTATCATTACAAGGCGTTATTTCAAGGATTTCAACCCGAGGATTTCAACACTAACATTGATACATACGATATATATATATATATATATATATATATATATATATATATATATATATATATATATATATATATATATATTGCAACTAGCTTTATTTTTCTAATAGCCATATTTTCCTAAGTCTTGGAATATATATATTTTTGATAACAACAAGTGTTTTTCCAAAGAGTAGAGTGGTATAGGAACATGTGCATGGACATTCATAACATCATTTGGTGATCTAAATTAGATCATTCATCATTATATTAGGTTGCGGCAGCTAACCGTTCATTGTTGTTCATTTCACATCATCACAGTATCATCAGTTAAGGTGAGTTTTCATAGCCCCGTATACATTTTATGATTGTTTTCAAATCCCACGGGGGAGAATACATTGCACCATTTTAGTACGAGCCAAAGTATCAAAACTTATGTACATTGCTTAAGTAGCTTGTCTGCCATGTGATAAGTCCCCTAGTATCATCATGAACCGTTAATTTGCCTTTAAGCGAGAGTGAGTGGATAGATCTATTGAGGGTGACGCCTCCATCCGTGGTAGTATTTACCAACAGTAAGCGGATGCATTTCATGTCTGTTACATTTGAGTGTTTTGGCAGAACATTCAGGAGGGGCATAATTTCATCAGTCATAGCTTCGGTGTCATGAACTTAAGGTCTATTGTACTATTTTACGTGATTTTTGTCATGCACTTATACTTGTGGTGGCCGTACAACATTACATTTTATAAACCTATGATTATTCACCAACATTCGTGTTGACCGTTTTCGCAATGTATTTTCAGGTAACTAAGGCATCATCATATCATATGCATGGAGTCACATTAGGGTGTGCCAGGGATGACGCACTACATTTTGGATTTTTCATGCACTTGTAAATTATCGTTTGACATTTCCTGAACTTGTTTTCTGTAAACATTTCAACCTTTGGGACCTATGTTTTGTAACACTGGATGTGTTTTAAATAAATCAAACGATGTATTTTCCAAACGACACTTTAGGTCGTTCAATATATCCTTGTTATGGTGCTATGATAGTTACACCCCCAGGCATTCCATTCCGCTGCAAGTCAGGTAAATTGGGGGTGTGACACTCATGGCTCTAGACTCGATAAGTGCACACTTAGGTTTCCTATGCGGAGACTAGGGAGGGGTCTCCTGCTTCAATATCAACCATCTCTAAGAAATAAGTCGATAGATTACACTGGTTCCCCGTGAGAATGAAACAAGCTCTTTTAAGAGAACTTGAGTGGTTATGAAGGTTTAGTGCATTGCGTCACTGGGTCCATGACGAATTTATCTTCAATACCGGTGTTGCCTTAGCAACAACCAGTAGCATATGAATTGAACCCGGTGTCTGCCCTAAGGTTGAACATGTGGAGGGCTATTTCTTTTCACCCTTTTTTTTGCATTTCTTTTTAATTCTTCAATCAAAATAACCAACAAAGTTTAAGGCAATATAAGCCTTGTATTTATAGGAGGGAAGTTGGGGGCAACATTCCCTAGTCCCTTTCATGTATCTAACGTGGGCTTCTCAAGCCTTATGGGCTTTTACAACTTGCCCATGACCTAAAACATAAACATAAATATTACTTAAGCAACCTACAACCTACAACTCCAAATCAGATGATCCCATATGATTCTTCACAGCAAGCTAATCAACGTGTTCCCTATGAAAACAGTGAGTCAATGTACTACTCTAATTCTAATGAAGATGAAGATCATGACTTCAATACGTTGAATCAAGGACTTGCTCTCATTGCTCGTGCCTTTAGCAAATTCTCAAACAAGACAAACAACCATCTTTGCTCTTCATCAAACACTAGGAATCAAGCTGTCATTCAAGATGGGAGGGTTGAGATACAGAATCAAAATTATGAACGATCAGGTGGTTATTCGGGAAATTCTGGAAATGAACAAAGGTTCAACAACAATGGAGGGTTCAGAAAAAACTCTGGTGCTACTCAGAAAAGGAATGAAAGTGTTGCAACTGGGAACTCTAACTCTGGGAATGCAGTATGGTGCTACAACTGCAATGAGAAAGGTCATATTGCAACAGCATGTCCAAAACCAAGAACTCGGGGCAGTAAGTTTCACAAGCAGGCATTACTCATGGCTCTCAAAGATGGAAAGGAAGGACATTTCACTGAGCAGGAGAACAACTTCATGGCAAATGCGTACAATGATGATGACATGGAAGATCTGGAAGCAAATGCAGCTGTGATGCTTATGGCCAACATACAGGAACTTCATATGAATGATTCAGGCCCAGTGTATGACATTGATGGCTTGTCTCAGGTACATGATCTTAATACGTGCCTAATACATGAAATAGCATCACCCTCTGCTTCTGAATCAGATAAGGCGCAAGTTGTTCCATCTGACTCATCTTTATCTTCTCAAGAAGATGAACAAATGAACACAGTTGTTACATTTGATGATGACACAGTTGTTTCATTTGATGATCATATTGAGAATGATAAACATGATCCTGTAGAACAACATGAACCATTGTTTGATCCAGACCCTGACCTTATATTGTTGTCTAAACAACTGAATGCTCAACAATTGCAAATAATGAAATGCAATGAGAAAAATAAAGCTTTAAAAGAAACAATTAAGTCACTTACAAGAGACATTGAGTGTTATAAAATACAACTTTCAAATCTGGAACACAAGGTTAAACATGAAAAAAGTTTTGAAAAAGCTTTTCAAGAATATTACAATAAAGAACAAGATCTTCAATACAAAATGCAAGTTTTAGTTGAGTCAAATGGAAAGTTGGTTTCAAAACTTGAAAATGATAAGTGTGAACTTCAAAAACAGGTTGAACAACTTCTAAAAGAACTTTCAAAGACACAAACAGAGTTGTCAATTTGCAAAAAGGATTTTTATGAACATAAAGTGCGAAAAAGGAAATATGAAGAAAAATTAATATATGAAATTGTCGATCTAGAAAAACAACTTAAAGAATTTCGTAATGTTGTTTATAAAACTGGGGGCTCTGTAACAACAATTCAAAATTTTACTTTAAAACCGAGACCCGATAAAGGTTTTGCACTTGGTGATTACAAATCAATGTTTCTTCACAAAGTGTTCAAAGAAAATCTTGAAATCTACAGTATGGAATATATGCGTGATGATACGATTGTGCGTACTATTGTTTATGATACCAAGGAAGAGGAAGAACTTGAAGAAGAGAGTCGATAAAAAATAAGTCAAGTTGAATATTGGAAACCATATGATTATTCAAAAGCTCCTCACATTTCTAAATCTTTTGTTCCTCAAAAGGAAATACCTGAGAAATCTTGGTTTGTCACTGAGTCATATGTTTCATCTTCCAATGCGGCTCCTGTCCAAACTGTGGCACAAGTAAATGGTCCTTTACCATCTTCTGGTGAAGTTACATCTTTACCAAAAAGTTGTCGTGTTTTAAATTATTTCAAAACTTTTATGGAAGACATCAAAATTTTGGAGGAAACAATTGAACGTAATTCAGAAATAAAAATTGAAACTTTTCAATATGCTTACGAGCGAGAACAGAGAGATATTTTTCAAAAACAAATGTTGCCAATCGTTCAACATCTCCGTCATTGTGCTACAAGTTGGGAACAGGAACTTCAAAAAGAAGTCAAATCAATGATAAACGTTTTCAAATCAAATGAAAATGCGATTTTGGTTCAAAAGCATAGAAACAGAGTTTTGAAAACTGATGCCGATCGACTCTTGGAAAAAGTTCTCAATGGTGATATTTTGTCTATTATAACGAATGATCTCTATAAATCTGGTACATCTATGCTTGTGGAAGATTACTGTGCTGATAATGATTTGCTGAACACCGAAATGGAGACATTAAAACAAGAAAATGATAAAATGAGGAAAAACGATGATGATGTGAGAAAACAATTTTCAAAAGAAATTTGTCAACTCAAACAAAGGCTTGAATGGTGTCAAGCTCAAAGTCTTGAACTGGAATTGCAACTTCAAAGTCAAAATGTTTCAAAATCTTGTCAGATTTGCAAAAACAATGAATCTTTCAAAAATAAATGTCTTCAATATGAAAAGGAAATTGAAAAATTGCAAATTGACAATGCTGAATGGGAACAAAACCGGATTGATATTGCACACTGCAATAGAAAACTTGAGTCTGATATTCAGGATAAAAACCACATCAACATTGAATTAAAAGAGAAAATTAAGCTACTTCAAAAAGGAAAGTTTGTTGACACCAATGTTGTTCAGAATTGTACCAATGAGACAAAACTGATAAGGGAAATGATGTTCAAAACACTAATGTTGACCCTTCCATTTCCACAGGACTAGTCTCCACTAATACCGTTAGCAGACCCAAGCGAAAAAGTAACAAGAAGAATAGGATTTTGCAACGTAAAAGAGGAATACTAGAAGCTCTAGAAGTAGAAGATCAACTTAGGAATTCGAATAAAACTCATGTTGCATCTGATTTAGATTCTAATCTGGAAAATTGTAATCAAAATCTCAATGTAACAAATGATGAACCTTTGAATGTTTTGAATATTAATGCATCTTATGTGTTTTGTCGTAAAAGTGTATCATCTGGTGATCACGCAAAATGTGTAGCTAATTCTTTCTTAAATCGTCATAAGAAACGTAGGACAGGCATTCCTTCTAGGCCCACTCTTGCCTCTAAATCAGTATTAGGAAAACCGCCATCTACGACTTCTAATGATGTTGTAGTTACCCCAATAATTGAAAAGAACAAATCTAGGAACAAGCCCAAAACTAGTGAGTTCACAAAAAAAAAAGCGAGAACTAGTTGGAATTGGCAACGTTGGTTACAATATAAACCAGAATTTAAATGGATTCCTAAATTATTGAATACGTGTGCTTCTAACCAACAGGAACTCGCACTTTCTTTGGGTTCCACCCTTACTTCTATTCCATCCTCGTCGTCTTCTTGCGATGCTGGTGGTGCAGATTGTTCTCTGGATTGTTGATAGCGAATGCACCTGACATATGACAAGCAATCTCAAACTGTTAATCAACTTTGTTTCAAAGTTTATCGGAACTGTCAGATTCGGGAATGATCATTACGCTTTAATCATTGGATACGGTGACTATGTCAGTGGGAACACTGAAATCAATCATGTTTATTATGTGGAAGGCTTAGGTCACAAACTCTTTTCAGTCGGTCAATTTTGTGATGGGGATTTAGAAGTAGCATTTCGTGAGAAAACTTGTTTCGTTCGTGACTTACAAGGAAATGATCTTATGTCTGGCTCACGTGGTTCAAATCTTTATACTATATTGATGTCTGACATGATTGCAACATCTCCGATATGTCTTCTCTCCAAAGAAGAATCAACTAAATCTTGGTTATGGCATAAACGTCTTTCGCACTTGAATTTCAAAACTATGACTGAACTTGATCGTCATAAACTTGTTGATGGTTTTCTATGATTCCGTTTTACCAAAGATGACTTATGTTTGCCCTGTGAATAAGGAAAAAGTACTCGAGCTCATTTTCCTTCTAAAACCGAGCACAATACAAATCATGTTTTACAATTGCTTCATATGGATTTGTGTGGCCCAATGCGTGTTCAAAGTATCAACGGTAAACGCTACATACTTGTAATTGTTGATGACTACTCCAGATGGACTTGGGTTTATTTTCTTCGAAGTAAAGATCAAGCTCCTTCAATGATCATCACCTTTCTCACTAAAATTTAAGTTCAGTTACGCAACAAGGTCCGAATGGTCAGAACTAACAATGGTACAGAATTTAAGAATCAGAGTCTTCGGTCGTATTTTGAGAAAGTGGGAATTGAACATCAATCATCTATTGCACGAAGCCCAGAATAGAATGGAGTTGTTGAAAGACGCAACAGGATGTCAGTGGAAGCTGCAAGAACCATGTTGATTAATGCTCAATTACTAGATTACTTATGGGCGGAAGCTGTTTCAACTGCATGTTACACCCAAAACCGTTGCATGATCACAAAACGCTATCGCAAAACACCTTATCAACTTGTTAACAAAAGAAAACAAAACATCGATTACTTTCATGTATTTGGAGCACTTTGTTATCCGAAAAATGATCGTGATGATTTAGGTAAACTTAAAGCAAAGGCTGACATCGGAGTGTTCGTAGGATATTGTGAAAATTCCAAAGGCTTTCGGATATGGAATCGTCGTACAAGAGAAATTCAAGAAACTATTCATGCTAATTTTGATGAACTCATACAAATGGCTTCTGAGCAAAACAGCTTAGGACCCGAATCCAACCGTCTTAACTTTCCAGACTCTTCAGTTGAGCCATTGTCTCTCAACCGCAAAGAATTGGAGACCTTGTCTGCTCCACTGTTTGATGATACAATTGAATACCGTTCTTCTGAGGTCTTACCAATTTCCGCTGCACAACCTGAAAATATTCAAGTACCTAACTCACCTCAACAAACAACAACAACTGTTGCGAAAGACGGTCCTCCAATTGCATCTCCTATAATAGCAGAACAAACCGCGTCCAACTTACGACAATCAGCTGAAGATCCTACACCACAATCAGTTCCACAACCCGCAGAGTATGATCCAAATGCGTTCTTTAACCCGTTTACACGGCTCCAACTTTTCCTGAAATAGCTGAGTCATCCACACGCAATCTGGATCCTGCTAACATGAGAGATACCTATCAACTACACCCTTCGACACACAAATTGACTCGAGATCATCCCTTAGTTCAAATTATTGGCCATCCAGATGCACCAATCATGACGAGACAACGGTTTCACATAGATGGTGAAACTTGCATCTATGCACTCACAGTTTATCAAGAAGAACCAAAAACATTAAAGAAGCAATGACTTATGACAACTGGATTGAATCTATGCAAGAGGAATTCCAGTAATTCAAAAGATTAGAAGTTTGGGAATTAGTTGAAAGACCTGATGGAGTCTTTGTCATTGGGCTAAAATGGATTGGGAAAAACAAACTGGATGCAGAGGGCACTGTCATACGTAACAAATCACGCTTGGTAGCTAAAGGATACTTCCAAGAAGAAGGAATTGATTTTGAAGAATATTTTGCTCCAGTTGCTAGACTTGAAGCTGTTCGGACCTTTCTGGCATATGCTGCTCATAGGAACATGGTTGTTTATCAAATGGATGTGAAAACGACATTTCTGAATGGTGAACTCCGTGAAGTGGTCTATGTCAGCCAGCCAGAAGGCTTCGTTGATCCTGAGCATCCCAATCACGTTTATCGACTCAAAAAGGCTCTTTACGGACTCAAGCAAGCCCCAAGGGCATGGTATGACAAAACATCTGCTTTCTTGCTGGCCAATAAATTTTCTAAAGGATCGTTGGATCCAACATTTTTTACAAAAACATACAGGGTGGACTTACTAATTGTTCAAATATATGTCGATGACATTATTTTTGCTTCAACAAACAGAAGTTACTCAAATGATTTTGCAAATTTAATGAAAGAAAATTTTGAAATGTCCATGATGGGTGAACTTTCGTTCTTTTTAGGACTACAAGTTCATCAATCACCCCGTGGAATTTATTAAATCAGTCCAAATATTCTTTAGAAATTTTAAAGAAACATGGAATGATGAGTTGTGATACTTATAATACACCAGTGGCCTATTCCACAAAACTAAATGCTGGTCTACATAGGACTCTAGTTAAACCCACTAAATACCGAAGTGTTATTGGGTCACTCATGTATCTCACAGCTAGTAGACCTGATATAGTATTTGCTGTCTACATGTGTTCTCGTTATCAGTCCAAACCAACTGAAAGGCACCTCAATAAGGCTAAAAGAATCCTTCGATACATAAAGGGAACCATTAACTTGGGTATCTGGTATCCGAAGGATGCTGGTTTTGAACTAATTGCTTTTTTAGACGCTGACCATGCAGGATGTTTATACATACGCAAAAGTACATCTGGTGGATTACAGTTTCTCGGAGATAAACTTGTGTCTTGGAAATCTAAGAAGCAGGACTGCACATCACTGGCGTCAACAGAATCAGAATACGTAGCTATGTCTGCCTGTTGTGCTCAAGTCATTTGGAAGAGATCACAACTTAAAGACTACGGCTACCCATTCAATAAGATTCCCATCTACTGTGACTCCAAAAGTGCCATTGCCATTTCCTGCAACACCGTTCATCATTGCAAATCCAAACACATTGATCTCCGCTATCATTTCATCAAGGAGCATGTCGAAAAGGGTACAATTGAATTATATTTTGTAGGAACTGAATACCAGTTGGCAGACTTACTCACTAAAGCATTACCTCCAACAAGGTTTGCTGATCTAGTCCACCAAATTGGTATGTGATGTTTGACTCCAGATGATCTGGAAAAGTTTTTAAAACACAAGTGATTGTCAAACATCAAAACTATCTTTGTAAATATTTTTTGCAAAAACAAAATACAAAAATATAAAACCAACAAAAACACAAAAAGGTTTTATCTTTTCTATTTTTTCACTTTTTAGAAAAAAAAATGCAAGTACAAACCTCTCTTGTCAACACTTTATTTTTTTACAAATGCCTAAAAATATTTCAAAAACAAGTGTTGAGGGGGAGTTATAGTAATTTTAAAATTTTCAAAACGTTTACTTCGTACTTGCATTTTACCAAAAATATTTTCCATTTAAATAATTAAATGTGTTGTTTAAAAGGTTTTTCGGGTTTCTCTCCTTGACTATTGAAACAAAATTTTCAAATCACAATAACATCGGTCTAAGGTCAAGGGGGAGCAAATTTATCCAGATTGTTCTTTTATGATACATGGTGTAACTAACTTAAGTGATATTGGTAGTTAAAGGTGTACATTCTTTGAGAATATTGTGAGGTTAAGGGACCATATGTGACACAAAGTGAAACTAGTATTAACTTTTAGTCAAAACATTTGACCCTCCACAATTAACTGCACCTGCAAAAACAGATATTCACATTTACTACTCTCACCTAACGATAACGACTCACAATCAACCTGGTAATCCAAACATTGTTCTTCAAATCTGTAAGTGCCAAAATGCTTTGATCACGTTTCTAAACAAGGGGTTTTTTATTTTATTTTTTTTATTATTATTATTTTTTTAATTTCATCTTAATCCAACGGCTTGTTTAATCTATAATCATTAAAATGGCCTTAGGGTTTGTGTAAACTTAAGATTCAAGATTTAAAGTGTTAGTGTTTGAATTGGTTAGTGGGTTTTGCTCCTAGGTTAACACTTAACATATTATTGAACTCAAAACATGCCCAGAAACATCAATGGGTGATAATGAGATTTAGGGTTCATATGAATGAATTAGGTATTTTTCATCCATGATGATTTGGTTCAATTAAATGCTTAGGATTGTGTTTATATGTGTTTATAATCATGTCTTAGTGATTTAATTGTTCCAGAAACATGATTTGAGTTTGAAATGATGAGTTTAGGTTGATACGACACTAGCAGTTGTGATTTTGAGTTTTTGTTGTTGATTAGTGTTATAACTTGGTCTAATTGTTCCCTAGGATGTTATAAATTCTCGGCTAACTTCATAATCACCCCAGAACCATGTTTGAGTTGGATTGCAATTTGGTGTTCTTGCGTTCTTACGCAAAAGTCTGTTTTATGCATGTCTACGCATAAGATTTTTGTGATAAAAGCATTTGGGATGTATTTGGATAAAGTATTGATCAGTGGTTGTGTTTAAATCTTTCAGGAATCAAAGAAACACAAATTTTGAAGGTGATTTTTCAATCAGATTCGTTCCTACGCAAAAGATGAATCATCTTACGTGTAAGATGAAATGTTACGCATAAGATTCGACCCCTTTGAAAAACTTGTCTTAGATAAGACAATGTTTATGCAAAAATGTATTTCTTACGCATAACTTTTTTCTTACGCATAAGTCAAAACTTATGCATAAGTTATAACTTACGCATAAGGTTCAAACCTTTGCATAAGCTCAAATCTTACGCAAAAGATGTATTTCTACGCATAAGACTTGGCCTACGCAAAAGTTTAATCTTACGCGTAAGATATAAGTTAAGCGTAGATTCTGATCTTACGCCTAATATAATACCTTACGCATAAGAAATGTTATGCGTAGGATTTCCATATCTTACGTGTAACATTGACTAATTCTTTGAAATTTGTCTAAGTGTTGTAATTTTTCAAATGTATAAACTATTGTATTTGTTAACACATATTGTGCCTTGATTGTGATCATATTCTATTAAGTTTTAACATCATAAATACAAGTTTATCATATCTCAACGTTTTGAACACAAACACCCACTGATCAATCCAATTATGCATAAGCTAGTAAATGAATATATGAGCTAATAAGCTATATTATTGCAATGTATGTGTTTGTGTATGATCAATTCAGATGGCCCAACAAGAAAACATTCCACAAGAACCAGAACCCGAACCAAAGCTCACTTGGGAAGAAACTTTTCCCAAAGATTACACCAGAGAGATTGGAAAGAACAACTTAAGGGTCAACTTCAACAAAATCACATGCAATGAATCCTCTTGCATTGTCGCTGTGGATGCTTTACTCTATCACCCGTACAAAATACTTCTTACCAAAACTGCATCAGTGGCTTGCTTCTACATTCACCAATTTTGGCACACGATTCAACTAGACCTTGGCGAAGAATCTTTCACATGTATGCTTCATAAGAGACAAGTCACTGTGGACAAAGATACTCTTCGTGGCGTTCTTGGTTTGCCCGAACTAGGTCCAGATGAACAGTACCACCCAGTTCCTAATGAAGAAGAGTTAATTGCATGGTTACGGGATATTGGATACGATGAGTCAGAAGAGGTAGTGACTAGACACTCAAAGGTCAACACAAGATTTCTTCCACAACCATGGAGAACTCTGTACATCCTAATTGCCAAGTCTTTATCTGGCAGAGATACTGGTCACGAACACCCTAAACTACAACATCTCAAACTCTTCTGGGCTATGGCAAATGTCAAACTAGTGGATTTTGCTAGTATTATCTGGGAAGATATTGTCTGGCACATACAACATAAGTCTGCAAAGATTCCATTTGTTCGCTTTACCAAGCTACTCATACAAAGCTTCTTCATGAGCATGACGACATTCCTCAAAGACTGGATGATGATGACAAGAACACATTCAGAAATGAGTCCACTCTCAAGCAGATTAAGAGACTTGATACCAGTACCCGTAAGCAAGGAATGAAACTTCCTGCATGTCTTTTGAATGATAAAGTAAAGAAATGCAGGAACTACGAGTATTACGTTCAAGCTCTCAAGGAAGAGAAAGTAGGGTTCTTGGACGAAATCCCTCTACCTTCGTTTATGTAGAAAAAGGGAAAGAAAGGTAGCAAGTCTGGCAGCTCCGAAAGCTCTACCAAATCTGCTCAAAAGCCTCACAAGAGATCACTTAAGATCAGAATACCAGTCAAGAAACCTATTCCTAAACCAATTCCTGAACCCACACCTCCATCTTCACCAAAACGATCTGAATCAGAAATCGAATCCGATAGTGGTCTAGTTTATAGGGTAGCTTATAACAAACATGATGAGGATCTTGAAGATCCGGACATGACTATAGAAGATTGGGACAGAAGCATCGATGAATTTGTTGAAGAAGTAGAAAAACAAACTACATTCATCCAAAGACCATTAACCGAAGAAGATGCTAAGTTGGAAGAAGAACGGTTAAGGGGTGACAAGTTGAAGGAACCTATGACTGAAGAACAAGAAAGACAAGAAGAGGCTCACACAAACCTTGGTCTGTCTGTGGAAGTAGAGAATGAAAGAGCTCTCAAGTTAGGTCTCCTCCACAACAAAATTGACTCCTTCCAAGCTGATCAACCTCCACCTCCTCCGTTTACTAAAACAAGCGAGGCTGGCGGATCAAACAGTATTCCTGAGTCCACTCCAGTTGATCAAACTCAGAAAACAGGTACCAATGCTGAAATGATCATCTACGAATCCCCCACAGTATCACCTGAAGACGTAGAAATGCAAAATGCTTCAGAAAGGGGAGACGATGATGAGGAGGACCATATGGATACTGATTTTCCACACCTAATGACCGTGGAAGAGATGGAGACAAGAGAAAAGGCTCAAGAGGAAGAGCTCAAAAGAAAACAAGAAGCTAAAGAGGCGAGGCTTGAGGAAGAAGAACAAGCCAAACTAGAAGAAGCAATAAGAATGGAAGAAAGCAGGAAAGCTGAAGAGGCAGCAAAACTTGCCAAAGAATTAAGGCTTCAAGAAGAAACCAAGAAAAGAAAGGAAGAAGAAGCCAGGCTAGCAGAAGAATTAAGACTAAAGGCAGAAGCTGATAAATTGGCAGAAGAGCAGAGATTAAGGGCTAAAGTAGAGAAAGTTACAGAAAAGAAAGAAGAGCCCAAGGATAAACCCGAATCACCAAAAGGAGATGATAAGGAAACCTCCACCCACTTTGAATCTTCTCAATCATCACCTCTAGCATCACAACCTACACATGACGAATCAATCAAGAAACCTTCAAGAATTGAAGCCTCAGCTGCATCAAAGTTGATAAAGAAGGCAGTAAAGAGAGTTCGTGAAAAGAAGCAAAGCAAATTAGAAAATCAAGTTGAATCACTAGCAAGTGAAGTTGCTGAATTGACAAAGCAAATGACAAATGTTCAGGAAATGCATTAAAAGGTGGACACTTTCTTAGCTAAATATGTACAAGAAGATATGGAAGCTACATTGGCTGCTCAAGAAAATCAGTACATGGAACAACACTTAGTTGCTAAATTGAAAGAGTTGCTGAAGCCGATGAAGGATGAACTTACAAAGATTGCTGAACAAGCTGTCAAGAAAGTGATCAAAACTACTTCTTTCACTCTCCGAGCTGACAAAACACCTCTACCACAACAAGAAATGACAGTGAATGAATTAGAGGCTCAGCTCTTCAACATGTTGGCAAGTAAAACCACCATGACACCTGAAGATATTAAAGTTTGGGAAGCTTTACAAGCCAAGATGTCCAAAGAATCATGCAGTACTGAGGCCGATAAATTGAAACATCAAAGAGATGATGAAGACAAAGATCCTAACTCTCAGGCAAAGAAGCAAAAGCAAGCCGAAGGACCCTCATCTCAACACAAACAACCTATCATACCTTCGATAACTCCAACGTCAACTCACAACCTAAGGCATTCGGTTCAGGTCCAAAAGCCCAAGATCACTTTGAGTACACCGACGGAGATGATTTCCCTCAGCTCGATGAAATACCAGAACCATCATCAACAAAGAAGAAAGAAAGGAAACAAATACGTCATCAACATAAACCCGACACCTCTTCAAAAAGCAACAAACCTAAGAAACCCAAAAATATTCTCCACTGGCTGGATGAAGATAAAACGGCTGAGTACTCTTGGTTTGATGAAATGGTCAAAGCTCAACCGCCCCTTGCAGAAAATCAATCACCACAAGATGGTCGAACCATGGAATATGCACAACTTCTGCAACGGGACTATGGTTTAAAGGAAATGAGCAAGAAAGAGCTGAGAAGGGTAAAGAATGCTGCATTCAACCTCTTGAAAGACCGCTCTGCCAACTCTGTTGAACTCGAGTATCACCTGGAAAACATTGCCCGAGCAATGTCAAATGACATTGACTAGCTAAACCCTGAGTCCAACATTGATTACTACTCAAAGAACAAAGGGCCTTATTATACCGATTGGACCAAACCTCTACCCCTGGTTGGAAAGCCTAAGCAAGAGAGAATTCCTTACAAATACTTCTTCAACAATGACTTGGAATTTCTACAACACGGTAGAAAGATAGAGACGAAGTACGCCACATCACTCACCTTCTCAATCCCTGCAGTTAGATACCTCAACAACGCCATAGAAGAAGAAGCTACAGACTTATTCGTGGACAAAGTTGTTGCCTACGACCAGAATGCACTCTACGGGATTCACCATTGGCCAGAAAATTGGGCACTATATTATCGAAGCAGCAGACTTAATCAAACAATGGGAAATGTAATGAGTGAGTTGAAGATTGTCTCCATTCAGTTTATCTGTTGAACTATAGACCTTGATAGATCTACTTGAGCACTCTAGAATCGTTAGTAATGTCACTGTAATCAATAACACACTAATAGATAATCCCTGCAACTTGTATTTATAAAGCGGAAACAAAACACAAGTTTGATACTAAGAATTCTCGATCCTCTATGGATCTTTTAATTATAATAAGAGTTTTTTTAAAAGTTATTCAATACATAAACCGTGTGTTCCTTTTATACTCAAGGAACCCTAAACCGTTTCTCAAGAAACGTATCTTCTAAAAGTTCTAAAAGATATGCATTATCACTTCCTAAATAAACTCATGCATATCCAAACTACATTACATAAAACACGGAAATACTACATCCGCAGAAACTAATAAAGCTGAACTATGTCTTCAGCAGATACACTGCTTCAGCAGAAACCAACTCTTCAGCAGAATCCTTTCAGCAGAAACAGCAACAGAATTCTTTCTACACAGAATTCCCAACAATCCTCCCCTAATCTTGAATTTGACCTAGTTAAGTTCAAGATTCTTGATAGATCTTTAAAGTAACATACCAAGAGGATTGTAACAGAGCACCAGCAAAGAATTATCATCAGCAGAATCTCTATGATCAGCATATACTTGAAAGCTCCATTCTTTGCAGCAACAAATGACTTAATGTACATCAAAACAATTTAGTTTCATACTATTCTCATCACTTCCAGGTGTGTTAACTCCTGTGAGAGGTGAATCATTGAAAATAATGGATTTGATGTCTCTTTACCAATAGCCATCACTACTGGAGTAGCCAAGTGTTCAAAGGTACACTGATAACCACATGATTTTTAGCAAATCATCAGCTATAAACGGATTTGAGATGTCTTTACCTGTAGCCGTTTGCTCAGGACTAGTCAATTATCTTGATGAAAATCATCTTGGTTAACTGATTACCAAATATGGTTTTCCACTGCCTTTACCACAAGCCATATACATGTGGGCTAGCCAATTATTCAGAATCCATAAAGGAAAAATCCATGGTCAATTGACAACCATTTCAACTACTCAGCAACAAAGCATTGGTGAGTTGACAACCCTATGGTTTTGAGCAAACCATTACAGCTATCAACAGATTTGATGTGTCTTTACCAAAGCTGTACCCTTTGGACTAGCCAACTTTATGATGGAATAGTCAACATCAGGTAAGTTGATAACCAAACCTGCAAACAAAAACTATATAACAATATGTTAGTTTTTTTTTTTTTTTTTTTTTTTTTTTTTTTTTTTTTTTTTTACTAAAAAATATACAACATAAGATCCCTACTCAACTGCTGCTCTGGAAGTCTTAATCCTTTGTTTGAAAACCTTCACCAAAGATTCAGCAAATAATCTTGTATTACCAGCTGGATCAGGAGGAATTTCCAACTTCTGTTGCAACATTTTCTCCATCAAAGATACCTTCAGAGGATATTTATGAATAATATCCATGATAATCCTCAGACCAGTGGTAGTTTCCAGCAAATGTACATAAGACATAGGATAGAACTTCCAACTCTGAACTTTCCATTTCTGATTATTCTTCCATATATCATAACTTGCACCAGTAGGAGTAGAAGAATCAAACAATACTTGAAGATCACCCAACAAATACAATCCATAACCTTCAGGAGTATGAGTGGCATAAAACTTAGTAACCAACTCATGTAGAGTGACCAAATCCTGATAACTTACAAGATGAAGAATCTGCTGAAGGAAAACAAAAGATATGGATGACTTATCCAATCTATGAATGATATTGAGTTGACCATCTGGACTTAACTCCCAACTTACTAGAACCACTCTAGTTCCTTCTGGCCAATCATCAGATGATCCTTCCCTTATAAATGTAGCATCTGAATCATTTACATTAATTAGACTATGTAATGATCCTACTCTAGCCATTCTCTTTCCTCTTCTACCAGGAACATAAATAGCATCATGAACTGCTGCATCAGCAGAATTACCTTCTGCAGCTTCAGTATCCACTGATGGAGTATCCATTTGGTCATCAGCAGAATCTTCAGAAGATTCAAGTGCAGCAGAGGCATATTGTTCATCCATAGCTTTTCTGATTTGTTTGTTCCTAGCAGCTTGAATTTCAACTTCTCTTGTCTTCAGATCATGAAATCTATCAAGTGCAGCCCTTTGTTCAGCTTCTTGATCTTCAGTCAACTTTCTAGCAGTCTCCTCACCTAATCTTTCCAGCTCCAATTGTCTCCTAGTTCTCTTCCTAGTTGAAGCATCTGATGTTGTTACTTTGGCTTTACCTTTATCCATAGAAACATCAACACCAGTAGAAGTAGCAGGTAAAGATACTTGTGCAGCAGCTATATGAACATTCTTAGAAGAATCCTCATCAACATTTAGAAGTGGAATTTTCTTTGAAGCATCCATTCCAGCTTTAGCATTCCTAGATTTGATTCTATTATAAATCTCAACTAGGTTGTTAAAAGGAAGTCCCCATACATATTTCTTAGACCAAGCAGAATTATATACAGAGCTGCTCTGATTTTTTACATATGTTCTCATATACTCTGTTTGCTGTGCTTGAGTCATGGGTTTTTCCCTTTTTGCTTTAGCCTTTAATTCATCAGCTGCCTTCTTCCTCATCTTCAACATTTTCACAATCTCAGATTCAAAATCTTGTTCCTCTACTTTCTTTCCAAAAAGATCAGCAGTTACATTAGTATTAGCAAGCATCTGTTTTCCAATAGACTGCCAGTCTGACTCATCAAACTCTAGAACTGCTGCATCCAATTCCCTTTGTCTTGCAATGGGTAAGGTAGACACATATCTTTGAGTCTCTGAATCTAATTCTGCATCAAACTTAGCTTGTACTTCCTTAGCAAGATTTACACTCTTCATATAATTTTCCCATTCTTGCAATACTTTACCTTGACCAGCTCTATCTTCATCAGTTACAAGCTCATCCAAACTATCATGAGAAACATTAGCTTCAGCAATATGATCATTAGACATATCCACATCGGCCATAGGTTCATCATGTGCATCTTGAACCTCTTTATCAGTAGAAATCTCTATGTTCTCAGATGAATGATGAACAGGAGAATTCATGTATTCTTTCCCAGCTACAAAAAATGTTTCCCCTGATGCATTTCCTTTGTCAGCAGATTGATCAGCAGTAACCTTGCTGAATGATTGTTTCTCCTGAAGTATATCCACAGCTTCAGTCATCAGCACATCATTATCATTACCAGAAACTTTTGAAGCTTCAGCAGCTTGTTTTGCCAAATACTGTCTTGTACTTCTTCTTTGAACTAGTATGATTGGTTTAGATTGAGATACTGTTGCAGCTTTAGGAGGAAGAACATGAGACTGTCTAGCAACTTCAGCTAGAATCTCAAGAGAATCCAAATTTGCCTCCTTTGCCTCTTCAGTAGAGTCCAATCCATCTTTGCTTTGATCCTGCTGACCCAGCTGTGTCTCTAAATCTTTGACTTTGCTTTTCAGACTTTGAATCTCATTACCAAGAGTAGTCTTGGTCTCAGCAAGTTCTTTCTGGAGATCTTCAGTCATCTTCATATACCTGTTAAGAGATTCATATACAAATGTAAGAGTAATAGGGTCCTCTGCTCTATCACTTGATTGCTCAGTGGTATGAGGAGCTTCATTGAACCCTGTAGGAGAAACAGACTCATGTACAACATTAGGAGAACCTACATTAATTTTCTCTCCCAAAGAACTAGGTGAAGGTAGTCTATTTAGTTCAGGTTCAAAAGTCTGTAGATCAACTTCAAACTCATGAAATTGCTCAGTTGGAGCATCCTGAACTGGTGAGATGGTAGGGCTAGGTGACATGTGTACAGGGGTAGGTGGTGGTAAGTCAGTAGAATCAGGTAAAGGTTCAGCAGTTGTAGCTGGCGCTTCCGCCATTACCACTGAAGGAATACCATCAGCAGCATCAGAAGCAGGCACATAACCAGCATCATCACCCTCAACTGCATTAGCATTGCCTTGTGGCAACATTGCTTTTAGCAAAGGGTAATGTGCCCCAATATAATTTGTTTTCATTGAGGCAAACAACTTAGAACCTAGACTTTTAATGGGTATATGGGTCATATCTTCAGTGGTTATGTCTAAGATAATCTGTAAGAATCTAGGGTACATTAAAAACTTATGTTGTTCTTTATCTATGTTTTCTAGCATATTATCAAAAATAAACTTAGAAAAATTATAAGTTTCACCCTTAGATAGACAAACAATACCACAACCCAATTGCAGAGAGAACTGGTTCCATCCACCACACTTGTTGCTCAAACATTGAAGCAGCAGATGCACCAAATACCTCCACTTCGGACAAAATTGATTCTTATGCCACTTTGAAGTATCAGTACTTTGATATCCAGCTTCTCTTAACCCAGCAAGAATCTCTGTAGTGTTGGAATGATACACACCATTTTCATCATCCAACTGAAGCTTTGTCCTTATCAACCCTTCTGTCACCACATATTCTACGCCATCAATTTCAGCTACAATCTCTGTAGCAGATCTCTTAGTAGCAGATGCCCAAAATTGCTTCACCAGAGATTCACACACCAAATTAGGACAATAAGTCAAAGCATAATGAATCTTCGACCTTCGTAAAAACTCCACCATCAAATCGAATTCTTCATGTCCCTTCTTTGTTGTTAGAATAGCGTATTTGTTATGATCACCCTTCAATTCAAGTTGAGCCATTTGACTGAATGTGTGTGAGATGGTTATGAATTACACCCAAGAATAATGGGTTTATGTGAAGTGATAAGCGAATAATTTTTGATTCGAAAAGATATGCAGAGTGAGTTAAATTTGGAAGTTCCCCAATCGTGGTCAAAATTATCGGAACAACTTATTGACCAAGTCTGACAAAACTTCTAATTTTAAAATTAACCCTTCAGCAGTAACGAAAGTCAAACCTGCTGAAGCACAGTCAACTATCAGCAGAATCAACCAAAGGTAAAAATATCTTCGGTCAATATCTTGATTTTACTGTGCCACCCAACTCGCATTTAATATCGTAACTCCTCAAATTAGCTTATTTAATCACCCCAAATCTCACATCTCATTCATCAACTTTCCCTAATTATCTTTCAAAACCCTAATTCCAATTAGACCCAATTCACCATTCAACCCATGTCTTCACACCCAGAAACCTCAGATTCAAATTCCTCTTCTTCATCATCAGAAGGGGATATACCACCATATCCTTGGGGACTTGAGGGTTCTGACTTTACAAGAGCATTGGAGGATCGTTGTGCTGCACAAGAAAGACAATGGAATGCTCACTTGAAAGGTGAACCAAGCAATGCACCCAATCCTGCTGAAAGAGAGCTTGTCTCTCCCTTCATCTATACCTCTGATGAAGATACTTCAGAGGAAGAACCTGAAGATCCACCCTTTCTTCCTCCTTCCACTCCTGAGAGATCCCTACCAAGATCAAGTACTAGGGATCCATCTCTTCCAACATCACAAAATGTGGTGTTGGATCTTCCTGCTCCAGGACCTGGTCTTCCACACCAAGAACATATTGGACAGATCAAGAGGTCTGAGATCATACGTAAGGGAAAGGAGAAGGAGAAGTAGGTGACTGAGGAATGTAACCATGGATCAAGGTTCTTGAGTATTTTCTTGACCTTAATTCATGAGCATCTTCTCATTCTTCCTTCTCTTCTTTTTACATTTTCATCTTCAGCTTCTTCATTGTACTTGTCATAGCCTCAAGTATTTTGTAATAAGTGATAGAAGCTAGTAGTACTGAATTAGCCAATAGTTTAGAAATGGTCATTGTATCTCAATTGCAACATTGAATGTAAGCTGTAACTTGTTTCTATGAATGAATGAAAAGATCTTATTTGAATTAATCCAATGTGTAAGACCTTCAGCATGGTTTAATTGATCAGTAGAAACCAGGTTTAGCATATAGACCACATTCCTTTGACTTTAGCTCTTGGTGACATTAATCATGGAACTTTCATTCTCAGAACATCTGCAAATACACCAAACAAGCAAATACACAAAACAACTTGCACAACTATTAGAGGGTTAGTGTTTAAAAACTTGTTAAAGCTCAGAAAGTATACAACATATACAAATAATCCAAAGTTTACAGTCATCATCCTCCCCTGAGGCATATGCCTCCCCTGAGGCTTATGCCTCCCCTTAAACTTTGCAGTTAAGGGTTTAACATGCCAATATGGACCACCAAATATTGAAACCTTGGTCCATCAAATGCCTTGGTTAATAAATCTGCCACATTTTCATCTGTGTGAATTTTGACCACTTTAACCAAATGTTTCTCATAAGCATCTCTTATAAAATGATGTCTGATTTCAATATGTTTGGTTCTATTATGAAAAACTGGATTTTTAACAATGCAAATGGTACTTTGATTGTCAATGAAAATGGTAGTATTCATGAAGTTATACCCATAATCCAGTAATTGATTCTGAATCCATAGAACCTGACCACAACAATTGGCAGCAGCAACATACTCTGCTTCAGTAGTAGAGGTAGCAACAATGGTCTGTTTCTTGCATTGCCAAGAAATCAGTCTTCTACCAAGAAATTGACAACCTCCAGTTGTGGATCTTCTATCCAAATTGGCACCAGCATAGTCACTATCACTATAAGCTGCTAGCTGAAATGGAGACTCTTTGGGATACCAAAGACCTAATTGTGGTTGGCCTTTAAGATACTTAAAAATCTTCTTGACAGCATTCATATGAGAGGTAAGTGGAGTGACTTGATGTCTTGAACATGCACTCACAGCAAATGTGATATCAGGTCGTGAAGCAGTCAAGTACATCAAAGAACCAATCATAGACCTGTATAAATGAACATTCACAGGAAGATCAGGATTAAGATTGTTCTTTGGTTTAGGAGCCTCATATGGAGTTGTGGCAGTCCTGACATTTTCCATAGCAAACTTGGACAACATATCTTTTACATATTTCTCCTGATGTATAAAAATACCATCAGGTTTCTGCTGAACTTGCAAACCCAGAAAGAAAGTGAGTTCTCCCATGGCACTCATCTGAAATTCTCCCTTCATTAAATCCTCAAACTCTCTACACCAGGCTGCTTTGGTAGAACCAAAGATAATATCATCCACATACACCTGCACAAGAATAATATCCCTAGAATCTTTCTTGAGAAACAAGGTCTTGTCAATGGCACCTCTTCTGTATCCATTCTGCAGCAGAAATGTGGAGAGTCTAGCATACCAAGCTCTGGGAGCTTGATGCAGTCCATAGAGAGCTTTGACAACTTTGTAGACATACTCAGGATGATCAGGGTCTTCAAATCCTTTGGGTTGAGTCACATAAACCTCCTCTTCAATCTCTCCATACAAGAAAGCACCTTTTACATCCATCTGATAAACCATAAAGCCCATATAAGAGGCATAGGCCAAAAATATCCGTATGGCTTCAACTCTGGCCACTGGTGCAAAGACCTCATCATAGTCAATGCCTTCCTCTTGTCTAAAACCTTGAGCCACTAGTCTTGCTTTGTTCTTCACCACAATACCCCTGGCATCTCTTTTATTCTTCAGAATCCATTTTGTCCCAATGGCATACTTACCATCAGGAAGAGGAACTAAAATCCAAACCTGCTGATTCTTAAATTGCAGCATCTCCTCTTGCATTGCCTCAAGCCAACTTGAATCAGCCAGTGCTTGAGAAACACTAGTTGGTTCAATTTGAGAAAGAAAGCATGCAAACAAACAATGTTTGAAGTCTGTGTGATTGTTCCTCTTTTGATTGTAGACATAAGAGACAAAAGCAACTTCTCCATATTTGGTATTCTTGACAGTGCTTCTAGTTCGAACAGGGTCTTTAGGATCACCAATAATCTTGGATAGGGGATGAGCATTGTGAATCCGTTTGGTAGCTGTAGATGGAACATCAATGGTGGCATCAATGTTGGTGAGTGTAGGCTCAAACTCAGTGTCATAAGAGGCTGAGTTAAACAAACCAGGCATTGGTTGATAATTTCCAAGGTCAGAAGGACTAGGAAATCTGGTAAAAGGCTTATCAAAATCGGTAGAGACTTCAGTAGGATCAGCAGAAAGAACTTCAGCAGAATCAGCATCTTTTACATTGTCAGTGGGAAGAGGTGTGCCTTCAGCAGTATCCTTGTTTCCACTGACTGCTTGTGCTGACTGATGTAGGATAGCCTCAGTCTCTTGTGTAACCTTATCATTGAGATTCTGAGCTTCCTTGGTAGCAGCATGTTCCTGCTTCTGCAATCTTGCTAGATCTTCTGCATATTGTGACTCATCATCTGGCTCAGCAGCAGAGTGATTACCTACAAAATGGTTAGGTGGAAAAGATGGTACAACAAAAGTATTCTCTTCTGGCTCAGACTCACATTCTGAGTCATCATCCATGAAACCTGCAGGGTTAGAACTTGAATCTTTGGTACCTGCATCAGGATTAGAAGCATGCCTAGTATAACCCAAATAGTCAGTCAAATAGTCTAGGTCAAAATACCAAGAATGGCCTTGACCCTGAATATTAGGCTGATCTTCAAGAAATCTCAGATTAAGGGTCTCTTCAATCCTTTTGGCATTCAGATTATAAACCCTATAGGCCTTGCTATGAGCTGAGTACCCAACTATATAACCTTCATCAGCTTTCCCATCAAATTTGCCCAGTATATCAGCAGTATTCAGAATAGTCACTTTGCATCCAAAAGGCTTAAGGTAACGGATGTGTGGAACTTTCCCAGTGAGAAGTTCATAAGGTGTCTTAACATGAAGTCTAGTGATGGATACCCTGTTCAAGACATGACATGCAGTACCTACTGCTTCAGTCCAAAACATGGTGGGTAGTTTGGAGTCTGCAAGCATTGATCTTGCTGCCTCAATGAGGGTTCTATTTTTCCTTTCAGCAACCCCATTTTGTTGTGGAGTTCTTGGAGTACTATAGTCCCTTCGAATCCCTTTAGACTTACAGAATTCTATAAATACAACATTTTTGAATTCTGTACCATTGTCACACCTGATTCCCTTAACCTTTTTATTCAGCTGGTTCTCAACTAAGATAATGAATTCTTTCAGAATTGGTGTTGTTTCATCCTTAGTTTTGAGAAAGAACACCCAGCAAAACCTGCTATAATCATCTGTAATAACCAGGCAGAAGTACTTGTGATCAATACTTCTAATGGGGGTTGGACCAAAGAGATCCATGTGCAGCAACTGAAGAGGTTCTGAAATGGAGCTCACTGCTTGGACTGTTTTGTAGGAGGCTCTGTGTTGCTTTCCCTTGTTGCAAGCAATACAGTTGTGTTCATTGGTGAAGAGTTTAGAAGGAAGGCCCTGAACAAGACCAAGTTTTGATAACTTGTTGATGGTCTTGTAATTCACATGTGCCATTCTTCTATGCCATTTATTAGATTCATCCAGGGAAGCTTTGGCAACCAAACATGTTAGATCACCTTCAGGTTGAACATCATTCAGATTGAATGTGTATAAGTTGAAGGTTCTAGGAACTCTCAGCAATACAGTTGTGTCTTCTGGGAGTTTGAAGTCCTTGGAAAGTACAAGACACTCATCTTCAGAAAAGAAAACCTTATGCTTAGAGTCACAAATTTGTGATACTGAGATAAGATTAAAATTCCCCAGTTCCTCCACATAGTAAACATTTTCAAAGTCTAACAAGGGAGTCTTTATGGTTCCTTTCCCTGTTATTTTGCCATCTCCACCACCAAAAGTTACAGTTCCACCTCCTTCAATGGGCTCAAAATCATGCATCTTATCCTTGTTCCCAGACATACTTCTAGAACAACCACTATCAAAGATGCCAACTTCAGTACTTTTCAAAGGATGTGCCTACAACACCAACAAAAATTTACAATATTAGTACACATTGGAGACTCAAGTCATTGCTGACTTGAGTCTGCCTTGTGGATCATTAGTAACAGGCCATGTAGATGTTTTAGATCCACCATTGTTCTTGGGCCTGTAATACATATTAGGTCCCTTCTTAGTCCAAGAACAACCTGCTGAGGGCTTCACAGCAGTATTCCATTTCCCACCACCATTATTCAATGAGTCAAAGTGATTAGGCCAATAATCATTATAAAAGAAAGAACTAGTAGGTCTGACATATGGTCTAGTACTGGTTTTTCTCCAGGAAAAATGAGTTTCAGCAGAATTAGGTTTCTGCTGATGTGGAACAAAAGATGGTATGTCGTGAACATTTTTCCACAATTGCCTAGATTTTCTTTGACTAACACCTGCACCCATTCTTTGCTCATGATATGTACAATCCTTAATCAAGTGATATTTACTTCCACACACAAAACACTTCTTCTGTTTAGAAGATTTATTCAAACCAAAAGAATTTCCATAACATGAAAAAGTATTCAAATCATCATGACAAACAGAATTGTTTTTAACAAAGCCAAAAGTATTATTATGCAAAGAATTGAAAAACAAGTCTTCAGTAGAAACTGTCTTGTGATCAGCAGCAACTCTAGAAGGCTTGTGGGGAGTCTTGGGTGATATCTTTGGTGTGGTCTTGGGCATGGTCTTGGGCAGGTCAGACTTCTCACTTGAATCACAGCTGGCAAATGAGGTAGACCCTTCATCAGAAGACTTGTCACTGTCACAACAAGAGACAAAGTCAGTAGATTTAACACTAGGGTCTGGCAAGTCAGTTGACTTTTTGCCATAGAGATGGTGTGATCCATCAAAGTCACTAGGTTTGGATAGGTCAATAGGCATATGTTCCCCTCTTATAGGTCCAGGGACAGCATGTAAGTGACCTTCTTTGACAAAGTTAGCTAAACCTGCAGGTGTGGATTTACCTAGGTCATTCTTAGCCTCTAAACCAACATATTTTTGAAATCCCAAACCTATTTTAGAGTTCACAGCTTGACTACCATAAAGTTCCCTCGCAAGATTATCACCTGACATTTGCCATTGTTTACCTCTAGCTATTTCTTTGTCTAATTTAACTTGTAAATTTTGGTTTTCATTTTCCAAATTAGACTTCTCTTTTTCAGTACGTTTTAATTCTATCTTAGCAATTTCTAAATCACTTTCTAGAACTCTTATTTTTTCATCATATTTAACTTGATTCTTTTGAAACCATACTTTTTGTTTCTCTAGAGTTTTTAAAGCCAATTTATAAGACTCTACCTCTATATAACATTCATTGTACTTAGGTTTCAATTCATCAAATTCCTTTTTAAGTTCATTGTATCTTACACTACATCCAAACACACAATTGTGTACCTGAGAGATTCCCATCAAGGAGACTTGCTCCTTCTTGTCTTCTGAAGGTGTAAATGCCAGTAGATTCACTTGTGAAGAAGTAGCAGCTTCCTCTCCAGCAGGTTCATGATCACCCCAATCAATTTGGTGATCCAGAGTCACCATTGCCTTTGAAGGTACAGTCTTGGTATTCCCTGCTTCCAGTGGATAAGAACCATATCTAACTTCATCTCCAGCCTTTCTATCTTTGCATTCCCTTGAAAAATGTCCCACTTGACCACAAGTATAGCATTTAACCTTCCTTCTATCAAACCTTGCAGCTTCTTTGCCATTAAAACCAAACTTCCTTCCAGACTTGGCTTCAAACCTTCTGATGTTCATAGAGATCATTGCAAGCTCCCATTTCAAGTGCATCTCCTCCATTTCCAATGGATCTACCTGTTCAAAGTCCTCATAAGCAATAAACTGCTGAGGTTCATATTCAGCCACAAATGAATGAATAAGATCCTCCAACACATTACTTGATCTTGATTTAGGAGTAGATTGATTATGAGTTTGAGAAGATGCTCCAGATGTATTTGAACTTGAAGCTTGATGCACAGGTTTTGTAGAAGCACCAACAAATGCAGAATGAGTAGATGGACGAATAGGACTTCTAACATCAGGCTCAAGTGATTTGAGCTTGTTGTAGAGATCATCAAAGGAGATTAAGTCCAAGCCACCCTTTGTTTTGATAGCAATACTGACTTGCAACCAAGATGGTGGCAAAGATCTCAGAAACTTAGCATTGCAGTCCTCATTGTCAGGTCTAGCCTTCAACTGATTAAGTTGACTCAAGATCCGATGAAACCTGTCATAACCTTTATGAATTCCCTCTTCTTCAGATATCTGAAATTCTTGGAATTTCTGCTTCAGCAAAGATTTCTGCAACCTTCTTGATTCCTCATTCCCACCAAATCTTGCTTTTATAGCCATCCAAATATCCTTGGCATCCTCCATAAAATGGAAGTCACCCATATGATCATCTGGTATTGCTTGGAGCAAAATAGTTCTGACTTTACTTTCCCTCTGCACAGCCAGAATCTCTTCAGCAGTTTTGGGAGCTACAATTGTCACAACTCCATCAGCATCAGTAACATGCTTCTTTAAGCTATTCCCCTTCTTAACAATCTCCCATAAATTCCAATCTACGTTTGTGATCCAGTTCTGCATTTTCATGGACCACAAGTGATATTCTTCAGCATTCTTCAAGTATGGAAACTTAGCATTACTGTTAGAGAGGCTGAGTTGTTGAAGAGAAGTGGTGTTAATGTTTTGAGTTGTATCAGTATCATCATCAGATCCAGGCATGGTTGTTGATTTGTTTGAAAAGGTGTAAGATTTGTTTTTCTTAGTATGGCAGAGACTCTCTCGAGGCTCTGATACCACTTGTTGAACTATAGACCTTGATAGATCTACTTGAGCACTCTAGAATCGTTAGTAATGTCACTGTAATCAATAACACACTAATAGACAATCCCTGCAACTTGTATTTATAAAGCGGAAACAAAACACAAGTTTGATACTAAGAATTCTCGATCCTCTATGGATCTTTTAATTATAATAAGAGTTTTTTTAAAAGTTATTCAATACATAAACCGTGTGTTCCTTTTATACTCAAGGAACCCTAAACCGTTTCTCAAGAAACGTATCTTCTAAAAGTTCTAAAAGATATGCATTATCACTTCCTAAATAAACTCATGCATATCCAAACTACATTACATAAAACACGGAAATACTACATCCGCAAAAACTAATAAAGCTGAACTATGTCTTCAGCAGATACACTGCTTCAGCAGAAACCAACTCTTCAGCAGAATCCTTTCAGCAGAAACAGCAGCAGAATTCTTTCTACACAGAATTCCCAACATTATCTCTATAGTCACTCACTTTGGGTACTCCTTTCTCAACAAGATCATGCTCAAAAGACTCGATGAACAAGAGTACGTGATTTCCGAGTCAGACTTTCCACGATTGCTCCTTAATGACATCGAAGATATGTATCTACTCAAAGTCCAAGGAAAGTTGTACAACCTACCTAAAGATATGCATCTTACTTTCATCACAGCTCTTCTAATCTTCATCCAACACATCATCATCAAAGAAAGAGTAGAAGATCTTCAATTAGGAGTGGAAAGTTACCAAAAAAAGTTGAGTCTCACAAAACCAAACCTTTACAATGTCCCCAACATTCAACATGAATCTCAATACACCTTGATCAAGCAGCCAGCATTTGGTTTCACCTATCGCAGTGTCAACCGACGCAACTGCTTCATGGCATATGATGAAATCCATAAGTTCTGTGATGAAACACTGAAGTTTGTCAAAGATGGAATCAAAGGCCGACTTGATGACATTCCACTGTATAAATCCAAAAGGTGGAATACCGATGAGGCCAGACAAGCTCGTAGATTCATCACAAGGATTGAGAACCGGTTAAAGCGTAGGGATCAGATAAGGAGATTTGAAAGCTATGTGGGAGGCAGACTAGGATTTCCAGTGTTGACGTTTCAGAGACCCGAATAGTAGAAGTTTGTAAGATCTTGATTTGATTTGTCAATACTTATATTCATTATGGCTTGTGCACGCATTACAGTGTATAACCCAAATTGTAAAGAAAGAACCCTAAGGTACGCATCAGTGCCTCAATCCTAATATAAGGAGCGAAGGCTTCTTACTTTTGAGTAGAATTAATCAAATGTTTTATGATTTTCATTATTCTGCTCAAAAGGAAAAATATTTCACCTAAATAAGACCTAATCACTTGTTGAGGGGGAGCACTTGTCAAACAAAACTACTTTGTTCTAAAACAATGAAAAGTTCTTGGTGAATCTCCCCATAAGACTCAAAAAGGCATATTTTAATCTAAAAAGATTATCAAAAACATCATTTCATATGCTATTTTTGAGGGGGAGAAAATGTAAAAGTGATTAAAATATATGTGGTCAAAAAGCTAAAAGTTGTATCTTGTGCGAGCTAGACTCAGAATTGACCCAGGAATTGACGAAACATGAAATTTAGTAATCTTGAAAAGACTTATCCTCGACGGGTAATAACATCAAGTTAGTTATTAGAGCTAGTTGTCACCTAAAAGCTGACAATGGAACTCTCTAACTAACCACGTAAGTGTGTCTCGAAAAGGATTTATCTTAGTAGAAATGTACCATCTCGAGAAGCTTTTTGTGGACTTGACCAGGCCGGGTAATAACTTCAAGCTAGTTTAACTAGTGATGTAAGCGTGTCTCAAATCGGTCTTGTTCACTGAAAGTGGATCAATTCAAAAAGTGCTTGCTCCTCCCGCATGTGCAAGTTTATTAATTACTTATGAGCACATGTGAAGGGGGAGCCCTTCAAAAGTACACAAAACTCTCAAAGTGTTAAACAAATTGTTTGATAATTAGAAACACTTTAAGAGATTTTCAATCAAAGGTTTCATGATGATTGTCGGATAATCATGGAGTTATAAGGTGATTAAGATAGGAAAAACCATCCTATGACCCGCCAGAGCCGGAGGGATCTACCCAAGGACATCACTGATAGGTAGAATTAGAAGTCCTTAGGTATGATACGAAAAAAAAGGAGAAAAGAATGAAAGGGGAAAGAAGGAGTTGAAGAATTAAAAAGAAAAGCAAAGAAAAGGGTGAAAAGAAATAGCCCTCGATATGTTCAAGCTTAGGGCAGACACCGGGTTCAATTCGTATGCTACTGGTTGTTGCTAAGGAACACCGGTATTGAAGATAAAGTCGTCATGGACCCAGTGACACAATGCACTAAACCTTCTTAACCACTCAAGTTCTCTTAAAAGAGCTTGTTTCATTCTCTCGGGGAACCAGTGTAATCTATCGACTTATCTCTTAGAGATGGTTGATATTGAAGCAGGAGACCCCTCCCTAGTCTCCGCATAGGAAACCTAAGTGTGCACTTATCGAGTCTAGAGCCATGAGATATATCAAAGATCTCTTAGGAACACTTAGTATTTCTACAACTGGTGTTCTACATCAATGGAAAATATAAAATCACAAAATATTAAGCATAGTGTAAAGGAAGTAGAAATCTTGGTTTAATCTAACCTTGTTTCAAATCAAGGACTCGTATTTTCAAGGACGAAATCTTTTTCAAAAAGTTCGAGTCTAAACAAACGAAAGAGACTTCAAACAAAAACTCGTTTTCAAAACATAATTCTTGAGTACTTTTTCAAGATTCATCAAAAGATTCTTCAAAATCTTTCAAATGAGTGCTCAAGATAATTCCCTCGAAACCCTTAATTGATGTTAAAATGTGCTATCATTAAGGGGAAGTACAAAAACAACAGTCCAAATTCATCTTTTAGTCCAAAGAGTTTCTTTTGCTTATTTGTATTATTTTGAGGTCGGAAAACTGGTCAACAAGCTGTTGGAAAAAAGGCTAGACGGAAAAGTGGCCGGAAAAGGACGTCGGAATCTGGTCGGAAAAGGTTAAAACCACATTTACGCTTAAACTTATGTAATAAACCCTCTTCTTACGCAAAACAGCAAAAGCTACGCAAAACACCTCATCCTACGCATATCTTCTAGCTTGGAAAGTTAGCAAGAATTTTTACGCAAAAAGTTTACTCATAAACTTAGTTTACGCGTAACACCCCAAGTTTACGACTAAAGTTTACGCTAAAGATCTTACGCAAAAGATTGAAGCCTAAAGTTTCTACGCAAAAGATTTTACGCAAAAGTTGTTTTACGCAAAAGTTGTTTTACGCCAAAGATTTGCGGGTTAAGATTTTTACGCATAAGAAAAAAGGAGAGGACAACAGGTGACCAAATCTAGATGACTTAACCAACATAAATCCAATTTAATCCTACCTCATCATAATACATCAGGTCTACAAAAATCAATCAAATAGAACAAGACCTGATTCGATCAAGCAAACCCAAATCCTACCCTAAATCCCATCTCTACACCTCACAATCTCAGCCAACATCTAATCTCGTCCACGAATGAAATAACTACAACCGAAAAAAAATAACAAAGATCTCAGTTTCTCTTGTTATTATCCAAGATTCGTTCAAAAGAACTCAACCACAAGAGATATTCATCATAGATCTATATAGAAGCATAAACTTCTTGTTTAATATCCGAAGTCATCAAAGAAATAACAAAACATATTTGTTTTATTATTCCTTTCTTTCGGTTCAAAAAGAAAACAAACATAAACAAAACGTCACCCCTACCTGAGACCCTTATAAGATCTTGGAAGACTTGAACCTTAAGTTCTTCATGGTAACAATATTTCATCAGTAGACGAACTAGGGTTGTGGATTTAGGAGTTTTGTTTTCAGAATCAAAGAAACAAGGGACGTAATTAGTTTGTAGTTGAAGTTATTCGAGCAGAAAACAAGAATCACAAGGATGAGTTTTTATCTGCTTTTGGTTTGATTTGGTGAAGTGAGAGGTTTTTTTTGTGACTGCGTATTTGATTTGGTAAAGTGTGATTAGGGTTGATTTAAGTTAGGGTAGTGACAGATTTATACCATAGCTTTGTGTTTGGGCCATGAGTTATTAATTGCAAATGGGAAGATTGGTGTTCGCTTTGTGGACTGGACTTGGATTGCTTGGGCTGCCATAACTACAAGGGATGAATTTTGCATTATAACTCTATTGGGGATTTTATTTTGTCCAAAATTTGTAGTGGTATAGCTGGACTAAAATCTTGTGTAAATTATTGGGTTATAATTTTGGACAACGATTTTGATTAAGCTTCGATAATCCGAGACTGAGAGTTATTTTGAGAGTTATAATTTTTTTTGGGTTCGTCGATATAACTACCGTTCTAGTTATTGGAAAAACTTATTTTGAGATTTTCGGCGAGACAACGGCAGAGACGGTGGAGGTAAGCGGCAGCGGTAGCGGTTGTGACAAAAAATCTAAAAAATGTTGTAAAACTCATATTTACAAACAAAAACTACAAATCTATAAAAAATAAATAAATAAATAAATAAATAAAAACTTAATTAAATTGCATAAATTGGTTAAAAAAAACTCAAAAAATACCTCGGTAATTGAAAAAACCCTTTTGGTGGTCTCGTTAGTCTCGGTGGATGGATGGGTTTCGATGGTGGCTCGATTTCAATGGTGTGATGGCGGTTCGGTACTGTAGTGGTGACGCTCGGCGGTGGATGTTTTTGATTCTGGTGTTTATGTGGTGGTAGGAGTTGTAATGGTAGGGAGAGTGGTTTTGTGTTGTGGTTTTTAGACAGGTTTTATGTTTTAGAGAGAGAAGATAGTGTGTATTTTTAGAGAAAGGGAGAGAGTTGGATGAGATTGAAAAGAGTTATGAGATACGGCTTGGGTGTCCGAATCAACTATGTTTCCTTAAGTAGTTAGGATTAAGGAATTAAGCAAAACTACATACACTTATTATATGTAGTTAAGATAACCGATCAAATGTGATGTAATATGATATGTGACGATAGTTAATTTACAACAACAATAATAGTTGGAAAGAAAACACATCACCACAAAAGCAAATATAAACATAATGCAAATATAAAAGAAAATGATAAGTAAAGATAGATCAAACCGGACATAATGATTTATAGTGGTTCGGTCAAGAAGCTATTTTTTGCCCTACTCCACTCCCTGAGTTTCTGACTCGAGAGTTACTTCACTAAGTCAACAAGCTCCCTTCTCGGTGGAGAAAACCTTACAACGTCGCTTACGATCATTACTGATACTAAACTAAACATATAATTCTTCTTCGAGTGTAACCTAACCTGTTATCTTTTACGGCCCAAAATAACTAACCTATTACCCTTGTGTTTTAAGGCCTAAACGCACTCAAGCTATAACCCTCGTGTTTTAAGGCCTAGACACACTCAAGCTTTAACCCTTGTGTTTTAAGGCCTAACTCACATACCAACAAACCTCTAGTTTGAATATAGTGGGTGATATAAGTGAACCATGATGGTATTGATGTGTTATTATCTAGTCTTAAATTTATAATCTCGAACTAACCTATAGACTAACGCTAATGGGCAGTGTACCCAATCAGTTACAGCTAAGATGGTAAGTACGGGTAGTTCACAATGAGTGAATTGACTTAAGTTAATTCTAGTGGAAATTACTAAACTAATCTAAACACTTAAAGGTGGTTCAATCTGAGAGATTGGAACGATTTTATTACTTAAACTAATAAATAAAACAATAATTAAAATGCTAGGTTGTGGTCGATGGGATAAGAATGTGCTAGCCAAGTTTATCCTATTATTTCTTTCTGATTTATCTACAAGTGCAATGATCTAATGTTACTTCTGTTGGTGAATCTAATGCAGGATAGGCCAGATGGTCACGATGAAAAGACTATATGCAAAAAACACAACGACATTCACATTTGACTTCACACAAATGTCGAAGGGTCACACTAGTGCACACTAAATAGAACAAGCAAGCGGAAATAAGAAACGAGTTACGAAATAAAAGGAGTGTAACATGGAAATAAAAATATTATAATACTTTCATTTAGGGGCTAAAACGGTTAACTAACAAAAGTATATTATTTATCCGGGATAAATATTGGGTAGAAATGACAAAGCCACAAACCTCACAGGGAGCATGGGAGGGTTGGTCGACCCCTCTGGGGATTTGCTTTGATATCTAGTTAAACTCCTATTGTTTGGAAAGCAAGTAGAGTTTATATATATATATATATATATATATATATATATATATATATATATATATATATATATATATATAATAGGAGGTGTTTAAAAAATATTCCACCTCATTGCCCAGTCATTACTTAGTAATTCATTATCAGCCATGTCATCAACCATGTCATCACATTTTGGCCATGTAAGCAACTTTTATAATTAAATTTTTTTTAATTAATTTCATTTGTTTTTTTATCAATCTAAGCAATGTTTTGGTGGTCTAAAATTCGTTATTAATTAAATCCACCTAAGCATACTTTGAATGGATTAAAAATCCGGACTAAAAATACAACTCGCAAGGATCGAACACATGACCCTTTCGAAGGAAATATAGAAATAGCTCAACCATTGGACCATTTTAATATTTGTGATTGTATTTGCAAATCAAAACTAATAAGGGATAGACCAATTCAAACAAACCATAGCATATCTCCTATTCAAATCTCTCCCATATTTTATCCTGAAAATTCTATACAAAACTCACGATTGATTTTATACACACAATATTATCTCAAAACAAACCAGAGCAATCACAAAAAAAAAAAAAAAAAAAAAAAAAAAAAAAAAAAAAAAAAAAAAAACCTGTGGCGATCAAAAAACAACGCTACTACGACATAAGAACATGATCGTAAAGGTATGTTTTTCTTTGTAATTTTTTAGTCGTTTAAAACATGGTTTATATTTTTTTCTCTTATTTGATTTCCCAGGTATACATCATCACTATCTATTATGAAGAAATCATCCATCATGATTATTGGTTTCTTAATTTCATAATTTGGTTAATTATAATTTATCAAGTTTTCATAATTATTTTGTTTAGCTATAGTTTATCACATTCTATTTGCACCTAAATAATGTAAACCTAATCATTATTTTTTTTTCTTCCATAGGTGGTCTTCGTATGAAGTTTTCAATTGTGTCAATGGTCTGTTAGTACAATATAACTTGATGATACCAAATTATGTTTCCCATGAAATAGTATTTTAATTTGGTCTTCTTTTTCTTTGTCATGCACAGTCGTAGGTGAAGATTACGGGAAAAGATTAGATTATTCATGTTTTTTTTTGGAGTTTAAGGTAAGATCGTTACTAATATTTTGTTTTCATTTATTTTGTGTCCATCTTATAGTCTCTATAATGAGTAGGTTTTATTGTTTGCAATGGATGAAAAATGGTCGTTTGGAATAACTTTCACATGCCATAAAAAAAAGAAGGTAAGAAGTCGTTCTTTTGATTATACATTTATGCTATATGCTGCACATATTTTTTTTAACATGTGAATTCGTAGTAATGGCATTGTTTGTATTATAATTTGGAAACTACTAATTATCTTCGTGTTTGTATATAGACTAGGTGAACTTGAAGTGAAGGTAGACACACTCTAAGGTAAGCCATCTAAGATGCTTTGTGAGAAAGAAGAATTGCTAAATGCTGTTGTTTATCGAATTTATGCCTTGGAAGCTGAACTCATTGCTACCAAAAAGGTAAATTAATACACATGGCAATTTCCTTTTTCATTGTAGTACTGCAGAACGTTCTTTGATGTAGTCTACCTTATATTGCAAGAGAAACAACATCACTCATGTTTCTTCTAAATGCTTTTGGTTCTTTGCAACATGTTATGTTATGATCTCCATAGTATGATTTATATTCACTTGATATGATGCCCTTTAGGCTATTTTGTACACATACTGTCTCTATAATATGGCGATTAGACCAACAATATTTAGTGTATGTTAAGAACATAAGATTACTGGTATCCCATTAATTAGATATGGTTCTAATCTAACTGTGCAAGACCCAAGGATAGCTCCACTATGTCATTGGTTATAAAATGAAAACATTAAAAAAAATGCTCCACTATGTCACTGGTTATTGATTAAATTCCCTTTTCTAGGTGAAACGTGAATTACTATAAGTTATCGTTTAGTTTTATGGAGGCCATATAGCAAGATGACATATTGACATTCATGCTCACTGTTTAGTTTTTATGGAGGTCATATAGCAAGATGACATATTGACATTCATGCTTATTTTTGATCGTGAGGCGTTTCATGTACATAATCACTCTCTTTTATCCAAATTTAAATCTTAGTATGAAATACTTTACTATATGAATACTTTACTGATTAGTAGTATACTTGGTGGATTTGAGTGATCACGTATTCACGTTAGTACGAAGTTACTGATCGATCTCTATAATATAGAACGAAGTGCCTTTTAGGATAGCCTAAGCATGTAGATTAGCTGCTAGCCACCTACCATTAATGCGATCTTTTGCTTTTGTAGAAAATTTAATGATTGATGATCAGCTAAGGAAGTCATATGCTTACCAAGGTGGCTATTAGAAAAACAGAGATGCTATAGTATTACATTACTGTATTTTACACTTGTGTTTTGTCTACAGTTAGGTAGGTCAAAGTAGAATGGAAATGTTAGAAGATCAGGGATAGTTTTAAAAGCTGTAACTCCACTTGCACATGTTTGCCAGCATTCTTTTATTTGTGCCACATCACCACCCATAAAGTCCACATCACCCCTTTATTTTAGATGTGCCCACGCAAACAGGAAGTGGTCCTAACGCGTTGCATGAAAAGAGTATATGTGTACATTCAGTCACTCGAGGTGATTTGATTACTTATTTAGGATCACCTTTATCAGGTTTCCAAATCGGCCTATACTGTTACTTGGATTAACATTGTCGTGTTTGGTACTTCTACACAAACATCTGTTTTACCCAGCGCTTTACATGAAAATAATAGGTATGCACATTCAGTCATTTGAGGTTATTAGTAATTTACTATGTCAGACATTCTGAGCAAAACTTAACTGTAATAGTTGAAAATCAAGGACCTTGATTACTACTATTGTTTACTATTGCACTTTGGTGCTTATTTTGTGTTTTCAAATTGGTTGATATAATGTTGTTCACACTCAGGACTGCTTTAAAACATCTGAAGGTGGATCATGTCAAGAAGTTTGAATACCACTTACCATGTGAGTATTTTCAATTTCCGTCCTTTGATTTATATTTTGATTGGATTGATTTAATCTAAAAGGCAGAAAGACTCTAAAATATGTCATATCCGCGTGCTTCTTGAATTAGTCTGTGGCCAAACTAATCCACTTTGGCAATTTCGAACGTGTCATCAATATGTAGCTAAACTAGAAACGTGTTCATACACACACACACATTTATTTAACGAATAAGCTAAACGCAAATAGTGAAGTTTTTGAGTAAAATGAAAACTATTATGCAAAATGCTTTCTTCCTAACTCTTGCAAAGCAAAGGAAATGTGGTGCGCGAGGTTTTGTTATTAAAGGGATGGTTGGTGTTTTATGTTATTATTCATTACTTTCTTCACCATTGAAATGTTTGATTCCACACATAAGGCCTACTTGGTCAAACCTAGACTTCCCCTTGATTCTTGATTCACTGAACAACATATGTGACCGGCAACTTCTACAGAGTAGCCATAAGGGTGTGTTAGTTTTGTGGCCTGGGTAGATTAAGTTGGAATGATTGTTTATATTCTTGCAGATTTCTATCACTCCTTTAGGGAAGATGAGACAGAATAGATTCCTGTTGTGGACATGATTTTTCCAGCGGAACCACCTGTAAGTAACTTTATTGCACTTTTCATATGTTTTGATCCTTCAAATTTGTGTACACAACTTTTAATAATTTTTCAATATAGAGTAAAGCCTAATGATCAAAACTTTGATCATAACAATTTTTCAATATAGATTTACGACGTTGGGATCAATGTGTTCCCTACAATGCCCCTCTTACTAAGTTCTCTTCATGGATGGGTGGTGACAGTGATGGCATGATCTCCAAATGCAAGTGATTTTACCTTATTTTATCATACTATCATGAGTTTTAAATACCACTTGCTGCGATGGCATACCTAAATGAAAATTAAAAAAGTTATAGTTTTCTAACATTCTAACTTTAAAAACTAAAAAATGGAAATTTTGTTTATTTTCTAAAACTCAATAAACAGATTATTGAGACTCCACGCAGTAATTGGTTTAGTAATACATCTGAACATCCCTTTAATCATTTGCTACACAATAAGCATTAGATACATAGAAACTAAGTGTCCTTATGGGATGCCAAGGTTGACTACTTATGTCACCGTTCTAAAATAGTTGATAAAACATATACATGGTGTGTTATGTCTTATTTTAGGCATACTTATTTTGCATATCTCTGCAAATGATAGATTAGCTATTTGATTTTTGTATTCTGAAACAAGTTATTTCAATTGAGTTCTTAACTATCATTGTAGCATGCAAGTAGTTATGCATTACTTTAGTACAATCTTTTAGAGGTTTGGGTTTGCTCAACATTATGGATGCTGAAATAGAGGATTCTGCAAATGATATAGAGACAAGAAGTCAAGATATAGAGACAAGAAGTCAAGATGATGATACGTTGGACTATAGCAGTACCTACAACGGCACAGTTGTAACAATTCGCATTTTCAGGTTAACTTTTATTCCCGAAAATTTTACTATTCACTTTTTACTATTCACTTTTACTATTCACATCCAAAATTTTTATTTCATATTCTCGTAAGTTAAACTATTTTAATGATAATCCGAGAATTTGACACTCGCTGGATCATTTCTGCAAAAATCACGAAGCCGTGTCCGAGATTTACTTTTAGGTTTAAACGTCATTCCAGCATCCCGATATGTCCATAAAACATTATAAACAATAGAAATATGATTTTCTCTCATTTTAGGACAATTCTAAAAGTTTCGGAATTTTACGTTTTCTAGTTCAGCGTTTTACGCGAATTACGCGTTTTAGACCTGCGTTTCCAATTTTAGCAGCGTTTAAGCAACCCGATAGAACTTGTCACTCATTAATATGCTAAGATAGGTTATATTGATAAGTTCTAACATATTTATAAGTTTCATATTTTTAGGATACCCGATTTTAAGTTTCATGACTTAATGACTTACCGTTAGCGATTACCGGGACCAAAACTCACTCCGTAAGCTAGATAATACCAAGTTTAAGTACCTAGTCACTCCTCCCATCATATGAACGTGTATATGATGATTCACCAAGCCTTGGACTTTAGGATACTTGTATATTAAGCAAACTTGGTCACCAAGGGTTCATTAGATCATTACAAGTGTACATCTTGGCCTCCAAGTTTAGGCAACTTCCTAACACCTTCCTAACCTCCTCAAACTCACTATAAAAACCCTCTCATCCCCTCCTTTAAACGCCACACCCATTAATCCTAGCACCATGATCCTTTGATCTTCAATATACAAGTTACACTACAAAGTTCAATGTCTTAGTATTCTCTACCTAGTTCTTAAGTTTGTTTGGTGATTCCATGGTTGAATTAGGAGCTACACAAGGTTACTAGGGCTGAAGTTAAATGGTTTTCACAAGGGTTATATCAAGGCTAGCAAGGGTTACAAGAGTTATGGTGAAGGGTTTACAAGCTTAGGTTTAGTGTCCTAGTTCCATACTTGACTTCCTTTCTTTAGAAAGCCAAAAGTTGTAAGCAAACCCTATTACACTTTCTTGCTCATTATCATTTTCATGCTCTTTGTGTTCCTTTCATGCTATATATGTTCTTGTTATTGTGTTCATGATGTTTAAAAATGGATAAAACAAGTATTGATATACATATGTTAACTTATGACAAGTAAACAAGCAAGCTAGTGATTTTTATGGAGAACCACGACCAAAATAGTGTAACTATGATACTTGACACTTACTTACTGTTATAACGGACTTCAAAAGGAAAACATAGCAATTTGAATCACCCAAAACGAGTACACGAGTCAAAAGATACGGCCATAAGAAGCTACCGAAACCAAAACGGCAAAACTGCCTATGCAAACTGTTTTGCATTCTGCCAATTTTGAGAGTCCCACTTCTGGTCCGATTCATCAAAAACTTAAAACACGAAAGTTTTCCAGAACGCCGTTTTCGTTCAGGTACAAAGAAGCTCGAGCCCTGAAAATGCTTTCTGAGTGACAATTTTCTTCAAATTCTTAACAGCCCATTTTTAGACCAAAGTTACTATATAATGATTGTAATTAGATGAGACCAAGAGGTCTGATGACCTAAAGCCAAGACCACAACCATGGCTAAAGCCAAGGTTGAGTCTAAGACCATGGTAACATGACCAAAGTCACGGCAAAGCCACGGCTAAAGACCATATAACTTTTAAAGATCAAAAAGCTTATATATATATATATATATATATATATATATATATATATATATATATATATATATATATATATATATATATATATATATATATATATATATATATATATATATGTGTGTTATCAAATACTACAATAGTAGGGAGCCTCATGTGAGGAGTTCATTAAGTAAGCCGTCGAGATGAGTTGTTGATTTATGAATTAAGGTGTCCTGGCTCCTCGAACGTTTACTCCATGACTTCTAAATTATGTCGGCCCGAACAGTAGTAAGAGATATACAACCTATACATGTTTCATAAACCATTTATATTCAAAGACTTACACTATATACTAAGTACTACATCATGAACATTATGCAAGACATATAGGCAATTCTTCGTATTCTTAGACGTTACTCCAAACCTAAGTCGCAACGTTCTATTATAGGCTGCTCTTAGAGACTTTCGCGATTCGACTACCACTTTCATTTCTCATTACATAGACTTAAGGTGAGTCATAGCCCCTACTCTTTTCATACTTGTTTTAACTCTTTCGGGGGGATACATGCTCAACTACTTGCTTACTTGTACAAATACTCAAAACATTTATACTTGATTGTTTTATACTTGATTGTCTTATACTTGATTGCATTATACTTGATTTCATACATACATGACTGTCTTTTATCTTTGGGAAGTGGCTCCCAGTAATCTTTTATCTTTGGGAAGTGGCTCCCAGTAAACTTTTATATTTGGGAAGTGGCTCCCAGTTTTCTTTGGGAAGTGGCTCCCAGTTGTCTTTGGGAATTGGCTCCCAAGTGAGGTCTTCGGAGATGAAGTAGAGACTCACTACTAATTGCTTAATTGTTTTGATGAACTTATACATGTCTTATTCATACTATATGTTAGCAGTGGGTTGTGAACACATAGGTTGCAAGTCTCTTATGGTGGGATTTGCAACTGAGTGGATTCACGATGCCTTTGCTGTGTGATCATTCTTTAAGGCTTTTCAACTGTTTTAAGACAAACTCTATGAACTCACCAACCATTGTGTTGACACTTTAGCATGTTTATCTCAGGTTAGTTAGGCGATAGCTAGTGCGTGGAACTTAGAGTCAAGCTGCATATTCTGAAGACTTACGCTTTTATCATTTACCATTCAAAACATTTTGTATACATTTATGTATCATACTTTGGAATCTCATGTTTGTAACTTTGAATTCATTAATCGAATGGTAACTTTTCAAAACGTCTCATTTAGAGTTCGTTTTCTATAACTTGTACTTTGTATTATGAAGTAGCACCCCAATGACACAGTCTTCCGCTGCGGTATCTTGGGGGTATTACAACAGTCTCTTCTCTAACCCGGCTCTCAATTTCTCATATAACAAGAACTCGAGAAAAACTCTTACTCATGAACCAAATATTCAAAAAGAAGACATGGAGATGATATGTCTGCCTACACCGGTGCTTACAATAGCACGTACTCTTCTCCAACCCGACTCTCGGTTATGTAGAACACAAGGAAAAATCTCGTCTTTGAACCAGATATTTAGAAGGGTAATTATGACGCGACATTCAATGTTGCAATTGATATCTATATATTAGCTCATGTAGAGGACGTGTCTAGAATTTTTAGCAGCCATCCAAACACCCCGCAAAAAAACAAAACACCCCTTAAAGCGACCATCCTAACACCCCATGACAACATCATTTGGTGTTTCTGAAGAAGAAGGTGAAGCCTAGAGATGTACGTTATTGCTATTTTGCAAGATGGTACCAAGTTTTAAGTTCTCATGTATATACGCATATGTTTCGTGGGCAAAACTTGATATGTACATTATTACCATTATTGATATTACAGTTATATACCTATTTCGACCCAAACCCATGTAAACTCACTTCTCTAAAATTTATTTTGTATACATATTTGCTATTTCTTTTCAAGGGAATTGTACGTTATTCCATTTATTGATACATGATAATTGAGACTGTATTGATATGTTCAAAACCTCTTTTTGTTTCTTATTATCTGATTTAGAGTTTTACTCGATACAGGGATGTTTGATGTTTGTGAGGATGGTGTAGTTACTGTTAAAACAGGAGATGGGTATCTATCGTATACAAAGCAAGCAAAATGAAATGATGCATATCATCTAGAACAGAGAAAAGGCTTGCAACGATTCATTAAAAACCTTGAGAGGTAATTATAATTCTTATCTCATTGTCCCAACGTTTGGCTTAGAATTATTAAAGTACTCCTTCCGTGGCATTGGAAATTGCAATGGCTGACCTATCCCCTGTTTAAAAGATAATTACATTAATTGTGCACCTTGTAAAATGCCTTTCAAGTTTCAAGAATCAGCTAATTTAGAAATTTTTATAACGAAATACACATTGTATATGATCTTTTTGTGGGATATAGACATTTTGATTGAATGGGACATGGAATCTTTCAAATATTATAGACTATATGGTTTTATTCTCCCATCTATCAGTTCTTGCAAATGAGATATATATGTCAATTAGTGAGTTATGTACAAATATTCAGTAAATGGGACATGGGCCTTATGTTTAAATTGATTTAAGTATTGGAGGTTTTTGGTCACTAGCATGGGATCTTGGTATTTTATGGTTTATTTTATGTTTCTAGCTAATGCACTTGGCTTTCCTATAGTTACGAACACACTTATCATAGTTATTTTCAAGTGCCATGTGAGTTGATCGTCAACTTGAGCGGAATAACTTATAGTGCTTTCACTCCATATCTTTGATTATCTATTCTAAAATATCAGCATCCCTTATGTTTATATAAGCCTACTTTTAACCCAAGCGGATATACATACTTTTTTACACTTGGGTGAAAAGTAAACGTAATACTATTTAATAATTTGTCAATTATTATAGTCATATGCGTAGTACTTTTTTTTCTTTCTTTTACAACAGAGATCATCACCATATACTAACAGAATAGTTGTTATATTTCAATAATACTATTGCTACTATTGTTAGAAGTTAGAAATAGTTATGGTTATTACTATAATGTATTAGTTTATTCAAACGACACTATTATTAGCACATGTGAGGAGCCTGATATGTGGTTCACTCCTGATCTCACTGTATCACCAGTTCACCATGTTGCTTTAGGTTTGATGCATACATCACATGGCATTTATGTCGGATTCCAAGGAAGCCTAATGACTGTAGTACAACTACTGATATAGACATCTTTCATTTGCAAACCTAAGGATGGATATTAGGAAGTGGTGACTGAATAGAGGTTGGATATTTCATTTGGCGCTTCTTTTCAAGACAAATTCTTCTACCTTCAGCATTAGCAAAATACCGAGCCTAGAATTAATCCACACAAGATTATCAAAAGTGTAAGTTTTTTTATAGTAACTAATCTTATACTTTTGGCATAAAAAATCTTCTTTAATTCATTCTACAACTTTTCTACTTCCATGCTAAATAGGTAACAAGTTCTATTGAACATCATTGACAGTTAACAACTTTAGCAATTTTATATTTCTATTTCTAAAGGGGTCAACTCTATCAATATGTGTTCTGAAGCCTATTACCCAATTGACTAACTGATAACGCTCTAATTATACATGTTTATTCCATCGATTATTTATCATTTATCTATTATATTATATAGAATATCATGTTATTTTGTGTAGAATTGGTACTAATCTGGTTGCGGGATAGAACGAGTGAAGAAAGTCAGAAATATCACTAAAAAGACGATTAAATGACAAATATAAGAAAGGAAGGACTTGGAATGAAAATATACAGGTATGAAAGTCCCAAGTACGCCGGTCTTAGGACTGTGTGCGGCGTACTTGCTTGGCGGGTAAATGAAGTTGAATGTACGCGAAGTACGGCGCACTTTCTACGAAGTGCGGCGCACTTACCTTGACAGTTACAAAACAGAGTTATTGTTTGCATTCATTGTGAGGCCGATCACTTGTCCTCATTTACTGAATATTGGAGTTGAATTAGGTCAAGATGAGCCTATAAAAGTAAAGGTACGAAGTAGAGAAAAAGGTGGCAACACCAACGAGAAGTAGGGAAAGTATACAAAGTGAGATTGGTGAATAAAAAGTACAAAAAGATGAAAAAGTTGAAGTAGGGAAAGTGAGATTGGTGAACAAAAAGTACAAAAAGATGAAAAAGATGAAGTAGGGAAAGTATACAAAGTGGTATCTGTAGGACCTTGAATCTATAAACTTTAACACAAATATTAAGCAAAGATGAAGTAAAGATGGTGACTTGTATATAATATGTGTGGCGTTAACTATAATAAAAAGAGTATAAGATGAAGAGAACTTTTATTAATAAAACACACACAATACACACACAAGCACACAACTCAAATGAGCTTTGAGGTGTTTATATAGTGAGTTACATAAGATGCCCTAAAGGCTTTTCCATAGGCTTGGTCTTGGGCTTGGTTTCCTATTACATTTATATGCTTACATAAACTAGCACAGACATATTAGCTTACCAAGACAAAGGCCCAACTAACTTAAACTATTACATACGACACAACATTCTAATAATGAGAATGACCATCACTTTCTAATATAATTTTTAATGCTAACAATCTCCCCCTAAGGGGTGGTCATTCGAATGATGCTCCATGTGATTAGGTCTTCTTTGTTCTTTGTTGTTGACCATAGTGTGTCGTAGTAGAATAGTCTTAAGTCTTTGTTCCTTCATGCTTTGTGATCTTTGGTGACTGACTTTTCATCGTTCTTTGTTCCTTTGTGATGTGGAGCAATCTGCCTTTTGTCACTGTGTCTGTGGTGATTGTTCGCCATTCCAACATGTTGATACATCTTCAGTCTTTGTGATACATGCATTTGTTATTCCCGTTCTTTCACACCGATATTTGTCACTTTGCTTCTGTAGATTCTTTCACATTGTGTAGAATCTTTCTTTGAACCTTACTTTGCTTTGATCTTTGTGAGAACATTCCTTTGATGTAGTGATGCATGTATGAGCATGTAGAATCCTTCGCCATGGAGATGATGTATAGCTGCAGGTAAACAGTTAGCAATAAACAACCGGTACTTACAGGTTCGAATTAGAGATAGTCAACAGCATAGTGTGAAGACTCCTTCTAACCCTTACCAAGGCCGTTCCCATTTCGGATACTCCCGAGGGAGCTTACGAGACCTACTAAGTAGCTCAACGAATGGGTGAGTCGCTGGGGATCACTCCACGACTGTAGACCGTTTGAAACCACCGCGAACACTAAGCATAACCCATAGAGAATTACCGAAGTGACCTGCTGTCAGGGCTGTTTGATGTTGACCCTGGCAGGAGTTTCCATTCAATCATTGAGAATCACAAATGTGAATCCTCTCATAAATGTTCTGGCAGATTGCTAAGATCTGCATAGGACTCTAAAGTTTACATCTGGCATCCTTAATGATGAACAACCAGTGTAGAAATATCATGTGTTCCTATGAGATCTTTTGATGAATCTCGGGGCGCTAGACTCGATAAGTGCACATTTAGTTTCCTATTCGGAGATTAGGGAGAGGTCTCCTGTTTCAATAGCAACCATCTCTAAGAGACATGTCGATAGATTATACCGGTTCCCCGTGAGAATGAAACAAGCTCTTTTAAGAGAACTTGAGTGGCTAGAAGGTTAAGTGCAGTGCATCACTGGGTCCATGACGTCTTTATCTTCAATACCGGTGTCACCTTAGTAACAACCAGTAGCATATGAGTTGAACCCGGTGTCTGCCATAAGGTTGAACATATGGAGGGCTATTTCTTTTCACCCTTTTTCATAACTTTTCTTTTTAATTCTTCAACCCATTCTTTCTCCTTTCTCATATTCTCGTTTTTTCAATCATACCTAAGGACTTCTAATACTAATCTATTGGATTTGTCCTTGGGTAGATCCCTCCGGCTCTGGTGGATCATATGACGGTTTTTCCTAACCTTAGTCACCTTATATCTTCATGACTATCCTATAATTTCCACGAAACCATTGATGAAAATCTCTCAAAGTGTTTATGAATATAAACACATTTTTGTTGACACTTTGAGAGTTTTTGTTTCTTTTGAAGGACTCCCCCTTCACATGTGCTCATGGATTTTTAAGAAATTTGCACATGCGTAAGGAGTTTGCACATTTTGAATTGATCCACTTTCAGTGAACATGATCGATTCGAGACACGCTTACATCACTAGTTAGACTAGCTTGAAATTATTACCCGTCCTGGTCAAGTCCAAAGAAAGTCTCTCGATACGGTACATTCTACTCAGACAAGTCCTATTCGAGAAACGCTTACATCACTAGTTGGGCTAGCTTGAAATTATTACCCGTCCAGGACAAGTCTTTTCGATTACAAACATTTTAAGCTTCGTCAATTCATTGGTACTTACTAAGTCGAGCTCTTCAGAGATTCAATCACAAACTTTAAACATCTTTGATCACATTTTAATCATGTCTTCTCTCCCTCAAAAATAGCATAACGTGATATTTTTGATATCAACTGATTAAGAAAAAGCTTTTTGAAGAGATAGACAGATTTCATTTTGCATGAATTCGGAACATTTTAGTTTCTATACTCCTCCTTAATGATAGCTCATTTTAAAATCAATTAAGTGTTTAGAGGGAGTTTTCTTGAGCACCAATTTTTAGAGATTTTGATAAATCTTTTGAACAATCTTGAAAAAGTGCTCAAGAATTCTATTTGGAAAACGAGTTTTTGTTTGAAGTCTTTTTCGTTTGTTTAGACTCAAACTTTTTGAAAAAGATTTCGTCCTTGAAATACGAGTCCTTGATTTGAAAACAATCAGAAGTCATCATTTAAGCCCGGGTTTCATACTAAAGTATACGAAAGCCATAGTGAAGAAACTTTTGAGAAACGACGTGTTTTAGAAAAACATTTTAAAGAACTCGCGTTCAAGCATCTGTACATGTCCGTATCATTGTTGAATGACATTTCTAGAAACGTACAGAATATTGATTTATACGAGAGACATGTCGTGAGAAGAATATTTTTGGATTTTTTGATTTTATATTGTTTTTGTATTTTTTTAAATTTGATATTTTTGTATTTTGTTTTTTTTAGTTTTTCAAATTTTGTATTTTGTTTTTGTTTTAATAAAAGAAATGGAAAATCAAAAATAGAAGATTGGAGGAATGATTTTATAGAATTTACAGAATTTGACCCCTTTGATGAACTGGGTTCTGAGATAGTTGAAGCACCTGCAACCAAAGACAAAGATGTATCACAAATAACAGTGTTAGAAGTACATGAATCATCACTCAGCGGGTGTTGAATATCAACGGTTGTAATGGTTTCTACTTCCTTAACCAGATGATTATCACTATTATTTATATTGGTTCAACTATCAAAAATCTTTCCTGTGGGAATCCATCTAAGACCAACTGTTTTAAAAACTTTTCCCATGGGAATCCACCTAAGGTAAGATCTAGACGTAGTTTTCTTATCAGATGCAGCGGAAGTCTCAATCTTGGGAAAACACATCCTTTAGATATCCATCTATTAGGTTTCTTAACCTCTTGCTTCTTATCAACGGGTTTGTTTCGATTTGGTGTCTTAGTGGATTTTGTCTTGACACATGACTTTCCTTTCTTGAGAAATTGTTTGTTGTTTGATGAGACTTTGGAATTCTTTGTGTTGCATTCTACGTTCCTAGCATTCTAATTTGTGCCACTACTCTTAGATGCGAGCCAATCCCTAGTATTTTGTTGATTGTTCCTAGGTAATGGTTTACTACTACTAGTAGTGCTTTAGAATCTTGTAGAATTCATCACACTAGGTTTTGTGCCTAAAATTCCATTTTTTCGAAGTTGTGTCTTTTTCCTAGCTTCCTCTAGATGGTGATTTAGGACCATATCATTAGAACCAACAGACTCTTTAATAGTTTTTGTAGTCAGATTTGGTGTACTATTCCTAGAAGAGCCAGGTGCACTCACATTTGTGTTACTTTCAACAACCAATTTTTGTTTTTCAACAATCTTTTCAATTTCTTTGTTCATGGGCAAGGGTTGTGGAGTGACTGGTTTTGTCAAATCTTTTTTCTCATCGACTTTTGGAGCAAACCGTGAAATTTACATTTTTGGTTTTTCAACCGATTTAGAAACATTTAGTTTCTCCGAAGTCGATGGTTTTGCAAACTTAGTATCTACACCCTTCCCTTTTATACTTTCTAGTTGAGCTCTCAAAAGATCATTTTGCTCTTTCATGTCCTTGTAGGCATGCTCATACGACAATTTGTCATACTTGCATTCCTCTGATTTTCGATCAAGTTGTTTGAAAAATGACATGTTTTCTTTTTCAAGTTTTACAAGAGCATTTTCATAGTTTGAAACAATTTCAGATGTCTCAGCTCGCAGTCTTTCATCGTCCTCAACAGAATATGATTGTAAAATGATGGACATTATATCAGTAGACATAACTGCTTCGAAGAGAGAATCATTTAACCTTTCCAAAATGTTCATGTTTTCACGAGTTTCATTAGCTTCGTTTACTAGGGATTTGTGATCCTTGACAAAGTAGGCCGTTTCTTTTAAGAAAGCATTTTCAAAATGGATTACCCTCGCACTGATGTTATTCAGTGGGATAGTAATTTCGTTTTCAAACATCTTTTTCTGTTCGATATGAAAACTAGAATGCCAGTCGTTAATATTGATAGTAGTTTTAGATTTAACAATATTTTGAAGTTCTTGAATTCTCTTTTTAACGTCATCAGGAATGTCTCTAGCCTGACTTGTATTAAAAGTGTTGTTAGAGGACATTTGTTCCATTTTTTAAAGAGATTTGGAAACAACTATCTTTTTAGAAAAGAATTTCGCGAATGGTCGTTTTATGGAAAACATAGATGGTTCTGTTTATGGAACAAAAGTAATTCCTGAAAGTTTGTTCAATTTGTTGTAATCAATGGGTTTCAAATCCTTTCAAAAATTGAACAAACTTTCGGGAATTACTTTTGTTCCACAAACAGAACCATCTGTGTTTTCTATAAAACGACCATTCGCGAAATTCTTTTCTAAAAAGATAGTTGTTTCCAAATCTCTTTCAAAAATGGAACAAATGTCCTCTGATTCGTTGTGTTTTGGTGTGTGCAAAAACAATTTATCAAAAATATCAGCAAATGTGTAGTCTATGTTATCGTGAGACAACAAGACGTGGAGAAATACGAGTAAACCTTTTAGGAAAAAGATTACCTTGCAAAACTCGTGAAAGTGATATTAAAATTGTAAGACCAGGAAGTGATTTCCCGGGTCGTACCCCAACGAGGTGTGAATGGAAAGCTTCGTGAAAAGATCGAGATTAAAATCTTGTATGTTGGAAGTATTGTTTGGTTTTGTGATACATTAAATTAACGAAATTAAGAATAAACGAACGAAAACGGGATAAACGTAACCTAAATGGGAAAATAAACTAGGGAATGCTAGGGAAATCCTAAATCTACCTAAGATACTACGGGAAAAATGATAGGAAAAACGGGAAATCCTAAAACGCAATCTAAAACGAAAACGTGACGTTTATTAAAAATAAACGTCAACGCGCAAATTAAAACATGAAATTTAAGCAAGGAAGGTCCTACGGGCATGCAAATAATTTTAACACGTACAAAATGACAAAAGAAAATTTTGGAAAAAAGAAAATTAAAAATTGAATAAAAATTCTAATTATTATGAATTAAATACTAATTAAACTAAATTAAATTCTAATAATTAATTTAACAAACTGAAAAATCTGAATTTTTTTACATAAATTCTACTAACTAAGACTGAATTTTGAAAAATATAAAAAATGGTGGTTGTAGTTTCAAAATAAGCTGGAATAAGGTAAATAAGCAAATAAGCCAAAATAAATAAGTCCTATATAAAACAATTGAAGGTGCAAACATAAACAAGAAAAGACCCAAGGGCGACTGGTTGTATGGTGTTGTGTGGTTTCAGTGTTGACCTGGTCAGAGGTAGAGGTCAGGGGTTCGACCCTTGGCTTCTAACTTTTTTTATGAAACATTTTTTTTTTCAATTTTATTTTGCAAAAACACTTAAATACTAAGTCCAAACATCTTTTGTGAAAAGGTGATTGAGCCTAAACCACCTAACTTATATTGACCAAGGAATGGTCAACAAAGTCAAATAGCCTAGATCAATGCTCCGCGGAATATAGTGTTTCCCCGGGTCGTTATGTCCCGACGAGGCTATGACGTTCTGAATACAACGAAGGTGTGTTCTGGGGATATTAAATATAAAAACAGGAATCTGATTGACGAACACTAGGAATGTGAATAGCAATAGATCTGTCACAGCTATGTCATTTAAGAAACGTGCAATCAGAAACCTTAAAATGTGAAAGTATTTACAAACGTACGTTTAAGTTCAAGTAAACGTAAACGTACAAAACGCATAAAACAAAACTTTTCCAAAAAGGGAATTTGCATGCCTAAACGGCTTAAATGCAAATTAAAAAAGAAATAAAATAAATAACTATATTTACAAAGTTGTTATTATAGTACGAAAACTTAGAAACCTAAAACGTGTACGTAAACGTTTAAATAAACGTCTATGTACAAAATAAAAAGTGAATACCATCAAATATAAGTCCCACAAATGTGAAAATTATATTTTTGGAATCCTAAAAGGATAAGAAAATTATTAGAAAATTAAAACTTATTTTTATACTATGTACTTAATTATTATTAATTAAAAACTATTATTTACTATTTAATAATTACCTAAAAATAAGAAAATGTGAAATAAAGCTAACAAAAATAAAATTAAAACTTAGAAAAGTCTAAAATAATATAAAAGAAATTTTGAAACTAAAAATATATTTATTATACAAGTAATCTATTTATTATTAATTATTTACTATTATTCTAATTACTAATAAGATTATTTAATTATTATATATACTAAATAAGCAAACAAAAATCTAAAACTTTTTATATAATTCTAAAGTACTTATAAGAAGCTAAGAAAAATATAAAAACTATATTTTATATACAAAAATAAGAAAACTTAATTAAAAACTATTATTTATTAATTAGACTAATTAAACTACTATAATTATTATACATACTAAACTAATTATTAAAATTATAAAACTTTTTATAAAACTTCCTAACCATCTCAGGAATCCATAAAAAATATAAAAAGTATAAATAAGCTGATTTAAAAATTAAATACTAGTTATTATTTAAAAGAAATATAAACTATATTAATTATTATAAATAGTATATGAACAGTAAAAAATGTGAAAAAATTATAGAAAGTATATAATGTTATGAAGAAGCTAGGAAAAATAAAGTGGGGGCACCAGCTTATTCCAATAAGCTGGAATAAGCCACACAGTCCAAATAAGCCAAAGGGCCAAAACTACTATATGTATATTGTTTTTGCAAGTATATTCGGAACTGGTGCCCCAGTGCAATGGAAGGGGTGTGTGTTATAAGCATGATACTAGCGAGAGGTCACAGGTTCGAATCCAACACACACCCATTTTTGCTAATTATTTTATTTTTTCATTTTTCTTTTTGCAAAACTTTCTAATAAGCTATAATATACAACTTTAACAAAGGCAACTTTTCAAAACATGGAAATAAGCTCTGTGTGAGCTTATTTCCACCTCAGTTGGCTTTTTAAGCTTAAGCTTCTAAATAGAAGCTATCACTTAGTGTTAAAGCTTGGTTTTTGGTATTATCTTTTTATAAAACTATATATATACAGATATTTTACATATTTGATGAAAATGAAACTTTATAAACAAAGGAAATAAGCAATTCGTGGCTTATAAGCTTATGCAGTGAGCTTTTTGCTCACTGTTTGGCTTATAAGCTTTGAATAAGCTTAACAAAAGAAACAAAAGGAAAATAGTATGTGTGTACATGTCTATGAACAAGTATAAACAAGTTTGGTGCACTGGGATTAAGCAAATAAGCTCACATAAACAAATAAGCACATCCCAGCACACTCATATCCAAACATCCCCTGCAGCCTCAAATAAGAACCAAATAAGCTTATCAAATAAGCTCAAAAGCCAAAACTGAGAGTTGTAGTAGCAAGGCATGTTGGCAAGCTTTCCAAAAAGCCCAAGCTCACCTAGTGGGGTCTACTAGGGAGCTTGTGAGAGGCTTATGAAAAAAAGCTCCAAATTGACTGAATGTACTGGGTGACCAGTATAGACAGAAAAGTGGGACAAACAAAAAGTCATCTGCAAGCTTATAAAATAAACTGGAAATTGTAAAACAAGACTTGGATGTTAAAGTTTGCTTGGTTAGCTCCTGAAAGAAACTAAGTTTGCAAGCTAAGGTCCAAGGATGAGCTTTTAAAGAGCTTATGAAGATGGTGTAATTTTCCTGAGTATGTTGTATACTCAGGAGAATGTGACAAGAAGCTTGGGTAGAAAAAGATGTACAAATTAAGCTAAAAAGGGAAAATAAGTATGCACATAACAAATAAGCTAGAAGGGCTTCATATAACAATAATTGCCACAGCCATAAGTCCAAAGATCAACAAGCTTGAAGCTTGTTAAAATGGGCTTGTGACTGTGAGACAGGGCAAAAACACTTAACAAAAAGCATAAAAATAAGCACTTAAACATCAAAGATAAAAATTAACAAAAATATATTAAGACAGCTAAGCAACAGTACTACAAAACCCTAAAAGCATTTAGACTAATTCTAGTTAACAAACACTCAACAAAATTCAACATTTTATTCAAAAACAGAAATATGGAATTTTGACTTTTGAACAAAACTTGAAAAGTTGACTAATATGGATTTACAATCCAATTTACTGACAGATTATGACATAATATGATATGAGAACATGAAACTAACAAAAATAATCAACATTTAAACACATTACCATAATTTAGACATGGAAATTTAAACAGACACAAACTTAGACAGATTTAAAAGCAAAGTTGACTAAAACCTAAATAGAACTTGGAATAGATACTTAACTGAGTTAAAAGGACATTAGCAATATACAATCAAACAAGAACAATGTCACTAACACCTATTATAACAGATTTAGACAGCAATCAACCAGTGAGAACTGAGGAAAATTTGAAAAAGAATATAACTGTGAGAGACATGATCACTAAGCCTAAATGGCTGTCAAACCTTCCAATAACCTAGTAATCATGCAGGCACAGCAATAAACCTCTCAAACAGGTTCAATCCACTAAATCATTCCAAATCCAAACATCCCTTTAAATTACATATGTCACATGTTTTTCAAAGTGATCAATGAATATGAACATAAACCTGCTTCCAAACTCTATATTACCATATAACAAACATAAATAGACAAATAAACAACAATTGTAACAACAATAACAAAGAATTACTCATAATCCATTTTCATGGTGAAAACTGGCATATAAAGTAACTACTCAAACTGACACATGAACACACAATATTATACCTTAAAAACATTAAACAACAACCATAGAACAAGAAAACACAAAGAATACTGGAAATAGACAAGTGAACAGTAAATTGCAAAATTTATGAAAAAGCTTACAAATGAGGAAGTGGACTGAGATTAGAAACCAAAGACAAGGGTTCACCTAATAGCTTCCCATTAAGCTCCTAATACCCATAGCATTCCAAACTCAACCCTGCTTCATCATCTTCTTCATTATCCCACTGATTTTTAATTATTTTTCTATTTTCTCTATTTTTTAACATTTTCTTAATTAAAAAGACCATAGGCAGTTTATAAGACTCCAAAAGCTTGCAAAAGCTTACTGAGAGCTATGTAGTGTTTTATAAAGTCCTCTAAACATCTTTGATCAAACAGAATTTAAAGACAAGGAATTTAAATGACATTTAAATTTAAAACATGAAATTAAAAAGTGGAACACATTAAAGCTGTAAAGATTGTTATATTAAACTTGTCAAGGTTTATTACAACAATGAAAAACTGTAAATGACATGGTAATTTAAAGATAAGCATAAACACTACTCTACGTGACAATGGCTTAAGGCCAAAGTATCTTCTCCTTTCTTTCTTCTTCCTTTTATAACCTTTTGCACTCCACTTGGTATCCCCTTTGACCTCTGACCAAATCCCAGCCTTTAATTTAGCCTTTGAGCCATCCTAGCCATTGATTGTATTTTTCCCGCCAAAACATTTATATGGCAATACTGAGTGGTGTTAGGCGAGGTATTTAATGTGGTGGTGGGGGTTGGTTAAGTTGGTGAGAGGGTATTAAGTGTGGGGGCTGGTTGGTGAAAAGGTAAGAGGGGGGGGGGGGGTTGGACACAAGCCTGGTTTTGCGCTTCTGTGTTGGGGAAGAAGATGGGTCAAAGGTCGTTTAGCCTTTTGACCGTTTGACCCTGGGTGGGAGTTATTAAAAAGGGAGTGGGCCGGGTCTTTGTGGTGGATTGGGCCTAGGGGGTTGGATTGGGTAAGGATTTTGGATTTGGTGTTGGGTTAAGATATTAAAGGATCCAGATGGTTTGTAATTTCAACAAGGACCATTTTTGTAATTTACCAAACCTCAAGGACTGAAATTGCAGCTTTTCCCAATGTATACCAAGGACCAAATTTGTTATAATTACAAAGTTCCAAAACCATTTTTCCATTTTTCAAACTTCAAAATTTCCCAGGGACCTATTTTGCCATTTTTGGATTTTCAGGGACTAAACTTGTAATTTTGGAAAACTTGATACCCAAGTGTAATTTTTATGATTATTTGTCTTTTAAAAACTTGGGATGACTTTTTCCTTTCAAAATAAATGCATAGGGATTAAAGTTGACAAGTTTTGAAACTTGGGGGACTGAAACTGCCAATACTGCAAACTTTGTACGTTTTTTTCTTTGTTTTTGCACATTTTGCATTTAAAACACATAAAACACAATCCCTGGGATAATTTAAGTATTTTGATATCTTTTTTATTGTTTTTGTGCGTTTTGGCAGTTTAAATATATCAAAAACGATGAGTGTTTGAGCACTCATCAATCCCCCACACTGAACTATTGCTAGTCCCTAGCAATCTTTTTAGAAAACTTGATGGATTTTAAACTCTTTACCAAAAGCCATCACTCCTGGAGTAGCCAGGTGTAAGAACTGTGGCACACCTGATAACCGTGTGATTTTGAGCAAACCACCAGCTTTCAACGGATTTGTTAAGTCTTTACCAAGAGCCGTTTGCTCCTGGACTAGCCAGCATCTTGATGGACCTAGTCAACATCTTGGTGAGCTGATTACCAATTATGGATTTTCGCTGCCTTTACCACAAGCCATAATCTTGCGGGCTAGCCAACTCATTCACTTTATAGGATATGGGGAGCTGAGGAACCATACAATTTTGGGCAAATTGCAAGCCGCCAACGGATTTGATTTATCTTTACCAAGAGCCGTTTGCTCCTGGATTAGCCAATCCCTTTGTCGGTTAGACCTGGCGGACTGATTACCACAAAAATTTTGAAATAAAGTGAAAAATTTTGAAAATTTTGTCCAAAAACGGGGGTATTAGAAAATATTTTGATAAAATTTGTTAGAATTTCCCCCCCACACTTAGAAATGAATATTGTCCTCAATATTCAAAGTCCCGGCTATTATGCCGATTCTTTGAACGAAAAAAAACCAAGATTCGAATCTAACTGTGGACATACCAATTTTCACTTTATTTCTATATATATACAACTTTTTTTTTTTTTTTTTTTTTTTTTGAGAGCTTTATATACATATATACATTTTTTTCAAATAGCGGGGGGTTGGCCATTCCCCCACACTAGGTGGTAGAAAATAGAAAGAATCAGAGATACGGGTGAAAACCCTTATTGTTGCTAATTTTTGTTCATCGAGTCGCTAGCTTGACTCGATCCCCGAATTCAATTGTCCTTGGGGAAAATGTGGAAGAGACCATCTCAATCGGTCTTTCACTCAAGATGTTTTGATAAACATTTAAGTACATGAAAGTTTCACTCCGAAAGAGATATATCTTGACCCAACCTACAAATGATAAATGAAAATGCCAAGGTCAAAGATAATATCCTCACTCATGAATGAGTGAAGGATAGGGGCAATCACCTTTAAGGTGAAAGACAGAGAGATCTGTATGAGAACTTCATCCTCAAGAAATGCATGTTCAAGAGGAGGAGTCATGTCCTTAAGCCTGATCTCAGGAGATCATCAGTTTTCTCAACTGAATTGATTTCCATATTATGAAGTTGCATGGAAGGGAGGGGGAATTAGATTTTATCATTTAACAAACTTTATAGAAAAAGAATGCCCCCCTCGGGATCAAGATAGTTGTCATTAACCTCGTCAGGAATTGAACTATCTAGATCCAGAAAAACCTCGAGCTCTTCCAAAATGAAATCACTTTCCTCACCGGTGTGAGAGAAAGGGAAGAGTCGGAAATGATTGGTTGAGAAATTGGAGTGGGATTGCCACTCACAGAATTATGAATGTTCATGCCTTAAGGCGAATCTAAGAATCCTCGAAGGAAACCCAGAAAAGGTGAGAAGAATCTTTTTAATTTTTGATTTTCTAATATAAAAAGAAAGGGAAAATGTTTTTGTATTTTTATTTTTTTATATATATGTACAAAGGAAAAGAAAAGAAAACAGGGAAATCCTTAACAACCGCCCCTCGAAAGGGAATCTGGGTTTGACAGAGCTCAGTAACTGTAAACAGCCAACAACCAAATGTTGTAACTGAGGGACTTATCAAACTGGGCAAGTTGTGTGCAAAGGAAAAATGTTTTTTGTATTTTATATTGTTTATGAAATGAAATATGATATATGTAATCACTACCTCCCAGGCTAGTGTCAGGTTTACCACGCTAGCTAATCACTTGTGAATGATTAACTGTAATAAATATGCCCTGACAGCCCGGGAATTGAATGATAAAGTATATATAATATACATACAAGGATAGATATTTTAACTAAATACAAATTCGTTATACGCAGCACAGCCTCCCCGGCAGCGGCGCCAAAAATTGATTGAGCCTAAACCACCTAACTTATATTGACCAAGGAATGGTCAACAAAGTCAAATAGCCTAGATCAATGCTCCGCGGAATATAGTGTTTCCCCGGGTCGTTATGTCCCGACGAGGCTATGACGTTCTGAATACAACGAAGGTGTGTTCTGGGGATATTAAATATAAAAACAGGAATCTGATTGACGAACACTAGGAATGTGAATAGCAATAACTCTGTCACAGCTATGTCATTTAAGAAACGTGCAATCAGAAACCTTAAAATGTGAAAGTATTTACAAACGTACGTTTAAGTTCAAGTAAACGTAAACGTACAAAACGCATAAAACAAAACTTTTCCAAAGAGGGAATTTGCATGCCTAAACGGCTTAAATGCAAATTAAAAAAGAAATAAAATAAATAACTATATTTACAAAGTTGTTATTATAGTACGAAAACTTAGAAACCTAAAACGTGTACGTAAACGTTTAAATAAACGTCTACGTACAAAATAAAAAGTGAATACCATCAAATATAAGTCCCACAAATGTGAAAATTATATTTTTGGAATCCTAAAAGGATAAGAAAATTATTAGAAAATTAAAACTTATTTTTATACTATGTACTTAATTATTATTAATTAAAAACTATTATTTACTATTTAATAATTACCTAAAAATAAGAAAATGTGAAATAAAGCTAACAAAAATAAAATTAAAACTTAGAAAAGTCTAAAATAATATAAAAGAAATTTTGAAACTAAAAATATATTTATTATACAAGTAATCTATTTATTATTAATTATTTACTATTATTCTAATTACTAATAAGATTATTTAATTATTATATATACTAAATAAGCAAACAAAAATCTAAAACTTTTTATATAATTCTAAAGTACTTATAAGAAGCTAAGAAAAATATAAAAACTATATTTTATATACAAAAATAAGAAAACTTAATTAAAAACTATTATTTATTAATTAGACTAATTAAACTACTATAATTATTATACATACTAAACTAATTATTAAAATTATAAAACTTTTTATAAAACTTCCTAACCATCTCAGGAATCCATAAAAAATATAAAAAGTATAAATAAGCTGATTTAAAAATTAAATACTAGTTATTATTTAAAAGAAATATAAACTATATTAATTATTATAAATAGTATATGAACAGTAAAAAATGTGAAAAAATTACAAAAAGTATATAATGTTATGAAGAAGCTAGGAAAAATAAAGTGGGGGCACCAGCTTATTCCAATAAGCTGGAATAAGCCACACAGTCCAAATAAGCCAAAGGGCCAAAACTACTATATGTATATTGTTTTTGCAAGTATATTCGGAACTGGTGCCCCAGTGCAATGGAAGGGGTGTGTGTTATAAGCATGATACTAGCGAGAGGTCACAGGTTCGAATCCAACACACACCCATTTTTGCTAATTATTTTATTTTTTCATTTTTCTTTTTGCAAAACTTTCTAATAAGCTATAATATACAACTTTAACAAAGACAACTTTTCAAAACATGGAAATAAGCTCTGTGTGAGCTTATTTCCACCTCAGTTGGCTTTTTAAGCTTAAGCTTCTAAATAGAAGCTATCACTTAGTGTTAAAGCTTGGTTTTTGGTATTATCTTTTTATAAAACTATATATATACAGATATTATACATATTTGATGAAAATGAAACTTTATAAACAAAGGAAATAAGCAATTCGGGGATTATAAGCTTATGCAGTGAGCTTTTTGCTCACTGTTTGGCTTATAAGCTTTGAATAAGCTTAACAAAAGAAACAAAAGGAAAATAGTATGTGTGTACATGTCTATGAACAAGTATAAACAAGTTTGGTGCACTGGGATTAAGCAAATAAGCTCACATAAACAAATAAGCACATCCCAGCACACTCATATCCAAACATCCCCTGCAGCCTCAAATAAGAACCAAATAAGCTTATCAAATAAGCTCAAAAGCCAAAACTGAGAGTTGTAGTAGCAAGGCATGTTGGCAAGCTTTCCAAAAAGCCCAAGCTCACCTAGTGGGGTCCACTAGGGAGCTTGTGAGAGGCTTATGAAAAAAAGCTCCAAATTGACTGAATGTACTGGGTGACCAGTATAGACAGAAAAGTGGGACAAACAAAAAGTCATCTGCAAGCTTATAAAATAAACTGGAAATTGTAAAACAAGACTTGGATGTTAAAGTTTGCTTGGTTAGCTCCTGAAAGAAACTAAGTTTGCAAGCTAAGCTCCAAGGATGAGCTTTTAAAGAGCTTATGAAGATGGTGTAATTTTCCTGAGTATGTTGTATACTCAGGAGAATGTGACAAGAAGTTTGGGTAGAAAAAGCTGTACAAATTAAGCTAAAAAGGGAAAATAAGTATGCACATAACAAATAAGCTAGAAGGGCTTCATATAACAATAATTGCCACAGCCATAAGTCCAAAGATCAACAAGCTTGAAGCTTGTTAAAATGGGCTTGTGACTGTGAGACAGGGCAAAAACACTTAAAAAAAAGCATAAAAATAAGCACTTAAACATCAAAGATAAAAATTAACAAAAATATATTAAGACAGCTAAGCAACAGTACTACAAAACCCTAAAAGCATTTAGACTAATTCTAGTTAACAAACACTCAACAAAATTCAACATTTTATTCAAAAACAGAAATATGGAATTTTGACTTTTGAACAAAACTTGAAAAGTTGACTAATATGGATTTACAATCCAATTTACTGACAGATTATGACATAATATGATATGAGAACATGAAACTAACAAAAATAATCAACATTTAAACACATTATCGTAATTTAGACATGGAAATTTAAACAGACACAAACTTAGACAGATTTAAAAGCAAAGTTGACTAAAACCTAAATAGAACTTGGAATAGATACTTAACTGAGTTAAAAGGACATTAGCAATATACAATCAAACAAGAACAATGTCACTAACACCTATTATAACAGATTTAGACAGCAATCAACCAGTGAGAACTGAGGAAAATTTGAAAAAGAATATAACTGTGAGAGACATGATCACTAAGCCTAAATGGCTGTCAAACCTTCCAATAACCTAGTAATCATGCAGGCACAGCAATAAACCTCTCAAACAGGTTCAATCCACTAAATCATTCCAAATCCAAACATCCCTTTAAATTACATATGTCACATGTTTTTCAAAGTGATCAATGAATATGAACATAAACCTGCTTCCAAACTCTATATTACCATATAACAAACATAAATAGACAAATAAACAACAATTGTAACAACAATAACAAAGAATTACTCATAATCCATTTTCATGGTGAAAACTGGCATATAAAGTAACTACTCAAACTGACACATGAACATACAATATTATACCTTAAAAACATTAAACAACAACCATAGAACAAGAAAACACAAAGAATACTGGAAATAGACAAGTGAACAGTAAATTGCAAAATTTATGAAAAAGCTTACAAATGAGGAAGTGGACTGAGATTAGAAACCAAAGACAAGGATTCACCTAAAAGCTTCCCATTAAGCTCCTAATACCCATAGCATTCCAAACTCAACCCTGCTTCATCATCTTCTTCATTATCCCACTGATTTTTAATTATTTTTCTATTTTCTCTATTTTTTAACATTTTCTTAATTAAAAAGACCATAGGCAGTTTATAAGACTCCAAAAGCTTGCAAAAGCTTACTGAGAGCTATGTAGTGTTTTATAAAGTCCTCTAAACATCTTTGATCAAACAGAATTTAAAGACAAGGAATTTAAATGACATTTAAATTTAAAACATGAAATTAAAAAGTGGAACACATTAAAGCTGTAAAGATTGTTATATTAAACTTGTCAAGGTTTATTACAACAATGAAAAACTGTAAATGACATGGTAATTTAAAGATAAGCATAAACACTACTCTACGTGACAATGGTTTAAGGCCAAAGTATCTTCTCCTTTCTTTCTTCTTCCTTTTATAACCTTTTGCACTCCATTTGGTATCCCCTTTAACCTCTGACCAAATCCCAGCCTTTAATTTAGCCTTTGAGCCATCCTAGCCATTGATTGTATTTTTCCCGCCAAAAGATTTATATGGCAATACTGAGTGGTGTTAGGCGAGGTATTTAATGTGGTGGTGGGGGTTGGTTAAGTTGGTGAGAGGGTATTAAGTGTGGGGGCTGGTTGGTGAAAAGGTGAGAGGGGGGGGGGGGGGGTTGGACACAAGCCTGGTTTTGCGCTTCTGTGTTGGGGAAGAAGATGGGTCAAAGGTCGTTTGACCTTTTGACCGTTTGACCCTGGGTGGGAGTTAATAAAAAGGGAGTGGGCCGGGTCTTTGTGGTGGATTGGGCCTAGGGGGGTTGGATTGGGTAAGGATTTTGGATTTGGTGTTGGGTTAAGATATTAAAGGATCCGGATGGTTTGTAATTTCAACAAGGACCATTTTTGTAATTTACCAAACCTCAAGGACTGAAATTGCAGCTTTTCCCAATGTATACCAAGGACCAAATTTGTTATAATTACAAAGTTCCAAAACCATTTTTCCATTTTTCAAACTTCAAAATTTCCCAGGGACCTATTTTACCATTTTTGGATTTTCAGGGACTAAACTTGTAATTTTGGAAAACTTGATACCCAAGTGTAATTTTTATGATTATTTGTCTTTTAAAAACTTGGGATGACTTTTTCCTTTCAAAATAAATGCATAGGGACTAAAGTTGACAAGTTTTGAAACTTGGGGGACTGAAACTGCCAATACTGCAAACTTTGTACGTTTTTTTCTTTGTTTTTGCACATTTTGCATTTAAAACACATAAAACACAATCCCTGGGATAATTTAAGTATTTTGATATCTTTTTGATTGTTTTTGTGCGTTTTGGCAGTTTAAATATATCAAAAACGATGAGTGTTTGAGCACTCATCAAAAGGCTTTCTTTAAAAACTTCTAAATTGGCTCGTACAGAAATGGAATTCCAACAGTGGTTTTTTTTCTTAAATTTCAATGAAACTTTGAAACTTTAAGCAACTAATCTACATCACATTTAACCAACCTAAATAAGCTAATAAGCACAAATGCAAACATAAACAACCAAAAGCTTAGGAGACACTACAACTACAACAAAGAACCAAACAAGAAGAAAAATTTAAAAAAAAATCAAATAGCTCAGCTGAGCTAAGAACAAGTAATTGCAGCAGAAGTGGTTAAAAACAGGCCAAAAGAAGGCTTATCAATAAGCCTAAATAAGCAGTTTGGGCAAAACTAAAAGCAATCCTAAATAGTCTACCTATGTGGCTTTCTAAAGCTACAAACCCCAATACCTAACACTTCCAAAGCAAATTCCAATAACCAAATCAACTCCAAATCCCAATTTTCTTTTCGATTTAGATGCACAAGCTGGCAAACATCTAAAATCAACAAACCCTACTGATTTCCATTCATTTATGAATCCTAGAGCTTGATTTGAAATTGACCAAAAATCTGAGTATGCAATTTGACTTTTCAAGAAATTTATACTCAAGTTGACTTTTATGAATCCAAGCTGCCCCTTATTGATTAATCAATGTGTATTAAACCTAATTGAAGTTGAATCAAGCTCTCTAAACTGATTTTGGATTGAATTCAAAGGTGTGAAGTACAAAACCATTAATAGCTAGGCTGCCATGTGATTGAATACTTAAGTTGGACTTTTTCTTTAAAAGTGAGCAAGAAGATGGTTAATTTGGACTATATTGATCTTAAGGACAACAAATAAATAGAACCTAAATCTTAGTATCAACAATACTCAAGCAGGAATGCTACTTCCAAACACCCCCTTAAACACAGATTTGGAGATTTAATGAAGTAATTTGAGAAATTAAACCATTCAGCCACTAAGTTAACTTATACTATTCCTAAATGAGTATAAATAAACAGAAACAAACAACTCACAATAACAATAACTGAGAAAAACAGGCTTTGCAAAAATAAAAGGGAATGGAAGCTCAATTCTTACAAGAGGTCCCAAGCAAAAGTCAGTGTGAACTAGACCCCAAGTACAAACCTATTGCTCCCATGAGCACTAAACCATGCTTTCTTCCATGCCTCTCTTCTCCATTAACCATTGTTCACCATTTTTTTTTTATTTTCTTTGATTTTCTTGGTATTTTTCTGTTTTCCTTTTTTTTCTTTGTGAGTTTCTGTTGATACAAGGCTAAAAAGCTTTTGAATAATTTACAAAAGTAGCTGAGAGTAACTAAAACACAAATAGGAGTAAGTAACCAAACTTTGCAAGTAAATGAGAAAGTTGAGTAAAATTGGAATTTCTTGAAAACTAAAATGTTACTGGAATTAAATTAAAGTAGAAGCATTACAATTGAAAATAAAACATAAAACAAAAAATTACAAGGAATTCAATGCCTCAATGGCTTACAACTATCCTCTATTTATACTAAGTGTCGAAGTTGTTCATTCTCCCTTTGTGTGCTTCTTCTGTGAGTGCAAATAGCACAAAAAGTGTCATTGTGAGCTCCTGATCAAATCCCCACCATCAATTTAAAGTATAATTGATCCTGTCCATTGATGTCATTTTGGCGGGAAAACAAATGGGATGAGTTTTGGATTGCCAGAGTGGCAATTGTAGTTAGGTAGGGTTTTGAGAGGCGGGAAATGGTGATAGTGGGTTGGGGGACTGTATTGGGGAGATTTTGAGGTGAAGTTGAGTGTGAGAGAAGATGGTCAGGGGTGATGGTATTGTATCTGGGTAAAAGGGGGTGAGAGGTGGAAGAAGGGGATATTTGTTTGACTGGGGTGTGGACTTGTTGACTGCATTGACCGAATTTTATTAAGGGTAATGGGCTTTGTGTTGGGCTGGGTATAGGGTGGATTTGGTTTAGGCTTAAAGGAGTCCATTTGGTGTTGTAACTTATTAAATCACAAGGACCATTTGTGTAATATTCTGAAAGTTAAGGGATCAAATCTGCCATATCTTCCAAACTTCTACCAAGGACCATTGTTATCATTCCATAATTTTCCAAGGATCATTTGATCAATTTTCTTCAAAGAATAATTCCCGAGTCACTTTTGTCATTTTTCCAAACTATAGGGACCAAAGTTGTACAACTTCCAAACTTTTCACTTCAGGGACTAAACTTATTCATTTTTGAAAGCTTTTTACCCAAATATCATTTTTGACTTCTTTTGACTTTTAAAAAACTTGGGTTGACTTTTCATTTGAAATAAACGCTTAGGGACTAGTTTTGACAATTTTTGAAAGTTGGGGGACTGAAACTGCCAATTATGTAAACTTTGTTTGTTTTTCGTTTGTTTTCAATCATTTTGCATTTGAGACATATAAAACACGATCTTTGGGATATTTTCATTATTTTGATGCGTTTCTGAGTGTTTTCACGTGTTTTGGCAGTTAAAATACGGTAAAAATGATGAGTATTTACACACTCATCAATCCCCCACACTTGAGTATTGCTAGTCCCTAGCAATCTTTTGTGAAAATGAATGGATTTGAGATCTCTTTACCAAAAGCCATCACTTCTGGAGTAGCCAAATGTTTCGGTTCAAGTAAGAATTACGGTCCATTTGATAACCATATGATTTTGAGCAAACCATAAGCTTCCAACGGTTTTGATTTGTCTTTACCAAAATCCGTTTGCTTCTAGACTAGCCAACTCTTGATGGACACAGTCAACATCTTGGTGAGTTGATTAACAATTATGGTTTTTCTACTGCCTTTACCACAAGCCATAATCTTGCGGGCTAGCCAACTTTTTCACTTTTTGGGATACGGCAAGTTGAGATACCATACAATTTTGGGCAAATTGAAAGCCATCAACGGGTTTGAGTTATCTTTACCAAGAGCCGTTTGCTCCTGGATTAGCCAATCCTTTTGTCGGTTAGACTTGGCGGACTGATAACCATAAAAATTTTGAAATAAAGTGAATTTTTTTTTAAAATTTTAGGCCAAAAACGGGGGTACTAGACGGTATAATTTGATAAAATTCGCTAGAATTTTCCCCTGCCCCACACTTAGAACGTAAGAAGATAATATTAAAAGCTAATTGTGGGAATGCCATTTTTTTCATTTTTCACTTTATTTATACAACACACACATTTTTTTTGAAGATATTGCAAACAACTGCGGGGGGTGGCCACTCCCCCACACTTAGGTGTTAGAAAGTAGAAAGAAATTAGAGACACGGGTGAAAACCCATGTTGTGCTACTGTTTTTGTTTATCGACTCGCTAGCTTGACTCGATCCCCGAATTCATTGGTCCATGCGGAAAGTTTGGAGATCCGGAACAACCACGGGTGGTATGTCCCCTCCAAAGTAATGCTTTAACCGATGCGCATTTACTTTGAAATTTGGACCGTCATGTTGAGATAACTCGACGGTACCATATGGAAAAACTTTGGCAACGGTGTAAGGCCCAGTCCAGCGGGTTTTAAGCTTACCCGAAAATATCTTCAATCTAGAGTTAAAAAGAAGGACTTGGTCACCAACGTTAAAAATGCGGTTTTTGATTCTGGAGTCGTGGATCTTCTTTGTTTTCTCTTTGTAGATTAAAGAGTTTTCGTACGCTTGATCACGAAGTTCATTAAGTTCATTGAGTTGAACTTTCCTATGATCACCCGCAGACTTGAGATCAAAATTTGCATTCTTCAAAGCCCAATAATCCTTGAGCTCGAGCTCAATCGGTAGATGACATGCTTTTCCATACAAAAGCTTATAAGGAGTACACCCGATGGGTGTTTTATAAGCTGTGCGAAAAGCCTATATAGCGTCATCTAGCTTATCCGACCAAGAGGCACGGTTTTCGCCTACGGTTCTTTCAAGAATTCTTTTAAGACCACGGTTTGAAACCTCCACTTGCCCACTCGTTTGTGGGTGATAAGCGGTAGTAAGTCGGTGAGTTACACCATACTTGAGCATGACTTTTGCAAATTGGTCATTGCAAAAGTGAGTACCGCGATCACTAATTATAGCGCGGGGAGTTCCAAACCTAGCAAATAGAGACTTTAAAAATTTTACAACTACTCGAGCATCGTTAGTTGGGAGAGCTTTAGCTTCGATGCATTTTGACAAATAGTCAACTGCCACGAGTATGTACTTGTTCCCTCGTGAAGACGGGAACGGCCCCATAAAGTCTATGCCCCAAACGTCGAAGATTTCACAAACTTGGATGACATTTTGTGGCATCTCATCCCGTTGTGTTATCTTTCCTTGACATTGACATGAGTCACAAGATTTGACTAAGTCATGGGCGTCTTTGTAAATGGAGGGCCAATAAAAACCCGAATCAAATACTTTTCGAGCGGTGTAGTTCGGGCCATGATGTCCCCCGGTGGGTCCATTATGACAAGCCCTAAGAATTTCCATGACTTCTTGGCCATGAACACACCTATGAATGACCTGATCCGCACAAATTTTGAATAGATAGGGATCGTCCCAAAAGTAATGATTCACATCTTTGAAAATTTTGTTCTTTTGGTGGGACGACATCCCTTTGACAACAAAATTCCCCGCATGGTAGTTTGCAAAGTCGGCAAACCATGGGGTACTAGAATCACCATGAGAAGAAATCACATTGAGTGTCTCAAGAGGAAACGTTTCATTTATTTCCTTTTTCTCGAGGACACTTTGATGAGGGTTTTCCAATCGGGAAAGATGGTCAGCAGTGAGGTTCTCGGCTCCTTTCTTATCACGAATGATGATATCAAACTCTTGTAGGAGGAGAACCCAACGGAGCAATCTCGGCTTTGCATCTTGCTTGGCAAAGAGATATTTGAGAACCGAGTGATCCGTGTACACTATGCATTTAGTCAAGATTAAGTATGGCCAAAACTTCTCAAACGCATACACCACGGCTAGTAATTCTTTTTCCGTTGTGGTGTAGTGAGCTTGAGCTTCGGTCAAGGTTTTGCTTGCATAATGAATCGGCTGAAAATGCTTGGTTTTTCGTTGCCCCAAGACCGCACCTATGGCAAAGTCACTTGCATCACACATAAGTTCGAAAGGTACGTCCCAATCGGGGGCAACTAGAATTGGTGCCTCGGTAAGCTTTTTCTTAAGAGTTTGAAAAGCTTCGATGCACTCATCAGAAAAGACAAACGGAGTTTCTTTTTCAAGAAGTCGGGTCATAGGCCTAGCTATCTTTGAGAAATCTTGAATGAATCTATGATAGAAGCCGGCATGACCCAGAAAACTCCGAACACCTTTGACGGTTGTGGGAGGAGGAAGTTTAGCAATGACATCGATTTTAGCCTTGTCAACCTCAATCCCGCTCTTAGAAATCTTGTGGCCAATGATAATTCCTTCCTTGACCATGAAATGACTTTTCTCCCAATTTAGACTAAGATTGCTGTCTTTACACCTTTGGAGCATTTTGTCTAAATTGGAGAGACACGATTCAAATGAATTCCCAACGATCGAAAAATCATCCATGAAGACCTCCATTGTTTTCTCGATCATGTCGTGAAAAATGGCCATCATGCATCTTTGAAACGTGCCCGGAGCATTGCACAAGCCAAAAGGCATGCGTCGATAAGCAAATGTTCCATATGGACACGTGAAAGTCGTTTTCTCTTGATCTTGAGGGTCGATGGGAATTTGGAAATAACCCAAAAAACCGTCAAGGAAACAATAGTATTCGTTTCCCGCCAATCTTTTGAGCATTTGATCCATGAAAGGTAGAGGAAAGTGGTCTTTGCGGGTGGCGTCATTTAACTTTCGATAGTCAATACAAATACGCCAACCCGTTACCAATCGAGTAGGAATCGACTCGTTATCATCATTTTTAACTATCGTTATGCCACCCTTTTTGGGCACAAAATGAACGGGACTCACCCAAGGACTATCTGAGATAAGGTAAATCAAACCGACATCAAGAAGTTTTATGACTTCTTGCTTGATAACCTCATGTATTTTTGGATTTACCCTTCTTTGTTGTTGAACCGCCGGTTTAAAGTCATCCTCCATCAAAATCTTGTGCATACAAAATTCCGGGTTATTACCCTTGATGTCAGAAAGTTTCCAAGCAATGGCTCGCTTGTGTGACTTTAAAACCTTGAGGAGAGCGGTTTTATTTTCCTCATTCAAGTTTTTGGCAATTATGATGGGAAACTTATCGTCCCCCTCCAAAAATGCATACTCGAGATGAGGTGGAAGTTCCTTGAGTTCAACCTTGGGGAAGTCATCAGTTTTTTCAACATTTTTGACCTCCTCGATATGAAGTTCTTTTGGAAGGTGAGGGGGTGAAGGATCTTCATTCAACAATTTTTCAAGCATAAGTATATCCCCCTCGGAATCAAGATAGTTACTATCAAACTCGTGTGACATTGAGTTATCTTGGGAAAGATAAGCATCGACCTCTTCCAAAAGAAAGTCACTTTCCTCAAATGGAGTATGAGAAGGGGAAGAGACATCGATGGTAGAATTAATTGATCCTTGCACATTTAACACTTCTTCAAAATATTCATCGCATGTAACATTGATGACATCAATTTGGTTAATTGCTTCTCATTCAAGGTCGAGAAGATCTTTTGAAGTGTTTTCAATGTTAATGACCAATATTTCATCGCCAACTCTTAGAGTCATTTCACCTTCAAAGACGTCGATTAATGCACGAGCCATTTTCAAGAATGGTCTTCCCAAAATGAGGGGAACACGAGGATCGGCATCAAAATCAACGACTACGAAGTCGACAGGGAAATGGAACTTGCCAACCTTCACAAATACATCTTCAGCAACACCCAGTGGACGAGTGATGGAACGATCCGCAAGCTCGAGAGTCATGCATGTAGGAGTAAGTTCGGGAAGTAAAAGTTTTTTCCACACTGAATGAGGCATTTGGTTGATGCTAGCGCCAAGATTGGCCAAGGCGAAACATTCAACCATTCCTGGAAAAACATAAGGAATGAGGAATTTTCCAGGATCTTCGAGCTTCTCGGGAAGCTTCTTTAGTATAACTGTGGAGCAATTCTCATTTAGCGGAGTCCTTGCCATTTCAAATAACTTTACCTTGTTGCTTAACAAGTTTTTGATAGTTGAAGCAAATTTTGGCATTAACATGATAGCATCCGTGAAGCTTATGTCAAAATGTAATTCTTGGAAGATTTGCAAGAACTTGTCCAATTGGTGACTGATGAGTACTCAAACACTCATCGTTTTTGATATATTTAAACTGCCAAAACGCACAAAAACAATCAAAAATATATCAAAATACTTAAATTATCCCAGGGATTGTGTTTTATGTGTTTTAAAAGCAAAATGTGCAAAAACAAAGAAAAAACGTACAAAGTTTGCAGTATTGGCAGTTTCAGTCCCCCAAGTTTCAAAACTTGTCAATTTTAGTTCCTATGCATTTATTTTGAAAGGAAAAGTCAACCCAAGGTTTTAAAAGTCAAAAATCACTAAATATTACACTCGGGTCACAAGTTTTCCAAAAATTACATATTTTGTCCTTAAAAATCCAAAAATGGCAAATTAGGTCCCTGGGAAGTTTTGAAATTTTGAAAATTGGAAAATTACAAAAATGGTTCTTGGAGTTATGGTTATTGGCAACATTGGTCCTTATGGTTACTTTTGAGAAATTACCATTTCAGCCCCTCATCTTTTCCAAAATTACAAAAATGGTCCTTGTGCACTAATAGTTACCAAACCGGACCCTTTTGTTAATATTAAACCCAAAACCAAACTACCCTTATCCAACCCATCCCCTAATCCAGTCCACAAATTCCCAGCCCACCACAATTACCCGGCCCACTCCCTTTTGTTATAATAGCCACGCAAGTCAAACAGTCAACCGGGTCAAACACCCGGTCAACGTCTTCAACCCCCAACACAACCGCGCAAAACCAGGGACAAAATCCCCCCCTCCTCACCTTTTCACCAACTCAAACCCCCACAATTAATTCCCACACCTAACAAACACACCACAATAAATTCTAACACCAAACCCCCCACCAGAACCACTCAGAATTGCTCCATTGTTTTTTGGCGGGAAAATTCAATCCAATGGCTAGGATTGATCAAAGCTCAATTGAAAGGATGGGATATGGTCAAGGGTCAACAAGGATACCACTGGGACTTTAAAAAATCAAAAAGAAGCCATGTGGGAGAAGATAAGACTTATTTTATTTTCGTTATATATATTGTAGCTCTTACATGAGCCTTGGTGTGTAATTTTTTAGTTTTAAGTCATTGTAGTATCTAATTTTACTTATGTAATTTGTTTTTAAGTTAATGAAGCATCTGTTTTAAGTTCATTCCATTTTACAAGTTTTCAAGTTACTTTAGAAGTTTCAAAGCTTTGTTCCAGGTTTCTCATTAATATTTAGTTGATTGATTACTCACATAATCAATCTGGTATCTGTTTTATACAAGTCTTTCAAGTATTAAGAAGGGTTTTTACTAAGTTTAAGAAAAATAGCAAAAATACTAAATAAATAAAAATAAAATAAAAAAATTAGTGAAAAAGAAGAAGAAAGCATGGAGCACAGTGTATTATGGATGGCTGTGGGTTAGGGGTTTGTGGAAACCATTAAGAGTTGGTATTGGGTCCTTGGTTCATAAAAAAGTGCTTGGAAGGCTTATGTAAGCTCACTGTTTCAAACTTCACTCTCTCTAGTAGTTTAGTTGTTGTTGTTGTCTAAGATACTTAATTATTGCTTGTCATAATAATTGTATTCAGTATATTGCATTATGGTTTCTTGTTGACCTAGTTTTACTCAGTTTCAATGTTAAAAGGAGTGTTTGGATGATGTCTGTTTGTACCTTGCAACTAGTATAATTGTGCATCTCTGTGTTTTGATCAGTTATTGGGGTGGATATAGGCTCAAGGAAACAACTTGCATGTTTACTAATACACACAAAAGTCAAATAACAAGAAATTACTCACCACAGTTAACTGTGGTGAGTTTTCAAGTCCATAACTCATCACAACCTTGCATAAGTTGGTCATTTACTTAAATTAGTCTTAATATACCATAACTAAACAAGTTTGATCATAAAATCAGCTGTCTAAGTTCATAAAAGTCAAATCTCACAATTTCTCAAAAAGTCAAAAGGTACAAATGCAGATTTTTGTCAAAATAGCATGAATTGATTTGAATTTTATGTTGTGATCCAAGGCTTGAAATTTGTTGTGTGTTTACACTATCAGCTGAACTTTGGATTTTCACAATTGTTATAATTTTGTGATTTTTTCTTGGGTACCAAATCACCCTTTGAAGTTGACTGCAGGGCAGAGACCTTGCCCTGTCTCAGCAGACTTGTTCCACCCACCCAACTTTGGTGGTGGTTTGTGACTGACCCAGTGGGTCCCACACCTCAGACTTTTCACCTTTCAACCCCCTCCTACCAAGGAATGTATATTGACCAGTAGTTTGACCTCTAGACCAGTGGACCCCACTTAACTTTGTGCCCAAAGCTTGTCCCCAAACTGTCTCAGAATGGAATAAGCAAACCAACTTATTTGTGATTATTGGCTTATTCAAGCAACTTATTTGGCTAATACTTGCTTATTCTAGTTCATTAAACTCAGAGAAACCAAAAGTTATCATTGTGGACCCCACACTCTTCATTTGAGCTTATTTACACCCTCAGTCAACAAAAGTCAACTGAGTGGACAAATAAGCACTCAAAGTGCTTATTTCTGGATTGTGTGAAAAGTGTTTTTATTAAAAGTCTTTATTTTTAGTGTATATTCAGTTTGGAAAAAGAAAAAACCAAAAAACTCAACTTTAATATTAGTGATAGCTTCTATTTAATAGGATTTATCAATTTTAATTTTCTTTTTAGCTTATTTATAAGAAATATATCAATTTGATATTTTTAGAAATTCTCTTTTAGGTTAAAGTAATTTTATAAATTTTTCCAGATTTTTATTTTGTCTTTTAGTGGTTTTTATAATTAATTCTAGTTTAATTAAGTTTTAATTAATATTAAGTAATTAAAATAGCATAATTAGATTTTATAAAGTATAACTTAGTTTTTATAATTTTTCTAACTTTTATTTTAGTTAAAACATTTTTACAAATTTTTCTAGAATTTATATTACTCATTTTCTATTTTTTATAATATAATTAGTTTAATTAGAAATTAATAAGTAATTAGGTTAATAATTAGTGAATTAGTTTAAAAATACATAAAATAAACTTGTTATAATTTTTTAGGATTCCTGTAATGGTTAATTAGATTTATAAAAATTTTCTTAATTATCTAAGTCCTTTTAGTATCTTTAATAATTCTAATTAATTTAATTAGTAATAAATAGATAATTAGTAATTAATTAATAATAAATAATTAAATAGTGTAAAAATAGCTTTTAATTTTCTTAAAATTTTCTTTAATTAATAGGATTGTAAAAATAATAATTTTACATTTGTAACCTTTCCAGTCCATCAGTTGTACTTTTCAATTTGTTCGTCTGTGTACGTTTTTAATTAAAATGTACGTTTTTAAGTTTTAGCTCAAATCCTTGTAATCCAAATTCCCGTAATCAATCACGTAGCTTTCCTAAGCTATATTTTTTAATAATTTCCAAATAATTCTGATCATAACCCTTTTCTGTGAATAATCACCCGATCACTAATACGCTAAAGTTACAATTCACACTTCAACGAGACTTAACGACCTGGTGATACCTTATATTACCCGGAGCATTGATCTAGGCTATTTGACTTTATTGACCATTACTTGGTCAATATAAGTTGGTGGTTTAGCGTCAATCAGTGACTAGCCTTTTCACGAAGCTTTTGACCGTTTAAACGTGATGGATAGGGTATTGAAGCTTTGGATTGAACGGGATTTTCCGAGGGTTCAAAAACAACTCCCGTTTTGGATTTGGTTTTTGGGACAACATGAGGTTGGACGTGTGCGGTACTTGGTGGACTAGTAATTTGCACTTTGTCCTTTGTCACCTCATGTTCACGTTCCACTACCTTTGGAGGAGAAGTAGAAGAGGTAGTAGGAATCGTGGGTCCATTATAAGAAACACCACTACGGGTTATGATCGCCTTTACATCGCCCTTCAGGTTGGTGATCGTGTTGTGTTGGATCGTGAACACCTTGAACTTGTGTTAATATGATACTTTGAGTAATACCACTAAGTATGCGGAATCTACTTAATGATACTTAGAAGATTGATTGTGAATGAAACAGTTATATGTATGTGAGAACAATGTATGTAACAAACGAATAGCTCCAATATTATTTATGATAATAATACGAGTGATCTATGATATGACTAGGGTTACACCTTGAAGCTCTAAGAAAAACGTATATGAAAGTTATCTCTAACCTTTAACCTAGGATCTCCTTTTATAAAACAAGGAGTCCTCTTCTACAAGATAAGTATAATGCTAATAGAATAAGATATACACAAGATCTATTCTATATTTATCTCTACGCGTTTCTCTAACAGTTATCTACTTAGCAGTGGTAATATATGTTCTTGCAGTGGTAATGAGTTTCCACTGCAAGTACATTCTTCAGTAGTTGTAACATCTTCACTAGCCGTGGTAACTGTTAGTATAATTCCCAACAATCCTCTCCTAAACTTATGATTTATAAGTAAATCAACAAGTTTCTTCAAATAGTCAACATAATGAGGATATGGGAATTCTTCCAAACACTTATCTTCTTATTCTTAACTCATTAGCAGCTCTTGAATATTGATCTTGAATCTTCTGAATCAAAGTTCTAATCTTTTCATTATCTGAATAAACTCTCAACTTTGATTTCAACATTGCAGAAAGAGTTGTAGCTCTTAGTGGATATTCCTTCTCAGCAAACATAAACACATCCACTTTATCTGTTGTAGAAACATGATGAACCTCACATTTATCAAAATATGTCCATGTAGTATTCAAGTCTGATGAATCAAACTTCCAATACTTATCATTAAGATCTGGTTCATATAGTCTTCTTAAATCAACCCAGAGCTGCATTTCTTTCCTATCCTTTAGAGTTTCAACCTTGAATCTTTCATTAACAAGCTTCCAAAGAGTATCAAGATCATCTCTGTCACATGCTTTAAGAAGATCTTCAAACTGAATGAATGATGAAGATTCTCCTCCCAGTCTTATAATCTTCCAAGTAGAAACAAAAGTCTTTGCTGTGTACACTTTCCAATCAATAATTGGATGTTTTGTTTGTAAAGTATCTGGGTAGAAATCTTCTTCTTCAACAATGATAATAGCACTTTGTAAATCTTCTGCACATATCCCAGATTGAGATTCTTTCTCTTGAGAAACTTTCACCCTTTTTGTGACATGATCTTTAATATTTGAAGCTTTCCTTTTACTTTGTTTAAATCTATCAACTTCTTCAAAATCAATAGGTCTGAAGCTACTATCTTGCCTTTTAGTTCTGTAGTAGATACCTTCAATTCTTTCATGAGACATACCTTTGAAATCAGCCATCTTCCAAGTTCCAACATGACAGCAAAATACTTTCATCTCATGAATGATCTGTGCCTTTGTAGGTTGTCTCTGTTTTTTTTGACCGTTTCTGACTTTACCAATAACTTCATCCAGTGCTTGTTGATTCTTCATTTGAATGAAATCAGCCAATTGAGTTGTTCTTTGTTCTTCTGTCAAAGTCTTGTTAGCAACAAGCTCAATAGCTTTCTTCTTTACTACTGGATCATGATTAATCATTTGTTCAATCTCTTCTTCTGTTGGCACATATGAGAACATAGGAGGTTTCTCATGTAAGATAGTTGGTGGAATCACTGAGAGTGGTTGTGCCATCACTGCTTCAAGTTTATCTAACCTTTGTGCTTCCATAAAACCAGCAACTTCATCCTCCTTTTGCTTTTTCATATTTTCAATCTCTGCAGCTTCAAATTGTTCTGCCAATCTTGCATCAAAATCAATTTGAGCTTGATCTTTCTTGGAAATCTTTCTTGTATGCTCTTGTTCGGAACCAATCACAATTTCTTTACCTTTGACTGATCTTTTTCTGGCAGCTCCTTCCTCTGCAGTGGTAACTAATGGAACATCAGTGGTAACATTTTCACTTGCAGTGGAAATTATTTGATAAGTGGTAACATGGTCTGCTTCAGTGGAAATTTGTTGAGCAGTTCCAAGAATATCTTCAGAATGAAAACCAGTATCAACAACCATATCTTCAATATCTAATTTCCTCCCCTCAGTCTCAGCTACATCATCTTTTGCTTGAGCATTGTCAGAATCAGAAAGCTCAGCAAACATATCTTCAAAATTAGTACTCCTCCCCTTAATCTCTGCATCTGTTTTCCTCCCCTGTTTGGAAGAAGTTCCCAAACCATAACCAGAACCTGCAGAAAGATCATCATGTGGTGATGATGGAGAAGAAACTACAGCTTGAACATGTCTTTTCTTCTTGAGATTCTCAACTTCATTCTGCAACTTTTGAATCTCAGTCTTCAATAAATTCAACTCTGTGGCATGATGTTCTTTGGTCTGGGCCAGATCTTTCTCCAGAGTTTGAACCTGCTTGACTAATTTGGTACATAGTTCCATCAATTCAGTGAGTGTCACACTGCCCTCAACACTTCCAACTGTGTTACCTGTTGGGAGAGGTGAATCATAAGGCATTGATTCAGGCTCTTCTCTAGTTGGACTAGATTGAAGCCTTGAACCACCACTGCTTGTTCCTAAACCATAAGGGTCAGCAACATGCAATGTTGTCATGGAAGGAGTTGGCTGTTTTTGCCTCCTTTCATATGTGTGAGTTACAGCAGGGATATGTTGAATTTGTGGAACAGAAATAGTGGGTGTGTGATGGGATACAACTGGGATTGTTGCATCTTCACCCTGTACTTGAGCAATTTTAGCAATTATTTGAGGAAAAAGTGGATGAACCTCCCCATTCCAAAGATATGAGGCCTTACTCATGTTTTGAAAAACTTTAGGCTTAAGACAGGAAGGTTCATAAACTCTATTGTGATGTTGCAGTTGAAACTCATTTAACACTGCTTGCACAAATCTTGGATACATTAAAAATTTATATGGACTCTTTACATTGCCTTTCATGTTATTAAATATAAACTTTGAAAAATTGTAAGTCCTATCAGTTGCCAAACATACCAAAGGATAAGCCATGGTAGATGCAAATTGTTCATAAGAAGTTTGCTTAGGACTAAGGCAATGCAACAGAATATGTATCAAAAATCTCCAATGGGGACAAAAACATCCTTTTCTAAAAGTAACTTTTTGTTCAGATGTATCATACCCCATGGAAGCAATATGTTGAAAGATTTCGGAATTAGGTAATGTGATGATACCATTGAGATCATCCAATTGGAGAACTCTCCTCAAAGATGACTCAGTAACATCAATAATTACCCCATCCACTGTGGCTCTAAGAGCTTCCACAGATTCATGTGTGTCTCCCTGTTCAAGAGTGATGGACTCCACAGTGTTCCAGAACTGTTTGATATGAGAGACATAGATTGTGGGATTAAAAGTTAAGGAATACCTTATATGAGTTGTGTTTAGAAAATCCACAATCTGATGAAAAGCTGGGCCACTCTTGGCGTTTGACTTTTGTAGGTAAGCCACTTGGTTGTGTTCATCTGCAAACTTGAGAGTCACCATGATTTTGCGATTTGAGAGATAAAAGTGTTAGTAATCGAGAATAAAAAGGAAGCCGTATAATGATCAATTTATACTAATAGGGTTTTGAGGAAAACGCGTATGGTGAATTATCTATAGAATGATTTATCTTTAGAAAAGAATAAATAAAGTTTGGTAAGTAGATAATTCCCTAAAATTTTACCCTATTAATAAGGAAAGACAGTTATATTTGCAACGGCTAGTAAAAATAGATTACTGACACACAGTTGTAACGGCTAGTTCACCAGTGGTAAAATTTACACTTTCAGTGGAAACAGTGAACTTGCAGTGGTAAAAATCAACAAAATTTCAAAGAGCAGTGGAAAGTAAAACATGTAAAATTAGCTGCTCTTATCATAGTTTTTAGCAAACTATCAGCTATCAACGGATTTGATATGTCTTTACCATGAGCCATTTGCTATGGACTAGCCAACTCTTGATCACAAGGATGTATGGTGAGTTGAGAACCTAGTTTTTGGTAAACTATCAACCATGAACGGATTTGATGTGTCTTTACCTGTAGCCGTTTGCTCAGGACTAGTTGATTCTTATGTGGATAAGACATGGTGAATCAATAACCATTTGTTATGTGTCTTAAGATACACATCTTATAACTCCATTCACCTTAATCAATACTAGATTTGGCTGTGTACAAAGTATAAGGACCAAACTTAACCAATATTAGTTAACCCAAGTAACTTTCTAATCAAGTTACTATTTACAAAAATATCTTCTCAAAAGTCAACAGAAAGTTACTCTTTTAACCAACCAAAACAGATAGAAGTAAAGATGTTTCATTAATTATCATAACGCCTAACCTTGGCTTATTTAATCACCCCCAAACACCACATCTCAGTCACCAAAAAATCTTTCAAACCCTAATATCCCAATTAACCCAATTCTCCACCAAACCTATGTCATCAAACCCAAAAACCTCTGATCAAAACTCTTCTTCCTCATCATCAGAAGAAGATTTACCACCATATCCATGGGGGCTTGAGAACTCTGACTATGAGAGAGAAATGGAAAGACGATGGGATGTACAAGAAAAACAATGGAATGCACACATAAAGGGTGAATCAAGCCATGTTCCTAATCCTTCTGAGAGAGAGCTTGTCTCTCCCTTCATCTGTACCTCTGATGAAGAATCTTCAGAGGAAGAGAATGAAGGTCCAACCTTTCTTCCTCCTTCCACACTAGAGAGATCCCAACCAAGATCAAGTAAGAGAGATCCATCTCTCCCAACATCACCAAATTTGGTGTTGGATCTTCCTGCTCCAGAACTTGGTCTTCCTCATCAAGAACATATTGAACAGAGCAAGAAGTCTGAGATCATACGTAAGGGAAAGGAGAAGCAGAAGTAGATGATTGAGGAATGTTGCCATGGACCAAAGTGCTTAAGTATTTTCTTGACTTTGGTACTTGAGCATCTTCACAGTCTTCCTTCTCTTCTTTTTCCATTTTCATCTGCAGCTTCGTCATTGTACTTGTCATAGCCTCAAGTATTTTGTAATAATTGCTATAAGCTAGTAGTACTTGATTAGCCAAATGTTTAGGAATGGTCTTTGTAATTCATTTGGAACTTTGAATGTAAGCTGTAACTTGTGTCTTTGAATGAATGAAAAGATCTTCTTTTATAAATCAATTGTGTAAGACCTTCATCATATCTTATCAGTAGAAACCATGTTCAGCATATTTGACCACATTCCCTTGGCTACAGTACTTGGTAACTTTAACATTACTTACAATCTCTTAACATATGCAGAACAGACATATACCAAACAACTTGCAAACATATTAGTGAGTCATTGTGAAACTCAAAAAGTACACAAAAACCAAGTCTTTCAATAATCTTGTTTAGCATTGGTGATCTTTGACTGTCCCTGCACTCAAAATAAAGGAATTAGTTCCTTTTGGGGACCCAAGCCACAAATGACTTGGATCTGCCTCGTGTATCAATATAATTGTATCTATCAAAGGTCATTGATACACCATTGGGAGTGTTTGAGGTTTTTGTTCCTTTTGGTTTCCATTCCCAATGAGCTGAGGCCTTAACAGCATTTCCCATGTTTACCCTTTTCTTGTTCACATAGACACCAGTGGAAACATTTGGTCTTGCAGTGGTAACTGCTGGCCTAGCAGTGGAAACTGTTGAATTAGTAACTTTGGGTCTCCACATGTGTTTCTTGTGAACATTCTTTTCAATATGAGTCTTTTTCCCTATTTGATAAGATTTAACAAAAGTAGTGACAGGGGACTTAGGATAAACTCTGTTTTTACTACTGGTAGTGGCAACTGCTGGTCTAGCAGTGGAAATTGGTTTGATGCCAGTGTGAAGTAAAACAGACCTGGGAACCATCTTGCTTAGGGGGTTTGGGTGAGTTATTTTATTAGAATTATGTCCATTCACCCTTGTATTCCCAAATACCTCCCTTCTTCCCATGTGGTAGTTACAAGTATAAGAAAGGTGATCAAAGCTACCACAAATATGACAGGCCTTATTGTTAAAAACAAAATCACTACCAAACTGCCTAGTTTTAACATGATTACAACTTCTCATGTTCCCTCTAGGAGATTTAGACCTATCCCTATACATCTCAGCATACCTAGTAGTAGGCCTAGTGTAATTTGACTGTGTCCTAGGCTTCTCATTGACTACTTCAGGAATACTTTTTCTAACCTCCACTTTAACATTCTCAGAAGTACTAGGTTTAGACTCAACATGTAAACATTCATCTTTGAGTGATGAGTCACTAGCACTATCAAAAGTCTCAACCTCAACCTGAACCTTTTCTGTTTCAACTGGTTTAACAAATTTTGGTCCATAGGTCATAGGTAGATCCTAAAATTCTTCTAAACCAGTGTGAGCTAAGTCAATGCCAGGAGGTGCTGGAACACCTCTTAGAGGTGGTGGAACTGATTTGTATCCTAGACCTGATTTAGCTTTGCTCACAACTTGGGCTTCCAAAATTTTACTAATACTCTTAGATTGGTGATCTAGTGTTTGATTAGTTATCTGAATATTCTCACTAGCCTTTTTGACCTTTTCCATCTCTTCCCTAAGAGCTTTATTCACAGCAACCTGAAAATCTAAGTCTCTTTTTAAAACAACAATGTCATCATTGAACTTAGATTCATTTGCCCTATAATGCTCTAACTGCTTTTCAAAAACACCTAGACCTCTTTTATGATTTGCTAAGTTAAAATTAGTATGATGTAACTCTAGCATCTGTGCATCATATTGTGCTTTTTATGTTCTCATACTCTTTTAAGGCCTTACAGTTTTTAGAACAAGCATTATTAGTATGTACCTCAGTGTCAGAGAAAGCCATGAGTGCATGCTCAGTAGCAAGCATTGCAGATTCTGAATCATCTTCTCCATCCTGAGTCATAAAGCTCCAATCAAAGCTCACTCCATCAATAGCCAATAGCACCTTTGGCTCTTCAGTAGTAGGTTCCTTTTTCTTGTCCTGCTTGTACCAAGTTGACTTGTTATCAGACTTCCTTGGCTTCCTACATTCTCTAGCAAAGTGCCCCTTCTTATGACAATTGTAGCACTCCACCTTCTTCTTGTCAAAACCTACAGTCTCATTGCCACTTATGTTGATCTTTCTCCCAGTCTTCTTCCAGAACTTCTTTGTTCTTAAGCTTAGTAATGCCACCTACCATTTAATATCCATCTCCTCCATATAATCTTCATCAATTTGATCCAAATCCTCATGATTGAGAATTGAACCACCCACTTGGCTTGATATAAAGGCATAGAAAGTAGCATCACTTAGTCCTGCAATCTGTTTCTTTGAGCTCCCAGTGGAAACACTTCCATTACCAATGAAAACAATCATGTTATCACTGTCATCGTCACTATCACTTTCTTCATCAGAATCATCATTGAAGGATGATGATATGAGTGCCACACTTGCAGAACTTGTACTTAATTTGCCAGCTTTCTTTAATCTTTGTTCAATAACTTTGAAGTTATTGTACAAGTCATTAAGCTTCATTGTCTCCAAATCTGGCTTATCTTCCCATACTGCAACATTGGTTTCAAACTCAGAGGGTAGGCTTCTAAGAAATTTTAGATTGAGGTCTTATTTTTCCACCTCAAGTCCAAAAGCAGTGAGTTGTGTAACAATCTTTTGTAGCCTTGTGAAGATGTTATCAAGAGATTCATTACTTGTTGAACCAAAGTTTTCATAAGTCTGCTTCAGTAAAGTCTTTTGAGTCTTCTTGGTGGAATCATTACCACCAAACACTTCACAGATCTCATCAAAAAGAGTCTTTGCAGACTTGTATTTGCTTAAAGCTAGAACTTGTTCTCTGGGTAGAGCCATCAACAGCAAACCTCTAGCCTTCAAATCATTCTTCAGTTGACTTCTTTCATCATTGGTGACAGGACCAGTGTTAACTTTTCTTACTGTTTGGTCACCAACCTGCTCTACAGTTGTACCAGGTTTGAAGGAATTTCCACACATAATGATCTCCCATAATGTGTAGTCTTGAACCATAAAGAATTGTTCTATCATAAGCCTCCACATCTCAAAGTCATTTAATTTAAGCTTTGGAAGCTTTGCAGCAATGTTTGATTGACTTGTTTCTGTCTCCATTCTTCTGAGTGAACTTTAGGGTCTTCTAAATCAAAATATCAAAGCCTTGCTCTAATACCACTTGTTGGATCGTGAACACCTTGAACTTGTGTTAATATGATACTTTGAGTAATACCACTACTTAGAAGATTGATTGTGAATGAAACAGTTATATGTATGTGAGAACAATGTATGTAACAAACGAATAGCTCCAATATTATTAATGATAATAATACGAGTGATCTATGATATCACTAGGGTTACACCTTGAAGCTCTAAGAAAAACGTATATGAAAGTTATCTCTAATCTTTAACCTAGGATCTCCTTTTATAAACAAGGAGTCCTCTTCTACAAGATAAGTATAATGCTAATAGAATAAGATATACACAAGATCTATTCTATATTTATCTCTACGCGTTTCTCTAACAGTTATCTACTTAGCAGTGGTAATATATGTTCTTGCAGTGGTAATGAGTTTCCACTGTAAGTACATTCTTCAGCAGTTGTAACATCTTCACTAGCCGTGGTAACTGTTAGTATAATTCCCAACATGTTGCTTGGTAGCGTTCCCGATCCCGAAGGTCGATCATTTAAAGACTTCTTTAGTTTAGAAATTTGAGTGATCAACAACCTATTTGTTTCTTCTTGAGCTTTCATGAATTGTTTCAAAACCTCATCGGATGATGATTGAGGTTGAACAACGGATTGGTTTTGATTTTGAAAATTTTGAGCTCGGTTATTTTGATTGAAAGCTTGGTTTTGAAAATTTCCTTGGTTTTGATTACCATTACCATGAAAATTGTTTCCTTGATTTCCATAACCTTGATTACCATAACCTTGATTTCTATTCAGGTTTCCTTGATTTTGAAACCCTTGATTGAAATTCCCTTGGTTTTGAAAACCTTGGTTCATTCGATTTTGGTTTTGGTTACGGTTTTGGGTATTTTGGTTAGCATTGAAGCTTTGGCTTTGGTTTTGATTGAACCCAGGTGGTCCAAGGAAATTGTTAGAAAGATAGCTAAGAAGATTTCGGTCCACTTGAGCAGCGTATACGTTCTCTTGAGTGTTGCCACCGACGGCAGGGCATTCAGAATAAGAATGTGGACCTCCACAAGTTTCACAACTTTGAGCTACGGCTTTGACTTGTTGGTTTTGGATGGTTTGATTCATCCTCAACATAGCCGTAGATAAGTCATCAAGCTTCTTTGTGAGAGTCGCTATTTCATTGGATGCGGTAGTGATAGATCTACATGACTCGTTTCTCTCGGCTGTGGAATCCCAAAAATTATGGTGAGCGGTCATGTTTTCAATGAGATCATAACACTCTTCGGGTCTCCTTTTCATAAAGGTATCACCCGCAGCAGCATTGATTGTATCTCGGTGTCTCATTGTCAACCTTTTGTGAAAAGGCTTTCTTTAAAAACTTCTAAATTGGCTCGTACAGAAATGGAATTCCAACAGTGGTTTTTTTTTCTTAAATTTGAATGAAACTTTGAAACTTTTAGCAACTAATCTACATCACATTTAACCAACCCAAATAAGCTAATAAGCACAAATGCGAACATAAACAACCAAAAGCTTAGGAGACACTACAACTACAACAAAGAACCAAACAAGAAGAAAAATAAAAAAAATCAAATAGCTTAGCTGAGCTAAGAACAAGTAATAGCAGCAGAAGTGGTTAAAAACAGGCCAAAAGAAGGCTTATCAATAAGCCTAAATAAGCAGTTTGGGCAAAACTAAAAGCAATCCTAAATAGTCTACTTATGTGGCTTTCTAAAGCTACAAATCTCAATACCTAACACTTCCAAGAGATCAATCTACAACCATTCTTAATTCGACAAAAATCTGAGCTGCAGGGGAGATCTTAGTCAACAAGGTAACTTCCAACGCAAATTCCAATAACCAAATCAACTCCAAATCGCAATTTTCTTTTTGATTTAGATGCACAAGCTGGCAAACATCTAAAATCAACAAACCCTACTGATTTCCATTCATTTATGAATCCTAGAGCTTGATTTGAAATTGACCAAAAATCTGAGTATGCAATTTGACTTTTCAAGAAATTTATACTCAAGTTGACTTTTATGAATCCAAGCTGCCCCTTATTGATTAATCAATGTGTATTAAACCTAATTGAAGTTGAATCAAGCTCTCTAAACTGATTTTGGATTGAATTCAAAGGTGTGAAGTACAAAACCATTAATAGCTAGGCTGCCATGTGATTGAATACTTAAGTTGGACTTTTTCTTTAAAAGTGAGCAAGAAGATGGTTAATTTGGACTATATTGATCTTAAGGACAACAAATAAATAGAACCTAACTCTTAGTATCAACAATACTCAAGCAGGAATGCTACTTCCAAACACCCCCTTAAACACAGATTTGGAGATTTAATGAAGTAATTTGAGAAATTAAACCATTCAGCCACTAAGTTAACTTATACTATTCCTAAATGAGTATAAATAAACAGAAACAAACAACTCACAATAACAATAACTGAGAAAAACAGGCTTTGCAAAAATAAAAGGGAATGGAAGCTCAATTCTTACAAGAGGTCCCAAGCAAAAGTCAGTGTGAACTAGACCCCAAGTACAAACCTATTGCTCCCATGAGCACTAAACCATGCTTTCTTCCATGCCTCTCTTCTCCATTAACCATTGTTCACCATTTTTTTTATTTTCTTTGATTTTCTTGGTATTTTTCTGTTTTCCTTTTTTTTTTCTTTGTGAGTTTCTGTTGATACAAGGCTAAAAAGCTTTTGAATAACTTATAAAAGTAGCTGAGAGTAACTAAAACACAAATATGAGTAAGTAACCAAACTTTGCAAGTAAATGAGAAAGTTGAGTAAAATAGGAATTTCTTAAAAACTAAAATGTTACTGGAATTAAATTAAAGTAGAAGCAGTACAATTGAAAATAAAACATAAAACAGAAAATTACAAGGAATTCAATGCCTCAATGGCTTACAACTATCCTCTATTTATACTAAGTGTCGAAGTTGTTCATTCTCCCTTTGTGTGCTTCTTCTGTGAGTGCAAATAGCACAAAAAGTGTCCTTGTGAGCTCCTGATCAAATCCCCACCATCAATTTAAAGTATAATTGATCCTGTCCATTGATGTCATTTTGGAGGGAAAACAAATGGGATGAGTTTTGGATTGCCAGAGTGGCATATTGTGGTTAGGTAGGGTTTTGAGAGGTGGGAAATTGTGATAGTGGGTTGGGGGACTGTTGGGGAGATTTTGAGGTGACGTTGAGTGTGACAGAAGATGGTCAGGGGTGATGGTATTGTATCTGGGTAAAAGGGGGTGAGAGGTGGAAGAAGGGGATATTTGTTTGACTGGGGTGTGGACTTGTTGACTGCATTGACCGAATTTTATTATGGGTAATGAGCTTTGTGTTGGGCTGGGTATAGGGTGGATTTGGTTTAGGCTTAAAGGAGTCCATTTGGTGTTGTAACTTATTAAATCATAAGGACCATTTGTGTAATATTCTGAAAGTTAAGGGATCAAATCTGCCATATCTTCCAAACTTCTACCAAGGACCATTGTTGTCATTCCATAATTTTCCAAGGACCATTTGATCAATTTTCTTCAAAGAATAATTCCCGGGTCACTTTTGTCATTTTTCCAAACTATAGGGACCAAAGTTGTACAACTTCCAAACTTTTCACTTCAGGGACGAAACTTGTTCATTTTTGAAAGCTTTTTACCCAAAGATCATTTTTTACTTCTTTTGACTTTTAAGAAACTTGGGTTGACTTTTCATTTGAAATAAACGCTTAGGGACTAGTTTTGACAATTTTTGAAGGTTGGGGGACTGAAACTGCCAATTATGCAAACTTTGTTTGTTTTCAATCATTTTGCATTTGAGACATATAAAACACGATCTTTGGGATATTTTCATTATTTTGATGCGATTCTGAGTGTTTTCACGTGTTTTGGCAGTTAAAATATGGTAAAAATGATGAGTATTTACACACTCATCATCCTCTAACAACACTTTTAATACAAGTGAGGCTAGAGACATTCTTGATGACGTTAAAAAGAGAATTCAAGAACTTCAAAATATTGTTAAATCTAAAACTACTATCAGTATTAACGACTGGCATTCTAGTTTTCATATCAAACAGAAAAAGGTGTTTGAAAACGAAATTACTATCCCACTGAATAACATCAGTGCGAGGGTAATCCATTTTGAAAATGCTTTCTTAAAAGAAATGGCCGACTTTGTCAAGAATCACAAATCCCTAGTAAACGAAGCTAATGAAACTCATGAAAACATGAACATTTTTTATGCGTAGGAATTGCACCAGGCTTTACCTCTCGAGGGATCTCGAGAAGCTTACAACCCCCACCAGGCAGTGTACCTGATCGTTGTAGTATAGTATAGTGACAAGTACCGGGGGATTGATCGTTCAACTCAGGAATAGTGTCGCTAGGATTAGAAAGCCTAAAAACTAGGTCTAGAGGTGTGGGATGATTCTTTATGTGTTTTTATATTTTATGGAAAGCAAGTAAAATCTCGGGTTTTGGAAAAGTGGGCGGAATTAGTTGCTAGTCAACTAACCCAATAACTAAGATGCAATCAAAATAAAATAACAGAAATGTAAATAAAGCTAATTAAACTAGTGGTCTGAACAGTAATTGGGAGAATTGTGTTTACTTAGATTTCACTACTCCCTAGATATCTTTTACAGGTTAATTATTTGTCATAGTTGGGTGGATGACGGGTTATATTCCTTAATACCAATTGTGGGGTGGCGTACGTACTTCCCCAACTCTATAAGCTCCTACTTCACTCCTATGTTGAGCCTGCAAGAAGCTCCTAACATGGGATCACTAGAATTCGTTCATGCATTAAATACAACCATAAAAACCTTGTACGCATTGGTTCATGTTTCTTAAGACGTTCAAGCAAGTTACACAATGGAGATCTGCCAGTTTTCTTAAGCCTAACATCGAATACATTCATCCATTACAACTATAAACAAGCAATCAACCTATAATCAACATCTAGGTTTCATTACATCGAAGCAAACACACAAAAGATCTAGCCTAGCATGTTAAAATCAAGACAAGCGTAAGATATATTCAATCAACACATAGACATATTGAATGAATTGGAAGGATACTTATCTCAATTGAACATGAAAGGTTTCAAGGGGTGAAAACCCTTGAAAATACTGTAAAAGTTGTGCTAGGGTTTATTAAGTTCTTCCCTAAAATTCTCCTCCTTTAGAATGAAAATAACAAAGAGTATATATAGATTTCCTAAGGTGACGACGTCAAGAAGTAAGTTCTGACACCGTCAACCCGACGCCCATAATATTCTCGGACTGCCTAGATCAAGATCTGACGCCGTCATGTGTATTGCTGCTCTGGGCCGTCACCACTTTTACTCTTGACGGCCTTGCTTTGACACCGTCACGTTTTCACTGGGCCGTCACCATTTTTGCTCTTGACGCCGTCATCAAAATGTTCTTGACGCCGTCAGGTACTGTTCCCAGCAAGGAAAATAAATACTTTGCCATTTTCTTCACTTTTCTGCTCCAAAAACGTCCAAAATGCTTCCTTATCCAGAATTCACTCCAAAAGTACCTAAAATCACAAAAGGAACGATTTAGGGAAATATTTGATCAAATAATATCCAATTCCGGCTTAAATGACTCCCTAAAAACGGATCATTTTTCGCCTCATCATATACCCTTACACTTGAGATTTGCTTGTCCTCAAGCAAATGCGCTTTTATTCTAGTCAAAATACAAGTTAGGGGTCATTTAACACTAATATAAAAGTAATTACAACAAATAATCGTTCCACTAAAGACCAAAGACAAGCACGGAGGTCATACACTAGCACCTCACAAATAGTGTTTAGATACTCACATCTCTCGGGTGTAATAAAGTATATATCACAATATGGAAATGGAAAACATCTCTCACTACCTGTCATAGCAAAATAGATTACCATAGGCTTGGGAAAGGATCAAACCTCCACCACATGGCGTAAGCACCTAGAATAAACTATAAAAGAGGTCTTTTAAAGGGTTATAACGTTAGGTGTAGGGATATGGAATACACGACTTTGTTGGATATAAGCAATCTTTACTGTTGGCGAGTTAAATATCTTGGTTAATTACATGTACAATATGGCGTTGCTAAGCCAAGACTAGACTCGACTTAAGCTAATAAATCAAAAATAACAAAAACATAAAACAAACATAGAATGAAACGGGATGGTAGTCCATATGTTATTTCTCTTTTCACTTTTTCTATTTTTTTATCTTTTTTGTTTTTGCATACACTTTTACCCTGCCATCCAAAATAATACATCATAGGGAATGAACATTCCCCTTACACTTGAATTTTTACATACTTTACAATAAACTAATCTAATGACTCAAATTAAGATAATCAAAACACTTGGAGTACTTTTAAGATTAACGCACATATGGGGGTAATAAAATGATGTTCTTCCCCATTACTCCATAACATTAGTACTTTAACCATAAGTCCCAATCGTCCCAAAACAATATGTACAAGGATATGAATCGACTTAGCAACCATGTAATCAATTAGATAATTAACTAAGGGTTTAAACATGTGACAATAATTCACTAAAGATGAGTGCATACACGGAAGGCTAAGGCGATTTGGGTGTATATTTAAGTGGGGTGTAACAAATTCTTCCTTTAAGTAAGATGCTTAAAGTTAGAAACGAAAAGATAGGCTCGGAGGGGTGTACTAGGGGTTTCGTGTACTAAAAATGAGTACAACGCTAAGGTGTGGGAAAAATTAATTGACTTAACTAGCCAAGTAATATGACTTAACTGGTCAAGTAATTATGATACGGGTTTAACACAAGGGTGATCCTAATGCCTCTTATCATGTAGTAAATCCTACTACATGAATGTAGTCTGACTAGCGGTCTCGGGATGCATCACTAACGCAAGTTCTAGAATCTAAATGCTACCGGTACACTCATAAGCACTAATCGTAAATGCTTTTCCTATCAAATCTAAAGGCGAACCTCACATATTAGGGTGGAAAAGTTTTCTAAATGATACGGTTTTGTGCTAGTCATACAATCTCCTATCCGTGAGACGCTTGCTATGGCTAAAGTTTCACTCCTAAATGTTGTAAAAAAATTTAAATTTGGCGCTAAAACTACACTAACAAGTATTTCTCATAGTTTTATTACACACCTACCATCAAACAAACAAACTCAAGTGCAATTGTATCCTATAAGGTATCATCATTTACCCTCCCCTTACACTTAGGATGAACATTGTCCCCGATGTTCAATTAAATAATGTAAAAGTAAAAACAGGTAAAAGAATGAAATCAAATACTCCCCTGATTCGCTCGGTATGAATAGTGTGGCAACAAGGTTAGATCTTCCTCCAAGAAAATGAACAATCAAAGCTTCCCTTCCATAATATAAATCATCTTCTTGTCAAATATAACCTGTTAAACCTGAGAAAACAAACAAGGCAACCTCGCATAAAATCGGCGGCAATCTATATATGCTAACAAATCTTAGAAAACAAAGTAAGATATAATGCTTGTGGAATGAATGTTTGCAGATTTCCTGGAGATTATAAAACTAAAGATTCAACAAAAACTTTAAGACTTCGTTAGAAAAACAAAACTAGCAAAATTTCCAGATTTTTACACGTGACGCCGTCAGGAATTTCTTCCTGCCGCCGTCAGAAGTGACCTACAGAAATCTTTATGTTAAGTTTCTGGAAAAACATTGTCCTACTTCCTGGAAAATCCTGCAAAACATCATTATGACTCGATACAAGCATTTGACTCTAACAAATACGAATATACATGTCCATTTAATATTGTGGAGAATCATGATCAATTTTGTTTCTTAAAAACATATTTGAGGTTTCCCCTTACACTTATCTTTTGCGAAATACCTTTGGATGAAGTTAAGACTAAGCCAGACGACAAAATAAAGTATTTTCACCATTTTAGTTCGAAACATGATCTACCAACAATAAAAATAAAGCATGGATACGGAAACAAATAACAATCAAACAAATAAAAATCACACAAAGCATGGGTTGCCTCCCAAGAAGTGCTTTTCTTTATTTACGAGTCTTGTAGCTAGACTCAAGGTCATGGGCTACGTTTTCCTTTCCCATTTTTGTGCTAACTCAAAACATCTAACCCAATTCTCATCACGCTTGTATTCAGGGCCTAGATTCATGCAACCTGAATAGTATGTTCGCCTCCTCTCATAATAAGCATCATCATCAATTCCATCTTCCTTAACCTCATAGGGTCGAATCTCATCAATTTCTAAATTCTTGATGCCCTTTAATTCTTCCTTCATGTGAGGCATCATAAAAGTAATCTTTTCTATCCCATCAGTAAACTGAACTATTCCCTTCCCATGATCACAATACATCTTAGTCTTCTCAACAAAAGGTTGTCCTAGAACCATTTCTACTAGGTGTGGATCTATAATGCCTCTGACATCTTCTAGGATTACAAAGTCGCATTGATAAGTAAAATTTCCTATAAAGATGTGTACCCCTTTAACTCTCCTGACGAAATTACATAGTCTATTAGAGTTGTAGGGGTCTTTTCTAGGGCTTAACATTTCATTCATTATCCAGTTGTAGTAGAGCCTAGACATAATATTCATGGGTGCTTTTAAGTCAATGTATGTATGCTCTCTAGACATGTACCCAATCATGCAAGGAATTTTTATGATCCTAAAGTTATGCCTCCTAATCCATGGTATCTTTCTATATTTTGAGGGGCAGGGGTGTTGTAAAAGAAATCTATGGTAACTCAATTCATCAGGGGTTGGTGCAAAGTTCGTAAACTCAATTTTCATTTGGAGAGGCTTAATAAATTCCTTAAATGTGTTAACTTCTCTCTTTCTTCTTTTATGCGCTATAAGCCTCTTGCTAACTTCTAAATGGCGACTCTCTAAATCCATAAAGACCAAACTAGTACAAACAAAGACACGAAGAAATAAGATAGACTAAAGAAAACCTAAAAAATAAAATAAAATCTTACTAGAAAGGAATCTAGCAAGTAGACCTAATGAAAAGAAATCCTAACCTAGACAATAACTATTCCCCGGGCTGCGGCGCCAAAAACTTGATGCGTGGGAATTGCACCAGGCTTTACCTCTCGAGGGATCTCTAGAAGCTTACAACCCCCACTAGGCAGTGTACCTGATCGTTGTAGTATAGTATAGTGACAAGTACCGGGGGATTGATTGTTCAACTCAGGAATAGTGTCGCTAGGATTAGAAAGCCTAAAAACTAGGTCTAGAGGTATGGGATGATTCTTTTTGTATTTTTATATTTTATGGAAAGCAAGTAAAATCTCGGGTTTTGGAAGAGTGGGCGGAATTAGTTGCTAGTCAACTAACCCAATAACTAAGATGCAATCAAAATAAAATAACAGACATGTAAATAAAGCTAATTAAACTAGTGGTGTAAACAGTAATTGGGAGAATTGTGTTTACTTAGATTTCACTACTCCCTAGATATCTTTTACAGGTTAATTGTTTGTCACAGTTGCGTGGATGACGGGTCATATTCCTTAATACCAATTGTGGGGTGGCGTACGTACTTCCCCAACTCTATAAGCTCCTACTTCACTCCTATGTCAAGCCTGCAAGAAACTCCTAACATGGGATCACTAGAATTCGCTCATGCATTAAATACAACCATAAAAACCTAGTACGCATTGGTTCATGTTTCTTAAGACGTTCAAGCAAGTTACACAATGGAGATCTGCCAGTTTTCTTAAGCCTAACATCGAATACATTCATCCATTACAACTATAAATAAGCAATCAACCTATAATCAACATCTAGGTTTCATTACATCTCAGCAAACACACAAACGATCTAGCCTAGCATGTTAAAATCAAGACAAGCATAAGATATATTCAAACAACACATAGACATAATGAATGAATTAAAAGAATACTTATCTCAATTGAACATGAAAGGTTTCAAGGGGTGAAACCCTTGAAAATACTGTAAAAGTCGTGCTAGGGTTTATTAAGTTCGACCCTAAAATTCTCCCCCTTTAGAATGAAAATAACAAAGAGTATATATAGATTTCCTAAGGTGACGGCGTCAAGAAGAAAGTTCTGACGCCGTCAACCCGCTGCCCATAATATTCTCAGACTGCCTAGATCCAGATCTGACGCCGTCATGTGTATTGCTGCTCTGGGCCGTCACCACTTTTACTCTTGACGGCCTTGCTTTGACGCCGTCACGTTTTCACTGGGCCGTCACCATTTTTGCTCTTGACGCCGTCATCAAAATGTTCTTGACGCTGTCAGGTACTATTCCCAGCAAGGAAAATTTAGACTTTGCCGTTTTGTTCACTTTTATGCTCCAAAGACATCCAAAATGCTTCCTTTTCCAGAATTCACTCCAAAAGTACCTAAAATCACAAAAGGAGTGATTTAGGGCAATATTTGATCAAATAAATTCCAATTCTGGCTTAAACGACCCCCTAAAAACAGATCATTTTTCACCTCATCAATTTTGGAAAGGTTAAATGATTCTCTCTTCGAAGCTATTATGTCTACTGATATAATGTCCATCATTTTACAATCATATTCTGTTGAGGACGATGAAAGACTGCGAGCTGAGACATCTGAAATTGTTTCAAAATATGAAAATGCTCTTATAAAACTTGAAAAAGAAAACATGTCATTTTTCAAACAACTTGATCGAAAATCAGAGGAATGCAAGTATGACAAATTGTCGTATGAGCATGCCTACAAGGACATGAAAGAGCAAAATGATCTTTTGAAAGCTCAACTAGAAAGTATAAAAGGGAAGGGTGTAGATACTAAGTTTGCAAAACCATTGACTTCAGAGAAACTAAATGTTTCTAAATCGGTTGAAAACCCAAAAATGTCAATTTCATTGTTTGCTCCAAAAGTCGATGAGAAAAAAGATTTGACAAAACCAGTCACTCCACAACCCTTGCCCAAGAAAAATGAAATTGAAAAGATTGTTGAAAAACAAAAATTGGTTGTTGATAGTAACACAAATGTGAGTGCACCTGGCTCTTCTAGGAATAGTACACCAAATGTGACTACAAAAACTATTAAAGAGTCTGTTGGTTCTAATGATATGGTCCTAAATCACCATCTAGAGGAATCTAGGAAAAAGACACAACTTCGAAAAAACGGAATTTTAGGCACAAAACCTAGTGTGATGAATTCTACAAGATTCCAAAGCACTGCTAGTAGTAGTAAACCATTACCTAGGAACAATCAACAAAATACTAGGGATTGGCTCGCATCTAAGAGTAGTGGCACAAATGAGAATGCTAGGAACGTAGAATGCAACACAAAGAATTCCAAAGTCTCATCAAACAACAAACAATTTCTCAAGAAAGGAAAGTCATGTGTCAAGACAAAATCCACTAAGACACCAAATCGAAACAAACCCGTTGATATGAAGTAAGAGGTTAAGAAACCTAATAGATGGATATCTACAGGATGTAGTTTTCCCAAGATTAAGACTTCCGATGCATCTGATAAGAAAACTACGTCTAGATCTTACCTTAGGTGGATTCCCACAGGAAAAGTTTTTAAAATAGTTGGTCTTAGATGGATTCCCACATGAAAGATTTTTGATAGTTGAACCAAGATAAATGATAGTGATAATCATCTGGTTAAGGAAGTAGAAACCATTACAACCGTTGATATTCAACAACCGCTGAGTGATGATTCATGTACTTCTAACACTGTTATTTGTGATACATCTTCGTCTTTGGTTGCAGGTGCTTCAACTATCTCAGAACCCAGTTCATCAAAGGGTTCAAATTCTGTAAATTCTATAAAATCATTCCTCCAATCTTCTATTTTTGATTTTCCATTTCTTTTACTAAAACAAAAACAAAATACAAAATTTGAAAAACTAACAAAAACAAAATACAAAAATATCAAATTTCAAAAAATACAAAAACAATATAAAATCAAAAAATCCAAAAATATTCTTCTCACGACATGTCTCTCGTATAAATCAATATTCTATACGTTTCTAGAAATTTCATTCAACAATGATACGGACATGTACATATGCTTGAACGCGAGTTCTTTAAAATGTTTTTCTAAAATATGTCGTTTCTCAAAAGTTTCTTCACTATGGCATTTGTATACTTCAGTACGAAACCCGAGCTTAAATGATGACTTTTGATTGTTTTCAAATCAAGGACTCGTATTGTCAAGGACGAAATCTTTTTCAAAAAGTTCGAGTCTAAATAAACGAAAAAGACTTCAAACAAAAACTCGTTTTCCAAATAGAATTCTTGAGCACTTTTTCAAGATTGTTCAAAAGATTTATCAAAATCTCTCAAAATTGGTGCTCAAGAAAACTCCCTCTAAACACTTAATTGATTTTAAAATGAGCTATCATTAAGGGGGAGTACATAAACTAAAATGTTCCGAACTCATGCAAAATGAAATCTGTCTATCTCTCCAAAAAGCTTTTTCTTAATCAGTAGATACAAAAAATATCACGCTATGTTATTTTTGAGGGGGAGAAGACATGATTAAAATGTGATCAAAGATGTTTAAAGTTTGTGACTGAATCTCTGAAGAGCTCGACTCAGTAAGTACCAATGAATTGACGAAGCTTAAAATGTCAGTAATCAAAAAGACTTGTCCTGGACGGGTAAGCGTTTCTCGAATAGGACTTGTCTGAGTAGAATATACCGTATCGAGAGACTTTCTTTGGACTTGAAAGCGTGTCTCAAATCGGTCATGTTCACTGAAAGTGGATCAATTCAAAAAGTGCAAACTCCTCACGCATGTGCAAATTTCTTAAAAATCCATGCGCACATGTGAAGGGGGAGTCCTTCAAAAGAAACAAAAACTCTCAAAGTGTCAACAAAAATGTGTTTACATTCATAAACCCTTTGAGAGATTTTCATAAATGGTTTTGTGGCAATTATAGGATAGTCATGAAGATATAAGGTGACTAAGGTTAGGAAAAACCGTCCTATGATCCACCAGAGCCGGAGGGATCTACCCAAGGACAAATCCAATAGATTAGTATTAGAAGTCCTTAGGTATGATTGAAAAAAGGAGAATATGAGAAAGGAGAAAGAATGGGTTGAAGAATTAAAAAGAAAAGTTATGAAAAAGGGTGAAAAGAAATAGCCCTCCATATGTTCAACCTTAGGGCAGACACCGGGTTCAACTCATATGCTACTGGTTGTTACTAAGGTGACACCGGTATTGAAGATAAAGACATCATGGACCCAGTGACGCACTGCACTTAACCTTCTAGCCACTCAAGTTCTCTTAAAAGAGCTTGTTTCATTCTTACGGGGAACCGGTATAATCTATCGACATGTCTCTTAGAAATGGTTGATATTGAAATAGGAGACCTCTCCCTAATCTCGGAATATGAAACTAAATGTGCACTTATCGAGTCTAGCGCCTCGAGATTCATCAAAAGATCTCATAGGAACACATGATATTTCTACACTGGTTGTTCATCATTTGTGAGAGGATTCACATTTGTGATTCGCAATGAATGAATGGAAACTCCTGCCAGGGTCAACATCAAACAGCCCTGACAGCAGGTCACTTCGGTAATTCTCTATGGGTTATGCTTAGTGTTTGCAGTGGTTTCAAACGGTCTACAGTCGTGGAGTGATCCCCAGCGACTCACCCATTCGTTGAGATACTTAGTTGGTCTCGTAAGTTCCCTCGGGAGTATCCGAAATGGGAACGGCCTTGGTAAGGGTTAGAAGGAGTCTTCACACTATGCTGTGGACGATCTCTAATTCGAACCTGTAAGTACCGGTTGTTTATTGCTAACTATTTACCTGCAGCTATACATCATCTCCATGGCGAAGGATTCTACATGCTCGTACATGCATCACTACATCAAAGGAAAGTTCTCACAAAGCTCAAAGCAAAGTTAGGTTCAAAGAAAGATTCTACACAATGTGAAAGAATCTACAGAAGCAAAGTGACAAATATCGGTGTGAAAGAACGGGAATAACAAATGCATGTATCACAAAGACTGAAGATGTATGAGCATGTTGGAATGGCGAACAATCACCACAGACACAGAAGTGACAAAAGGCAGATTGCTCCACATCACAAAGGAACAAAGAACGATGAAAAGTCAGTCATCAAAGATCACAAAGCATGAAGGAACAAAGACTTAAGACTATTCTACTACGACACACAATGGTCAACAACAAAGAACAAAGAAGAACTAATCACGTGGAGCATCATTCGAATGACCACCCCTTAGGGGGAGATTGTTAGCATTAAAAATTATATTAGAAAGTGATGGGCATTCTCATTATTAGAATGTTGTGTCATATGTAATAGTTTAAGTTACTTTGGCCTTGGTCTTGGTAAGCTAATATGTCATGTGCTAGTTTATGTAAGCATATAAATGTAATAGGAAACCAAGCCCATGGAAAAGCCTTTAGGGCATCTTATGTAACTCACTATATAAACACCTCAAAGCTCATTTGAGGTGTGTGCTTGTGTGTGTATTGTGTGTGTTTTATTAATAAAAGTTCTCTTCATCTTATACTCTTTTTATAATAGTTAACGCCACACATATTATATACAAGTCACCACTTTACTTCATCTTTGCTTAATATTTGTGTTAAAGTTGATAGATTTAAGGTCCTACAGATACCACTTTGTATACTTTCCCTACTTCATCTTTTTCATCTTGTACTTTTTGTTCACCAATCTCACTTTGTATACTTTCCCTACTTTATCTTTTTCATCTTTTTATACTTTTTGTTAACCAATCTCACTTTGTATACTTTCCCTACTTCTCATTGGTGTTGCCACCTTTTTCTCTACTTCGTACATTTACTTTTATAGGCTCATCTTGACCTAATTCAACTCCAATATTCAGTAAATGAGGACAAGTGATCGACCACACTGATGAGGCAAAAAATGAACCGTTTTTAGGGGGTCATTTAAGCCCGGATTTAAATTTGTTTGATCAAATATTGCCCTAAATCGTTCCTTTTGTCATTTTAGGTACTTTTGGAGTGAATTCTGGAAAAGGAAGCATTTTGGACGTTTTTGGAGCATAAAAGTGAAGAAAACGGCAAAGTCTTAATTTTCCTTGCTGGGAACAGTACCTGATGGCGTCAAGAGTCTTTATGTGACGGCGTCAAGAGTAAAACAAGAGGTGGAAGTGGTGATGGTCCAGAGAAAACGTGATGGCATCACGTATGGCCGTCATGGTTCAAGATATAGTGACGGCCCAGAACTAAATTACACATGACGGTGTCAAATCTGGATCTAGGAAATCCGATCTCATTATGGGCGGCGAGTTGACGGCGTCAGAAATTCCTTCTTGATGCCGTCACCCTGTTAAATCTATATATAGTTTTGCAATTTTCGTTCATTAAAGAGAGGAACAAGTAGGGTGTAACTTTGGAGAAACCCTAGCACGAATTTTACTGCTCTTTCAAGGGTTTTTACCCTTTGAAACCCTTCATGTTCAATTGAGATAAGTACTCTTTCAATTCATTCAATATGTCTATGTGTTGTTTGAATATATCTTACGCTTGTCTTGAATTTAACATGCTAGGCTAGATCTCTTGTGTGTTTGCTTAGATGTACTGAAGCCTAGATGTTAATTAAGGGTTGATTATTTGTTTATAGTTGTTACGGATGAATGATTTCCATGTTAGGCTTAAGAAAACTGGCAGACTTCCAATGGTGACATGCTTGAACGTCTTAAGAAACATGAACCAATGTGTACTAGGTTATTATGGTTGTATTTAATGCATGAGCGAATTCTAATGATCCCATGTTAGGAGCTTCTTAGCCGGCTCGACATAGGAGTGAAGTAGGAGCTTATAGAGTTGGGGAAGTACGTACGCCACCCCACGAATGGTATTAAGGAATATAACCCGTCATCCATGCAATTGTAACAAACTATCAACTTGTAAAAGATATCTAGGGAGTAATGAAACCTAAGTAAACACAACACTCCCCATTATTGTTCACACCACTAGTTTAATTAGATTTATTTTTATTTCTGTTATTTTATTTTGATTGTATCTTAGTTATTGGGTTAGTAGACAAGCAACTAATTTCGCCCACTCTTCCAATACCCGAGATTTTTACTTGCTTTTCATAGAATATTAAAATACAAAAAGAATCATCCCTCACCTCAAGATTTAGGTTTTAGGTTTTCTAATCCTAGCGACACTATTCTGGAGTTGAACGATCAATCCCCCGGTACTTGTCACTATACTATACTACAACGATCAGGTACACTGCCTGGTGGGGGTTGTAAGCTTCTCGAGATCCCTCGAGAGGTAAAGCCTGGTGCGATTCCCACGTATCAAGTTTTTGGCGCTGCTGCCCGAGGAATAGTTATTATCTAGATTAGGATTTTTTATATTAGGTCTACTTGCTAGATTCCTTTCTAGTAAGATTTTATTTTTATTTTTAGGTTCTCCTTACTCTATCTTATTTCTTCATGTAAGGTGATAACATCTTTGAACCCATCAACCCACCACAACAAAACCACCCACAAAACCCACCACTAGCAAACCAACCTCTTAGGCCCTGAACCATAGGAGAGTATTCCCGTCCTAGCCACCAAGGCTATCGAAACACCATTGAGCTCACCCAACAAGACAATGTGTCCCCCTTACGATCCGACACCATCCGGTTGGTGCAAAGCGGATGTGCATTCCATGGACTTCGTTCCGAAGATCCTAATCAACATCTCAAGGACTTCTTTAAAATCGTAGATTCCATAGACCTTGATGTTACAACTAGAGAGTAGACCCGATTACGCCTATTCCAATTCTCTCTACGTGATCAAGCTTGTCAATGGCTTGAACATTTACCCGCGGGATCCATCACCTCATGGGATGATCTCACCACTCGTTTCCTTGCTCAATTTTTCCCACCGGGGAGAACTACCAAGTTTAGAAATGATATCTTGATGTTCCAACAACGTCAAGGTGAAACTCTATATGAAGCATGGACTCGTTTCAAGGACTTACTCCAAAAAGTCCCTCATCATGGCATAGATCTTTGGCTCCAAGTCCAAATCTTCTATGACCATATCGATCTCTCCACAAGGCGAACCATTGATCAATCGGCCGGTGGCAAGCTACGTGATCTAAGTGCGGAAGAATCATGGGAACTCATCGAAGATCTTGCTCTCTATGACAACGGAAGTTGGAATGATCCCCGTGATTTGAACAAAACGGTCAAGGCAATATCTTTGCCTTCGAACAATTCTAGCACTCCCGACCGTAGGATCATGGAACTTGAGGCCAAGTCAAATTTCTCATTAAATCTTACGAAGCTCCTAAGCCTTCAAGCCAAGTGAACAAAATCACTTCTACATGCGAATTATGTAGTGGTCCCTATGATACTCGTGATTGCGTGGAACTCCCCGGAACAGCTTTTGCGGACTACGCATCCTCGTATACCGATGAAGCGGGAGACAAGTGGTACACTTTCAAACCCAAGCCAAACCCTTACGGTGATTCCTACAACCCTTCTTAGAAAAATCACCTGAACCTTATGTGGAAATAAAGCCAAAACAATTCTTCCAATCCGCCTAATCGTTACCAACCTAACGGTCCACCCTCCAACCGTACTTTCAACAAAAATCCTTCTAATAACTATGGTAGTACCAATAATCTTGAAGGTTGATGTCCAAGTTTATGGCATCTCAAGAAGCTCGCATATCTAAGTTTGAAGCCGATTTCAAACAAAAGCAAAGCGAGATGACCACCAAAATTGACACATTGTTGAAAGTTCTCAATGACGGAGAAATGGGAGCACTCCCAAGTGATGAGGCGAAAAATGAACCATTTTTAGGGGGTCATTTAAGCCCGGAATTGAATTTATTTGATCAAATATTGCCCTAAATCGTTCCTTTTGTGATTTTAGGTACTTTGGGAGTGAATTCTGGAAAAAGAATCCTTTTGGACGTTTTTGGAGCATAAAAGTGAAGAATACGGCAAAGACTTAATTTTCCATGCTGAGAACAGTACCTGACGGCGTCAAGAAGGAAATTTTGACGGCGTCAGGAGTAAAATCCATGACGACCCAGAGAAAACCTGAAGGCGTCAAGAGAAGGGAGTAAAGAGTATTTTTGGTGACGGCCTGCAAAAGGAATACACGTGACGGCGTCAAACCCAGATCTAGGCAGTCTGAGAATTTATTTGGCGGCGAGATGACGGCAACAAAAATTTACTCTTGACGCCGTCACCTCACAAAATCTATATATATTTTTCTATTTTTCATTCATTAAAAGAGGAAATTGTGTGGAGAATACTAGGGTCGAACCTAATAAACCCTAGGTCGTTTGTAACAGTATTTTCAAGGGTTTTTACCCCTTGAAACCTTTCATGTTCAATTGAGATAAGTCCTCTTTCAATTCAATCAATATGTCTATGTGTTGTTTGAATATATCTTATTCTTGTCTTGATTTTAACATGCTAGGCTAGATCTATTATGTGTTTGCTTAGATTTAATGAAACCTAGATGTTGATTATAGGTTGATTGCTTGTTTATAGTTGTAATGGATGAATGATTTCAATGTTAGGCTTAAGAAAACTGGCAGATCTCCATTGTGTAACTTGCTTGAACATCTTAAGAAACATGAACCTATGTGTACTAGGTTTTATTGGTTGTATTTAATGCATGAGCGAGTTCTAATGATCCCATGTTAGGAGCTTCTTAGCCGGCTCGACATAGGAGTGAAGTTGGAGCTTATAGGATTGGGGAAGTAAGTACGCCACCCCATGAATGGTATTAAGGAATACAATCCGTCATCCACACAACTGTAACAAGTAATTAACCTGTAAAAGATATCTAGGGAGTAGTGAAACCTAAGTAAACACAATTCTCCCATATATTGCTCACACCACTAGTTAAATTTAGTTTATTTTCATTTTTAGTATTTTATTTTGATTGCATCTTAGTAATTGGGTTAGTTGATTAGCAACTAATTCCGCCCAACTCCTTCAAAACCGAGATTTTAATTGCTTTTCATAAAATAAAAAAAATACAAAAAGAAACATCCCTCATCTCTAGACCTAGTCTTTAGGTTTTCTAATCCTAGCGACACTATTCCCAAGTTGAACGATCAATCTCCCGGTAGTTGTCACTATACTATACTACAACGATCAGGTACACTGCCTGGTGGGGGTTGTAAGCTTCTCGAGATACCTTGAGAGGTAAAGCCTGGTGCAATCCCTACGCATCAAGTTTTTGGCGCCGCAGCCTGGGGAATAGTTATTGTCTAGGTTAGGATTTCTTTTTATTAGGTCTACTTGCTAGATTCCTTTCTAGTAAGATTTTATTTTTATTTTCTGGGTTCTGTTTATTCTATCTTATTTCTTTGTGTTTTTGTTCGTAACTCTTCGCCATCCGACATCACGGACGATGGTAACATCTTTGAACCCATCAACCCACCACAACAAGACCACCCACAAAACTCACCACTAGCTAACCAACCTCTTAGGCCCCGAACCCTAGGAGAGTATTCCCGACCTAGCCACCAAGGCTATCGAAACACCATTGAGCTCACCCAAGGAGCCAATGTGTCTCCCTTGTGATCCGACACCATCCGGTTGGGGCAAAGCGGATGTTCATTCCATGGACTTCGTTCCGAAGATCCAAATCAACATCTCAAGGACTTCCTTAAAATCGTAGATTCTATAGACCTTGATGCTACAACTAGAGAGTCAACCCGATTACGCCTATTCCAATTATCTCTATGTGATCAAGCTAGTCAATGGCTTGAGCGTTTACCCGCGGGATCCATCACCTCATGGGATGATCTCACCACTCGTTTCCTTGCTCAATTTTTCCCACCGGGGAGAACTACCAAGCTTAGAAATGATATCTTGATGTTCCAACAACGTCAAGGTGAAACTCTATATGAAGCATGGACTCGATTCAAGGACTTACTCCAAAAAGTCCCTCACTATGGCATAGATCTTTGGCTTCAAGTCCAAATCTTCTATGACCATATCGATCTCTCCACAAGGCGAGCCATTGACCAATCGGCTGGTGGTAAGCTACGTGATCTAAGTGCGGAACAATCATGGGAACTCATAGAAGATCTTGCTCTCTATGACAACGAAAGTTGGAATGATCCCCGTGATTTGAACAAAATGGTCAAGGCAATATCTTTGCCTTCGAACAATTCTAGCACTCCCGACCGTAGGATCATGGAACTTGAAGGTCGAGTCAAGATTCTCATGAAATCTTACGAAACTCCTAAGCATTCAAGCCAAGTGAACAAAATCGCTTTTTCATGTAAATTGTGTAATGGCCCTCACAAAACTTATAACTGCATGGAGCCTCCAAAACGCGGTTATAACGAATTCACATCGTCGCACAATGGTCGAGGTCCTCAAAACTTTGACGAGGCCTATGAGGCATGGAAGGATAAACCTAATTTCAGAGGGTACCAAACGCGAAGCGTATCCTTCAATGACTCCTCCCCGCTTGAATGGACCGAGCATTTTCCACCACAGAGCGCTCCTAGACAGAGCTGTGAAGATGCCTTGCGAAAGTTCATTCTATCTCAAGATTTACAGCTCTCTACGCTCGAGGCTAAGTTTAGACAACAGCAAGCCGATATGAATAACAAGATTTGTAATCTGTTAACTGCTATTAAAGAGCATGCCGTTAATAAACCGATTCAAGCTGAAGAGGTCAAATCTGTTACCGTAATGAATCAGCCAACTTCTCCTGTAAAAATAAAAAGTCCTAGTAAGCTATTCAAATATCTATCACCAAAAGTGAAAGATCCTGTTAACCCCCTAGAACCAATCCATTTTGTGAATACCATTACCACAATATCCACTTCCACACCTAACCAGAGCCAACAACCTGCTGGACATCTAGATCATAAAGCTAAGGATGAAACCTCAAGGTTAGACCATAAATTGACTAAGGACCCCTCGTCATCCAAACACGTCCACTTTGTCAATGTTGTCACCATTAAGCCAATAGATAAGGATATAGAAGAAAGTGACAAAGATGAAGTTGAAGTAGAAACCGAGACTAGGGATGAAATTAGGGAAGTTGAGGTTAATAAGGGAAAAGAGTTAGAGGAAGTAGAGACTGTAAAAGAGTACTTTGATAAGTTGCCCACCAAGGAAGAACAGGAATATCATAAGGATTTATTCGATGGCCCCGAGACACCATATATCCTTGGCACACCCCTTATCAAAATGGGAGACCCCTCTAACATCAACATACCATGCAACATCGGGCATATGCATATATGAAAAGCTTATATCGATCCTAGATCTCCTATAAACATCATGACTAGGACTTATTATAATTGGGTAATGAAGAAACAACTTGGTTATAGGATGATGCTCAATAAGAATTTGATAAGTAATTTTGTAGGAAGAGTGAAGGGATTGCATGTGATTGTGGGAAATTTCACTTATGAGATCGATTTTATGATAGTAGAGGATACTCGTCCGGTGATAGATGCTTGCCTAAGCCAAGTAGTGTTTGGAAAACCATTTGTTGAAGCCACTAAGATGAGTTATGATCCAACTTTAGGGATAGTTAGGTTCAAGGGGGAGAATGATGAGATTGCCTACCAAATTCCCTATAAGATTGAGTAGTACCGCCTCCTGTAAAATATAGAAAAGGAACACAAACAAGCAGCTTATTATAGGAATGATGAGGATAGACGTAGAGGAGTAGAGTATATAATGAATAGGATGCTTGGTTTCTACAAAGAATGCTTGCAATTAGGTCCGGAATACAAGACTGGTAAAGGAGATGACCTAGAGAGTGAAACCAACAATACGATCATGTAGTAACCCATGACCTTGAGTCTAGCTATAAGACTCGTAAATAAAGAAAAGCGCTTCTTGGGAGGCAACCCATGTTTTGTGTGATTTTTATTTTGTTTGTTTGTTATTTGCTTCGGTATGCATGCTTTATTTTTATTGTTGGTAGATCATGTTTCAAACTAAAATGGTGAAAATACTTTATTTTGTTGTTTGGCTTAGTCTTAACTTCATCCAGAGGTATTTCGCAAAAGATAAGTGTAAGGGGAAACCCCAAATATGTTTTTAAGAAACAAAACCGATCATGATTCTCCACAATATTAAGTGAACATGTATATTCGTATTTGTTAGAGTCAAATGCTTGTATCGAGTCATATTGATGTTTTGTAGGATTTTCCAGGAAGTAGGACCAAGTTTTTCTAGAAATTTTCCGGAAACTTAACATAAGAATTTATGCAGGTCACTTCTGACGGCGTCAGGAAGAAATTCCTGACGGCGTCACGTGTAAAAATCTGGAAATTTTACCAGTTTTGTTTTTCTAACGGAGTCTTGAAGTTTTTGTTAATTCTTTAGTTTTATAATCTCCATGAGATCTGCAAAAATCATTCCACAAGCATTATATCTTACTTTGCTTTCTAGGATTTGTTAGCATATATAGATTGCCGCCGATTTTACGCGAGGTTGCCTTGTCTGTTTTCTCAGGTTTTACAGGTTATGTATGACAAGAAGATGATTTATATTATGGAAGGGAAGCTTTGATTGTTCATTTTCTTGGAGGAAGATCTAACCTGGCCACCTTATTATCTATACCGAGCGAATCAGGGGAGTTTTTGATTTCATTCGTTTTACTTATTTCACTTTTACATTCTTTACTTGAACATTGGGGACAATGTTCATCCTAAGTGTAAGGGGAGGGTAAAATGATGATACATTACAGATACACTTTCACTTGAGTTTGTTTGTTTGATGGTAGATGTGTAATAAAACTATGAGAAATACTTGTTAGTGCAATTTTAGCGCCAAATTTAAATTTTTTTACAACATTTAGGAGTGAAACTTTAGCCATAGCAAGCGTCTCATGGATAGGAGATTGTATGACTAGCACAAAACCGTACCATTCATAAAAATTTTCCACCCGAATATGTGAGGTTCGCCTTTAGATTTGATAGGAAAAGCATTTACTATTAGTGCTTATGAGTGTACCGGTAGCATTTAGATTCTAGAACTTGCGTTAGGGATGCATCCCGAGACCGCTAGTGAGACTACATTCGTGTAGTAGGATTTACTATATGATAAGAGGCATTAGGATAACCCTTGTTCTACACCTGTAATATAATTACATTGACTTCTTAGGTCAAGTAATTCTCCCACACCTTTGCGTTGTACTCATATTTAGTACACGAAACCCCTAGTACACCCCTCCGAGCCTATCTTTTCGTTTCTAACTTTAAGCATCTTACTTAAAGGAAGAATTTGTTACACCCCACCTAAATGTACAACCAAATCGCCTTAGCCTTCCGTGTATGCACTAATCTTTAGTGCATTATTGTTATTTGTTAAACCCTTAGTTAATTATCTAATTGATTACATGGTTGCTAAGTCAAGTAATATCCTTGTACATATTGTTTTGGGACGATTGGGACTCATGGGTAAAGTACTTATGTTATGGAGTAATGGGGAAGAACATCATATTATTACCTCCATACGTGCGTTAATCTTAAAAGTACTCCAAGTGTTTTGATTTTCTTAATTCGAGTCATTAGATTAGTTTATTGTAAAGTATGTAAAAATCCAAGTGTAAGGGGAATGTTCATTCCCTATGATATATTATTTTGGATGGTAGGGTAAGAGTGTATGGGAAAAAAAAAAAAAAAAAAAAAAAAAAAAAAAAAAAAAAACGAAAAAAAATAGAAAAAGAAAAAAAGAAAAAAACATACGGACTACCATCCCTTTTCATTCTATGTTCATTTTATGTTTTTGTTATTTTTGATTTATTAGCTTAAGTCGAGTCTAGTCTTGGCTTAGCAACGTCATATTGTACATGTAATTGACCAAGATTGTTAACTCGCCACCAGTAAAGATTGCCTATATCCAACAAAAACGTGTATTCCATATCCCTACACCTAACGTTACAACCCTTTTAAAAGACCTCTTTGATAGTTTATCCTAGGTGCTTACGCCATGTGGTGGAGGTTTGATCCTTTCCCAAGCCTATGGTAATCTATTTTGCTATGACAAGTAGTGAGAGATGTTTTCCATTTCCATAATGTGATGTTACTTTATTACACCCGAGAGATGTGAGTATCTAAACACTATTTGTGAGGTGCTAGTATATGACCTCCGTGCTTGTCTTTCGTCTTTAGTGGAACGATTATTTGTTGTAATTACTTTTATATTAGTGTTCAATGACCCCTAACTTGTATTTTGATTAGAATAAAAGCGCATTTGCTTAAGGACAAGCAAATCTTAAGTGTAAGGGTATATGATGAGGCGAAAAATGAACCATTTTTAGGGGGTCATTTAAGCCCGAAATTGAATTTATTTGATCAAATATTTCCCTAAATCGTTCCTTTTGTTATTTTAGGTACTTTGGGAGTGAATTCTGGAAAAGGAAGCATTTTGGAGGTTTTTGGAGCATAAAAGTGAAGAACACGGCAAAGACTTAATTTTCCATGCTGAGAACAGTACCTGACGGTGTCAAGAAGGAAATTTTGACGGCGTCAGGAGTAAAATCCATGACGACCCAGAGAAAACCTGAAGGCATCAAGAGAAGGGTGTCAAGAGTATTTTTGGTGACGGCCTGCAAAAGGAATACACGTGACGGCGTCAAATCCAGATCTAGGAAGTCTGAGAATTTATTTGGCAGCGAGATGACGGCGTCAGAAATTTACTCTTGACGCCGTCACCTCACAAAATCTGTATATACTTTTCTATTTTTCATTCATTAAAAGAGGAACTTGTGTGGAGAATACTAGGTCGAACCTAATAAACCCTAGGTCATTTGTAACAGTATTTTCAATGGTTTTTACCCCTTGAAACCTTTCATGTTCAATTGAGATAAGTCCGCTTTCAATTCAATCAATATGTCTATGTGTTGTTTGAATATATCTTATGCTTGTCTTGATTTTAACATGCTAGGCTAGATCTATCATGTGTTTGCTTAGATGTAATGAAACCTAGATGTTGATTATAGGTTGATTGCTTGTTTATAGTTGTAATGGATGAATGATTTCAATGTTAGGCTTAAGAAAACTGGCAGATCTCCATTGTGTAACCTGCTTGAACGTCTTAAGAAACATGAATTTATAGTTGTAATGGATAAATGATTTCAATGTTAGGCTTAAGAAAACTGGCAGATCTCCATTGTGTAACTTGCTTGAACGTCTTAAGAAACATAAACCGATGTGTACTAGGTTTTATTGGTTGTATTTAATGCATGAGCGAATTCTAATGATCCCATGTTAGGAGCTTCTTAGCCGGCTCGACATAGGAGTGAAGTAGGAGCTTATAGGATTGGGGAAGTAAGTACACCACCCCATGAATGGTATTAAGGAATACAATCCGTCATCTACGCAACTGTAACAAGTAATTAACCTGTAAAAGATATAAAATGTAAAAGATATCTAGGGAGTAGTGAAACCTAAGTAAACACAATTCTCCCATATATTGCTCACACCACTAGTTAAATTTAGTTTATTTTCATTGAACCTAGGGTGTGTGCGGGGCATTTGATAGACAAAATCTTCTTCCCCTTCCGAGAATGTAATTAACCCTTCTATGAGTTTTTCATCAAGGTTGGTCAACTGTTTGAAAGGTTTTCCAAACACAACTTGGGTCAACTTATTATCAATAAACTCTCCTAGATTCTCCATAACCATGAACTCAACAAGATAAACCAAGCTTCCTACAAACACATGCAATGGTATTGCCTTAGCAATAATGTTTTCTCCTTTGTACTCTAACTCATCTACCATGATTTGATTGTATTCATTACGTGAGATTATGCTCATTGGAAGAGATGAGTTGAGATAGGCATTAAAGATCTTAAACTCGATCTTACAAGGGAATTACATGTTAAATGAACTATCACACTCAATCCTAGTTCTAGGGTCAACATACCTAAGAGGGTTTATTTCTTCTTCCATCCTATTCTCATTGATCACATCACCATCATCAAGATCCTCATCGGAGTCTGAATAGTAGAAAGGACTAGCCCTACGGTCATCATCATGATCAGACTCTTCTAACTCAGAATTATTGTCAAAGTGGTGATTGGGTGAAAAGTTAGGAGGGTTCTCATTTTCTGCTAAAGGAAGTGGGGCGGGCATTTGGAAAATCCTACGATGAAAAAAACGAATAACAGGAATCAAACGATCAATGTTATTGTTATCCATCGAAACAGTTTACGAACAAAGACACAAAGAAATAGATAGACTAAAGAAGACCTAAAAATAAAAATAAAATCTTACTAGAAAGGAATCTAGCAAGTAGACCTAATAGAAAGAAATTCTAACCTAGACAATAACTATTCCCCGGGCTGCGGCGCCAAAAACTTGATGCGTGGGAATCGCAACAGGCTTTACCTCTCGAGGGATCTCGAGAAGCTTACAACCCCCACCAGGCAGTGTACCTGATCGTTGTAGTATAGTATAGTGACAAGTACCGGGGGATTGATCGTTCAGCTTAGGAATAGTGTCGCTAGGATTAGAAAGCCTAAATACTAGTTCTAAAGGTGAGGGATGATTATTTTTGTGTTTTTATATTTTTATGAAAGCAAGTAAAATCTCGGGTTTTGGAAGAGTGGGCGGAATTAGTTGCTATTCAACTAACCCAATACTAAGATGTAATCAAAATAAAATACTAAAAATAAAAATAAACTAATTTATACTAAAGTTGTGAGCAGTAATTGGAGAAAATGTGTTTACTTAGATTTCACTACTCCCTAGATATCTTTTACACGTTAATTACTTGTTATAATTGCATGGATGACGGATCGTATTCCTTAATACCATTCATGGGGTGGCACACATAACTCCCCAATTCTATGAGCTCTTATCTCCTCCTACACCATGCCCAGCACAACTATAGGGATTGTAAACAGTGGCTCATGCATTAAATACAACCAATAAAGACCTAGTGCGCCTCGGTTCATGTTTCTTAAGACGTTCAAGCATGTTACCATTTGGAGATCTGCCAGTTTTCTTAAGCCTAACATATAAATCATTCATCCAAGACAAGAATAAACAAGTAATCAACACATAATCAATATCTAGGTTTCATTAGATCTAAGCAAACACAAAAGAGATCTAGCCTAGCATGATAGAATTAAGACAAGAACATGATATAGACAACCAACACATAGACATATTGATTGAATTAGAAGAACACTTATCTTGATTAATCATGCAAGGTATCAAGGGTTTGGAACCCTTGAAAAACCTGTAAAGTTACACCAAAACCGTACTTAGGGTTTCTCCCAAAACTTCTCTCTTTAATGTGTGAAAAATAGAAAACTATATATAGAAAAATAGGTCTGACGGCGTCAAGAGTAATCTTGTGACGCCGTCACCTCGCCGCCAAAACTCTCCTCGGACTGCCTAGATCCACTTCTGACGCCGTCAAGACTTAAGCACTTCCAGGCCGTCACGACTCTTTTACTCTTGACGCCCTTCCTACGTGACGCCGTCAAATCCGTTCTGGGTCGTCATGGAAATTCATGAGTTTTTCTCTTGACGCCGTCAAGGTGTTGCTCTTGACGCCGTCACCTACTGTTCCCAGCATGGAAAATTAAGACTTTGGCGTTTTCTTTACTTTTATGCTCCAAAAACGTCCGAATTGCTTTCTTTTCCAGATTTCTCTCCCAAAGTACCTAAAATCACAAAAGGAACGATTTAGGGCAATATTTGATCAAATAAAGTCAATTCCGGGCTTAAATGACCCCCTAAAAGTGGTTCATTTTTCGCCTCATCAGAAAGCCAAGTGCATTAGCTAGAAACATAAAATACCACAATCCCATGCTAGTTACCAAAAACCTCTAATACTTAAATCAATTTAAACATAAGGCCCATGTCCCATTTACTGAACATTTGTACAGAACTTACTAATTGACATATATATCTCATTTGCAAGAACTGATAGATGGAAGAATAAAACCATATATGTCAATAATATTTGAAAGATTCCATGTCCCATTCAATCAAAATGTCTATATCCCACAAAAAGATCAGATACAATGTGTATTTCGTTATAAAAATTTCTAAATTAGCTGATTCTTGAAACTTGAAAGGCATTTTACACGGTGCACAATTAATGTAATTATCTTTTAAACAGGAGATAGGTCAGCCATTGCAATTTCCAATGCCACGGAAGGAGTACTTTAATAATTCTAAGCCAAACGTTGGGACAATGAGATAAGAATTATAATTACCTCTCAAGGTTTTTAATGAGTCGTTGCAAGCCTTTTCTCTGTTCTAGATGATATGCATCATTTCATTTTGCATGCTTTGTATATGATAGATACCCATCCCCTGTTTTAACAGTAACTACACCATCCTTACAAACATCAAACATCCCTGTATCGAATAAAACTCTAAATCAGATAATAAGAAACAAAAAGAGGTTTTGAACATATCAATACAGTCTCAATTATCATGTATCAATAAATGGAATAACGTACAATTCCCTTGAAAAGAAATAGCAAATATGTATACAAAATAAATTTTAGAGAAGTGAGTTTACATGGGTCTGGGTCAAAATAGGTATATAACTGTAATATCAATAATGGTAATAATGTACATACCAAGTTTTGCCTACGAAACATATGCGTATATACATGAGAACTTAAAACTTGGTACCATCTTGCAAAATATCAATAACGTACATCTCTAGGCTTCACCTTCTTCTTCGGAAACACCAAATGATGTTGTCATGGGATGTTAGGATGGTCGCTTTAAGGGGTGTTTTGTTTTTTTCGGGGGGGGTGTTTGGATGGCTGCTAAAAATTCTAGACACGTCCTTTACATGAGCTGATATATAGATATCAATTGCAACATTGAGTGTCACGTCATAATTACCCTTCTAAATATCTGGTTCAAAGACGAGATTTTTCCTTGTGTTCTCCATAACCGAGAGTCGGGTTGGAGAAGAGTATGTGCTATTGTAAGCATCGTTGTAGGCAGACATATCATCTTCTTGACTGTGTATATCAATATCGTTTGCTAAATTCAGTACGCATCGTAATCATATTTCCCCATGTCTTCTTTTTGAATATTTGGTTCATGAGTAAGAGTTTTGCTCGAGTTCTTGTTATATGAGAAATTGAGAACCGGGTTGGAGAAGAGACTATGCCGTTGTAGGTACTGCTATAGTCCAATGTATCATCGTCTTGACTTCTTGTCTCTATATCTTGACTTCTTATCTCTATATCATTTGCAGAATCCTCTATTTCAACATCCATAATGTCGAGCAAACCTAAACCACTAAAAGATTGTACTAAAGTAATGCATAACTACTAGCATGCTACAATGATAGTTAAGAACTCAATTGAAATAACTTGTTTCAGAATACAAAAAACAAATAGCTAATCTATCATTTGCAGAGATACGTAAAATAAGTATGGCTAAAATAAAACATAACACAGTACCATGTATATGTTTTATCATCTATTTTAGAACGGTGACATACTTAGTCAACCTTGGCATCCCATAAGGACACTTAGTTTCTATGTATCTAATGTTTATTGTGTAGCAAACGATTAAAGGGATGTTCAGATGTATTACTAAACTAATTACTGCGTGGAGTCTCAATAATCTGTTTATTGAGTTTTAGATAATAAACAAAATTTCAATTTTTTAGTTTTTAAAGTTAGAATGTTAGAAAACTATAACTTTTTTAACTTTCATTTAGGTATGCCATCGCAGCAAGTGGTATTTAAAACTCATGATAGTAAATAAGGTAAAATCACTTGCATTTGGAGATCATGCCATCATTGTCACCACCTATCCATGAAGAGAACTTAATAAGAAGGGCATTGTAGGGAACACGTTGATCCCAACGTCGTAAGTCTATATTGAAAAATTGTTATGATCAAAGTTTTGATCATTAGGCTTTACTCTATATTGAAAAATTATTAAAAGTTGTGTACACAAATTTGAAGGATCAAAACATATGAAAAGTGCAACAAAGTTACTTACAGGTGGTTCTGCTGGAAACATCATGTCCACAACAGGAATCTGTTCCTTCTCATCTTCCCTAAAGGAGTGCTAGAAATCTGCAAGGATATAAACAATCATTCCAACTTAATCTACCCCAGGCCACAAAACTAACACACCCTTATGGCTACTCTGTTGAAGTTGCCGGTAACATATATTGTTCAGTGAATCAAGAATCAAGGGGAAGTCTAGGTTTGACCAAGTAGGCCTTATGTGTGGAATCAAACATTTCAATGGTGAAGAAAGTAATGAATAATAACAGAAAACGCCAACCATCCGTTTAATAACAAAACCTCGCGCACCACGTCTCCTTGGCTTTGCAAGAGTTAGGAAGAAAGCATTTTGCATAATAGTTTTCTTCTTACTCAAAAACATCACTATTTGTGTTTAGCTTATTCGTTAAATAAATGTGTGTGTGTGTGTGTGAACAAGTTTCTAGTTTAGCTACATATCGATGACACGTTAAAATATGCCAAAGTGGATTAGTTTGGCCACAGACTAACTCAAGAAGCACGTGGATATGACATATTTTAGAGTCTTTTTGCCTTTTAAATTAAATCAATCCAGTCAAAATATAAATCAAAGAACGGAAATTGAAAATATTCACATGGTAAGTGGTATTCAAACTTCTTAACATGATCCACCTTCAGATGTTTTAAAGCAGTCCTGAGTGTGAACAACATTATATCAACCAATTTGAAAACACAAAATAAGCACCAAAGTGCAATAGTAAACAATAGTAGTAATCAAGGTCCTTGATTTTCAACTATTATAGTTAAGTTTTGCTCAGAATGTCTGACATAGTAAATTACTAATAACCTCAAATGACTAAATGTGCATACCTATTATTTTCATATAAAGTGCTGGGTAAAACAGATGTTTGTGTAGAAGCACCAAACACGACAATGTTAATCCAAGTAATAGTATAGGCCGATTTGGAAACCTGATAAATGTGATCCTAAATAAGTAATCAAATCACCTCGAGTGACCGAATGTATACGCATACTCTTTTCATGCAACGCGTTAGGACCACTTCATGTTTGCGTGGGCACATCTGAAATAAGTGGGTGATGTGGACTTTATGGGGGGGGGTGATGTGGCACAAATAAAAGAATCCTGGCCAACATGTGCAAGTGGAGTTACAACTTTTAAAACTATCCCTGATCTTCTGACATTTCCATTCTACTTTGACCTACCTAACTGTAGACAAAACGCGAGTGTAAAACACAGTAATGTAATACTATAGCATCTCTGTTTTTCTAATAGCCACCTTGGTAAGCATATGACTTCCTTAGCTTATCATCAATCATTAAATTTGCCACAAAAGCAAAAGATCGCATTAATGGTAGGTGGCTAGCAGCTAACCTACATGCTTAGGCTGTCCTAAAAGGTACTTGGTTCTATATTACAGAGATCGATCAGTAACTTAGTACTAATGTGAATACGTGATCACCCAAATCCACCAAGTATACTACTAATCAGTAAAGTATTCATATAGTAAAGTATTTCATACTAAGATTTAAATTTGGATAAAAGAGAGTGATTATGTACATGAAACGCCTCACGATCAAAAGTGAGCATGAATGTCAATATGTCATCTTACTATATGACCTCCATAAAAACTAAACAGTGAGCATGAATGTCAATATGTCATCTTGCTATATGGCCTCCATAAAACTAAACGATAACTTATAGTAATTCACGTTTCACCTAGAAAAGGGAATTTAATCAATAACCAGTGACATAGTGGAGCATTTTTTTTAATGTTTTCATTTTATAACCAATGACATAGTGGAGCTATCCTTGGGTCTTGCACAGTTAGATTAGAACCATATCTAATTAATGGGATACCAGTAATCTTATGTTCTTAACATACACTAAATATTGTTGGTCTAATCGCCATATTATAGTGACAGTATGTGTACAAAATAGCCTAAAGGGCATCATATCAAGTGAATATAAATCATACTATGGAGATCATAACATAACATGTTGCAAAGAACCAAAAGCATTTAGAAGAAACATGAGTGATGTTGTTTCTCTTGCAATATAAGGTAGACTACATCAAAGAACGTTCTGCAGTACTACAATGAAAAAGGAAATTGCCATGTGTATTAATTTACCTTTTTGGTAGCAATGAGTTCAGCTTCCAAGGCATAAATTCGATAAACAACAGCATTTAGCAATTCTTCTTTCTCACAAAGCATCTTAGATGGCTTACCTTAGAGTGTGTCTACCTTCACTTCAAGTTCACCTAGTCTATATACAAACACGAAGATAATTAGTAGTTTCCAAATTATAATACAAACAATGCCATTACTACGAATTCACATGTTAAAAAAATATGTGCATCATATAGCATAAATGTATAATCAAAAGAACGACTTCTTACCTTCTTTTTTTTATGGCATGTGAAAGTTATTCCAAACGACCATTTTTCATCCATTGCAAACAATAAAACCTACTCATTATAGAGACTATAAGATGGACACAAAATAAATGAAAACAAAATATTAGTAACGATCTTACCTTAAACTCCAAAAAAAACATGAATAATCTTTTCTTTTCCCGTAATCTTCACCTACGAATGTGCATGGCAAAGAAAAAGAAGACCAAATTAAAATACTATTTCATGGGAAACATAATTTGGTATCTTCAAGTTAATATTGTACTAACAGACAATTGACACAATTGAAAACTTCGTACGAAGACCACCTATGAAAGAAAAAAAATAATGATTAGGTTTACATCATTTAGGTGCAAATAGAATATGATAAACTATAGCCAAACAAAATAATTATGAAAACTTGATAAATTATAATTAACCAAATTATGAAATTAAGAAACCAATAATCATGATGGATGATTTCTTCATAATGGATAGTGATGATGTATACCTGGAAATCAAATAAGAGAAAAAAACATAAACCATGTTTTAAACGACTAAAAAATTTCAAAGAAAAACATACCTTTACGATCATGTTCTTATGTCATAGTAGGGTTGTTTTTCGATCGCCACAGGGTTTTTTTTTTTTTTTTTTTTTTTTTTGTGAATGCTCTGGTTTGTTTTGAGATAATATTGTGTGTATAAAATCAGTCGTGAGTTTTGTACAGAATTTTCAGGATAAAATATGGGAGAGATTTGAATAGGAGATATGCTATGGTTTGTTTGAATTGGTCTATCCCTTATTAGTTTTGATTTGCAAATACAATCACAAATATTAAAATGGTCCGATAGTTGAGCTGTTTCTATATTTCCTTCGAAAGGGTCATGTGTTCGATCCTTGCGACTTGTATTTTTAGTCCCGATTTTTAATCCATTCAAAGTAGGCTTAGGTGGATTTAATTAATAACGAATTTTAGACCTCCAAAACATTGCTTAGGTTGATTAAAAAAACAAATGAAACTAATTAAAAAAAATTAATTATAAAAGTTGCTTACATGGCCAAAATGTGATGACATGGTTGATGACATGGCTGATAATGAATTACTGGGTAATGACTGGGGAATGAGGTGGAATATTTTTCAAACGCCTCCTATATATATATATATATATATATATATATATATATATATATATATATATATATATATATATATATATATATATATATATATATGTATACTTGCTTTTCAAACAATAGGAGTTTAACTAGATATCAATGCGAATCCCCAGAGGGGTCGACCAACCCTCCCATGCTCCCTGTGAGGTTTGTGGCTTTGTCATTTCTACCCAATATTTATCCCGAATAAATATTATACTTTTGTTAGTTAACCGTTTTAGCCCCTAAATGAAAGTATTATAATATTTTTATTTCCATGTTACACTCCTTTTATTTCGTAACTCGTTTCTTATTTCCGCTTGCTTGTTCTACTTAGTGTGCACTAGTGTGACCCTTCGACGTTTTTGTGAAGTCAAATGTGAATGTCGTTGTGTTGTTTGCATATAGTCTTTTCATCGTGACCATCTGGCCTATCCTGCATTAGATTCACCAACAGAAGTAACATTAGATCATTGCACTTGTAGATAAATCAGAAAGACATAGTAGGATAAACTTGGCTAGCACATTCTTATCCCATCGACCACAACCTAGCATTTTAATTATTGTTTTATTAATTAGTTTAAGTAATAAAATCGTTCCAATCTCTCAGATTGAACCCCCTTTAAGTGTTTAGATTAGTTTAGTAATTTCCACTAGAATTAACTTAAGTCAATTCACTCCTTGTGAACAACCCGTGCTTACCATCCTAGCTGTAGCTGATTGGGTACACTAGCGTTAGTCTATAGGTTAGTTCGAGATTATAAATTTAAGACTAGATAATAACACATCAATACCATCATGGATCACTATCATACAACACTTATATCACCCACTATATTCAAACTAGAGGTTTGTTGGTATGTGAGTTAGGCCTTAAAACACAAGGGTTAAAGCTTGAGTGTGTCTAGGCCTTAAAACACGAGGGTTATAGCTTGAGTGCGTTTAGGCCTTAAAACACAAGGGTAATAGGTTAGTTATTTTGGGCTGTAAAAGATAATAGGTTAGGTTACACTCGAAGAAGAACTAGATGTTTGGTTTAGTATCAGTAATGATCGTAAGCGACATTGTAAGGTTTTCTCCACTGAGAAGGGAGCTTGTTGACTTAGTGAAGTAACTCTCGAGTCAGAAACTCAGGGAGTGGAGTAGGGCAAAAAATAGCTTCATGACCGAACCACAATAAATCATTATGTCCGGTTTGATCTATCTTTACTTATCATTTTCTTTTATATTTGCATTATTTTTATATTTGATTTTGTGGTGATGTGTTTTCTTTCCAACTATTATTATTGTTGTAAATTAATTATCGTCACATATCATATTACATCACATTTGATTGGTTCTCTTAACTACATATAATAAGTGTATGTAGTTTTGCTTAATTCCTTAATCCTAACTACTTAAGGAAACAGAGTTGATTCGGACACCCAAGCCGTATCTCATAATTCTTTTCAATCTCATCCAACTCTCTCCCTTTCTCTAAAAACACACACTATCTTCTCTCTCTAAAACATAAAACATGTCTAAAAACCAGAACACAAAACCACTCTCCCTACCATTACAACTCCTACCACCACATAAACACCACAATAAAAAACATCCACCGCCGAGCATCACCACTACAGTACTGAACCGCCATCACACCATCGAAATCAAGCCACCATCAAAACCCACCCATCCACCGAGACTAACGAGACCACCAAAAGGGTTTTTTCAATTACCGAGGTATTTTTAACCAATTTATGCAAATTAATTAAGTTTTTATTTATTTATTTATTTATTTATTTATTTATTTATTTATTTATTTACTTTTATTTTTTTTTATAGATTTGTAGTTTTTGTTTGTAAATACGAGTTTTACAACATTTTTAGATTTTGTCACAACTGCCACCGCTGCCGCTTACCTCCACCATCTCTACCGTTGTCTCGCCGAAAATTTGTTCCCGCCTCTGTCTCTCCAGGCCCGACCACAGCTGAATATACGGTTGTTTGTTTCTATAGATGAGAGTTTTTATAATGTTTTCCTTTTTTGTAGATCTACTGCTCCCTGCGGCTTTCGTCGGAATCTGTCGCTGCAGTAATGTTGTATCCTCAAATGTGTGAGTTGCTTTTGATATTTGTTGTGAAATTTGTTTTGTAATTTTGTTTATAATGTTTTGAAATTTTGTTTGAATATGTTGGTTAGTCTTGTTGTACTTATGTTTTAATTATAGGTAAAGTAAAGTAAAGTAAAGTAACTCCCAATACCGTCTTCCACGGGTTATGGGTCCCAATACCGTCTTCCACGGTGTATGGGGGAGGTTGTGATGTAGACAACCATACCCCTACCTAAGGTAGAGAGGCTGCTTAAAACATACCCCATACCCGTTTTAATTATAGGTAAATCTGTTGTAAATTGTTCCTAAATTATGTTATTAGAAATATATTTTTTTAATTATCTAGGTAAATATGTTGTATAAATTGTTGGTAAAATTTAATAGAGTATTAAAATGTGTAAATTATTCATTTGTTGTAAATCTTTGACACTTTAAATTGTTAGTAATTTTTTTTAATTGATAAATTTTGTGTTGTAAAGTTATTTTTGTTAATCGTTGGCTATTTAAATTATATTATTTGTAAAATAAAATTACTATTTTTTCTAAACTTTTAAAAGTTGGAAAGTAATATTAATTTGATAGTTTCTGAATTGTGAAGTTTTTTTTAATGAAATTTGAAAGTTTTTTGAAATTCAAAACCTTATAAATTTTTTATTTAATTTTCTGATTCTCAAAATCTTTAGAAATTCGACAACTTAAAATTTTTTGTTTTAATTTTTTGATTTTTAAAATCTTTTGAAAAATTTCAAATCTTAAAATTTTTGAAAGTTTAAATCTTTCAAAATTTGATTTTTGAAACGTGAAGATATTTGAAACCCTAAAATGTGAAATTGCAAAAAAGAATTTTGTTGTTATATGAAAAGATACAAGTCTTTTAATGTAACATGGTTCATGCAATAGGTACTTCAATGTTCATCCTACTCCAGGTTTTTGATCTAGTCGTTGTTTTGTTAAATCCTACTCAAGTTTTAGTAATTTATATAAAAGTGTTTAACTTCTCTTATATTAGCAATAGGTACTTCAGTGTTCATTATAGTTAACGGTTTTGGTGTAGGACCTAAGACAGATTTCGGAAAAGTCACTGATTATCTATTGTGGAGAGTCATTTAAGTGATGGACGGTCCTTTATATTTTCGGGATAGTCTGGTGCATTTTGGGGACCGTCAACATTAAACTCAACTGCCTGAGATTTTACAATTTGTTCAGCTTGTTGATGCTTCAGAAAAATTATAGCCTATACCGGTTTTATTGTCTGAAAACTTTTGAGCATCTATTATTTGTTTAAGAGAATGAGTACTCTTTTTAAATTTGTTTAGTTTTGAGGCTTCCTCCTTGAGTCCCTCATTTTCAATTTTAAGATTTTGACACGATTTGCATTCTAAGTCAATTTCTTTGACGTTTTCAAGTCTAGATAGTTTATTGTCACAACCCACAATTTCAGGTCATTTTTCCAAACTTCGACATTCTACTATTCACAAATTACTATTCATTGATCACTATTCATTGTTTTACTATTCATCATTTTTGAGGTCAATTTGACATTCCGAGACACATTCAGAAATTTTACTATTCACTTGACACTATTCATTTCTTAGAGAAAACCACTATTCACGTGCATTACTCATGTCATCGTAAATTTAGTTTACGAGTATTCAAATTCGCGTAACCGTATTGGTTCAGGAGCGAATTCATGCATTACTATCAGGGACATTTCATACGGACTAGAAATAGTCTGCATATCATCATTAGGGCACTTGCATACTATTCCACTCGTACGGTATTCAAATTATATTTTTAATATAATTAACGAATTACGTATGTTTATTTTAAATAAACACTAATACGCGAACTGTAAACGTGACTAACACGTCCGACACTCCCAACTATGATCCTAATATATTTTTATACTCATTTTTATAATATAAAAATTATAATATTAATTTACTCGGTATTTTGGAAATTTATTTATTTCGTATCGTACGACTAATTTAATTTCGACGGTTTTCATAAAAATTAAACAATAATTATCTAAACACTTAATATTTGTACCCAACATATTTTTGTAATTTTTATAACTTTATTTTATCCCGGTTAACTCCGTTAAAATTTATTTTTAGTTAACCCGGTACCCGGTACACCTTAAAACTACAAATAAAACATAATATTATACATAATATACACAAAGTCTTACACATTCATCCCCCCCCCCCTTGACTTGCCGCCCCCCCCCCCCCCCCCCCCCATGTCAATCTCTTACATGATTTACTAACTCACTCAATCCTCATAAAAGCTTATACTAACTCTATTATAATAATAATACTGATAATACATATACTAAAAATTGGATTTTTATCTCATTTGCAACTAGCCAAGAAAACTTTTTTTCTCTTTTCCTCTCATAAGGGTGCTCGGCCTAGGGTATTCAAGAAGCAAGAAAACATCATTTTTCAAAGATCAAAGTAAAATCTTGTTATTATAGTTGTCCTTGTTGGAGTTTTGAGATAAAAACTCAAGGATTGTTAGGTTTTCACCATCCAAACTTCATTAATCTTCCAAGTAAGTTTACAAAACTCATTTGATAATTTTTACAAGTTATTACTATGTTTATATATTTTTCTTACAAGAACTCATGCATATATTGGCTTATACCACTCCATTTTGTATATATTTAACTTTCAAGCCCTAGAAGTGATTTTTGGTTGGATCCTTGTTAGATCTACTTGGTTATGATGTTTAGGAACCCATGACACCCTAAGAAGGTGTATGGTAGGATTAGACTAGTTTTGTGGTGATTGAAAGTGGTTTGATTGAAGATGGAACTAGATTAGAAACCTAGAAATGATTTTTGAAACAATAGAAATACCTACTGTCCCTATTTTTATTTCGTGGGAAAATCAGTGGTTGATGGTTAATTTTTGACCAAATATTTAGAAAATACTTTCAAAAACGAAACTTTAGGCGAAAGAATGGATTAAAACGAGCTTATAACGAAGGAGATATGATTTTTGCAAATTTAACGACGAAAACTAGTTTTATAAAAACTGCATGCTGTTTGGCAGATTTCGACGGGTAAATAGAGGCATTAAACGTAACCTAGAAGAGCCGAGTTATCAAAAATATATTAGTATATACAAAAACGAATCCGTGGATATAAAGAACGAGGAAAATGAGCTTAAAACGACCAAGTTATACCCGTTTTAACATCGTCAAACTATATATATATATATATATATATATATATATATGGTCACAAATAAAAATAATAACTTACGCACTAAATGGTATATTTTCTAGAAATGTTACTAAGGACTATATTCTTAACAAATGAATACATATGACCCAAGAGAATATTTATACGACTTAACGACATTATTTTAAGGTTTTCGATACAAGGAATTTAACCCTAACATTTTCATACAAGATAGTACGACAAGTTATATACTTCTATATATGGACTTATTTTTCCTAAGTATGAAAACTATTTTACTATGACGATAACTAGTATTTCCAAATTACGAGTGGTATGGGTATCATGTGCATGTGCATTCATTACATTACGGCTTGATCTAAATTAGATCACGATTATTCATTTAGGTTGCGGCTAGTGTTCGCGCCTCATTGTCCCGACTACTTTTACATCATTGTACCATCTTTGTACCATCATTTCGAGGTGAGTTCTCATAGCCCCGTTTTTAGTACTTATTTGATTTTAAATCCCACAGGGGAGAATACATTGCACAATTATTTTTGTACATGCCCAAGTATTAAATTCCGTACATTGCTTAAGTTGCTAGTACTACCACTTTAAGTCCCCTTTATTATCATGGACCGTTAATTATATTGCCAAGCGAGAGTGAGTGGATAGATCTATCGAGGGTGATGCCTCCATTCGTGTTTGGGTTGCTCCATAAGGAAAACGAATGCATTTCATGTCTAAGTAATTGAGTGACTGGTAACCACTCCTTTGGGGCAAATTTTAGTACGTCTAGCTTCGGGGTCATGAGCTTAAGAGACAATGTAGCTTTTTGACATTTTGTCACTTTACTTTATACTTGTGGTTATTGTACATACGATTTACTTATAAACCTATGATTATTCACCAACTTTATGTTGACCATTTTTGCAATGTATTTCTCAGGTAACTAAGGCATATTCTCATGGCATGCATGGAGTCATTTTGTGTATCAAGGATGACGCGTCTCTTTTTGGATTTCATGCACTTATGAACTATCGTTTGATTGTACTAAATTATTTCCTTAAACCTTTTCCAACTTTTGGGACCTATGTTTTATAACTCTGAATATTTTTGAATGAATCAAACGATGTATTTTCTAAACGACACTTTAGGTCGTTCAATATATCGTTGTTTGTGGTGCTATGACCGTTACACCCTCAGGCATTCAATTCCGCTGCCATTCAGGTATTTTGGGGGTGTGGCATTTATCTTTTAGTTCTGAAATTTCTTTCTCTAGTTTAGACTTAATAGATTTTAGAGATTTGTTTTTGATAATTATCTTTTGACTCATTTTGCAAACTCGATCATACTCATTATCTAATTCAAGCAAATCTAAAGAGAGACTATCATCATTATAGAGATCGGTTTCGAAAGGCACCTCTTTTGAAGTTCCGGCCATTAGACAAGCTTCGTTTTTTGTCTCCTCGTCGCTATCACTCAAAGCGCCACTTACGTATGCCTTTTGGTTCTTGTCTTTCATTTGAAGAGGACATTCTCCTACCAAGTGTCTTGGATCACCACATCCAAAGCATCTTCTTTCACCCTTGCTATATTTGTCATCACGACTATTTTGGGGTGCTTTCTTTTCATCTCGCGGTTGTCTTACATATCTACCTCTTCGCTTAAAGAACTTTTTGAATTCACTAACCGCCATGGCATACCCTTCATCTTCACTTTCCGAACTTAGACTTCATCATCACTCAATTCCTTTTTAGCCTTCAAAGCAAGTGATCTCCTTTCTACTTTGCTTTTAACTATCTCATAATCATTTTTGATGATTAACTCATGAACCTTTACATTACCGACGAGCTCATCTAGTGAGAGTGAGGCTAAATCTTTGGATCTTTCTATTGTCATGACATTTTCTCTCTACTTTGGATGTAAAGCCCTGAGAAATTTTCTAACACAACTCTTGATAGAAACACCTTCCTCAAGTGCCTTTAGACTAGTAATAATAGTATTAAATCTAGGAAAAGCAATATCCATAGATTCGTCTTCAGAATTGACGGATTGTTCATATTGTCAGACAAGAAGATCGATCTTGTAATCCTTGACTTGATTATTACCTTGATGAGTGACTAACAAAGTTTTCCAAACATCTTTAGCCGTATTACACATAAAAATTATTTGAAATTCCTTTTTCGGTAAAGCATTATAAATAACCATTTTTGCTTCATCGTTTTTAGCCAATTTATTCTTAAGGTTTTCACTTTGTTTATCATAAGGAACTATTTCATCCTTTTTAGTTTCAGGGTTTTGTTTAATAGGTTGAAAGTCACCCATAGTAATAACATGCCAAAGATCAAGATCTTTTGATTTCACATAAGTTTCGAATCTAGTTTTTCTAGTAAATGAAGCTATCAGCTTCGAAAAGTGCTGGTCTTTGCATAGACTGCCCTTCTTGATATTTTTCAAAATCCATTGATCGACTCAAGTTTTAAAATACAATATACTTTAAAAATCTTGAGTGACCCGCTTTGATACGAATTGTAGAAACTAGAAAGAGGGGTTGAATAGTTTCACCGTTTTAATTAAATTTTCAAAAATCTTTTTCAAGTTTAGATTGAAATACTTTTGGATTCGAATCTTATGTGATATCAATACAAAATTCTATGAACACAACTATAAAATAATACGTAAAGGTAAAGGAAAGAAACGATTAAACCAAGACACGGAGATTTATAGTGGTTCGGCTACGAAGCTCACTCTTCGCCCTACTCCACTCCACGAGTCTCACACTCGAGAGTTTCACAAACGCTATATCAATACGCTCCCTTATGGCGGAACAAACCGTACACCAATGCTTACACCAATTAACGACACTAAGCGAATGTCAAGTCCTAATCCTAGCTAGAACAAATCTACAAACAAAGCCCACGTGGCTACACGATTCAAACGAACACCACGTCTGAATCAACACAATACACAATTCCGAGCTTATACATAAGTCAGATTAAACACAAGAATTAAGATACAAAGAATGTAGGTTTAGGAGAGATCCTTAACAACGGTTATGAGGTGAAGGAGTATTCTTTACCACTTTGTTTCTTGACGAATACGAGCGTTCTTCTCTTGCACTTGGAGGAAGGATGGATGTGATCAGAGAAGAGTGTATAGAATGATTTGGGAAGACAGAAAGTTTTAGTGTTCAAGAGGTTATTTTTCTGCATGAAACAGTGCAGTATTTATAGGCACCAGGAGGAGCGGGGGACGGTCCCTTAAAAATTGGACGATCCCGTATATATAAGGGACCGTCGCCATGTTTTCGGGACCCTCCCAAAATACGCTCCTACTTTTGTTCTGAGGTGGTAAAAGTTTATCTGGTATAGGCGGGAAATATAGTTGTTGGAGAATTTGAAATTTAAATTAATTTTCTAAATAAAACATTTCTTTAAAATTACAAAAATACCTTTTTAAAAATGTTTGTCATATAGAAATGTGAAGTTTAGAGAAAGTTAAATTCTTTGATCACTTAACTAAGTTGGTAGATTGTTTGTTCATACCTTAAGTGACGTTGTAGTTGAAACGAGTTTTCTCGATTAGAAACTTGTTAAACGTAATTTTACGGAACATGTATTTATATTTTTTGATTATCAAAACGTGTGGAGACCGGAGAATGCAAATGATGTTTTTGACATTATTTGTATTAACAATTAACAATTTGAAGCTTTGGGTAATTAAGAAACTGAGAGTTCGGTTCCATTACCTAGGACATACATACCACGTGAACGAGAGGATGCGGAACAACGACTATTGGAAGATTATTATGAAGACAAAAACAACCTAAATACCTAAAGAGGAATTTTAGGCGAATGAATCGTATGAGTTCAAAACTTTTAAACAAATAGTTAACGATTACCAATTACAATGTTGACTCTTTTTCCGAATACATCATATTTTCTTAACAAAGACCCGATTGTACAGGGCGTTTAAGTATTAGTCTTATCATGAAATGCACATCAGCCATACGTCAATTGGCGTACAACACGACACTCATTGCGTTTGACGAGTACTTGCAAATTGGTGAACGTGGTTCATACGAGTGTTTACAATAGTTCACTAAATGCATTTATACTTTAAACATAGAAGAGTTTCTAAGAAATCCCGATTTAAATGATGTCCAACATATATATGCATTGCACGAAGAAAAACATGGACTCTCGGGAATGCTTGGGAGCATTGATTGTATGCGTTGGGAATGGACAAAATATCCGAAGGCCTTACATGGGCAATTTAAAAGGCTTGATCATAAATATCTAACTCTAATGCTTAAAGCCGTTGTGTCTATGATTTGTAGATTTGACATGCATTTTGGTGTTCTGAGGGCAAATAATGACATCAATGTTCTATATGCTTCATGGTTATTTGATGACCTTCGTGCCAATATAGCTCTAGAAGCTCCATTTGTGGTAAATGTAAAAACATGCGCTAGAGGTTACTATTTAGCGGATGGAATTTATACTCAATGGTCTACATTTATCAAATCATTTTATATTCCAAGGGATGAAAAAATAGTGAAGATTAAAAGAGTTTAGGAAAAGATATCGAACGAGCTTTCGGAGTCCTACAAGGTCATTGTGGAATTATACAATAACCCGCACGTGCTTAACAAGTCAACACGCTATGAAGAATCATGTATTATTGCATACATAACATGATATTGAAAGATCAAGATTTCGCAGTTAGTGAATTTAACGAATTGTGCGTTTCTCTACAACCGAATTTACACATAATTGGGTCAAACAATGTGAGATACAACGAAGGAAAAACACAGAACTTCGGGATAGGAGAGTACACGACTACATTCGAAACGATATCGTGGAACATTTATGTAACCTTAATCACTAAATTGCTAATGTATCATTATTTTTAATGTGTCTTGTACATTTTTTTATTAATGAAATTTTAAATTTGGTTTAATGTGTTGTTTTATTTATATAAATGAAACCCCCCCCCCCCCCCCCCCCGATGAGGTCCAAGTGTGCACCCTGACACCAGATTCTCGTGTTTTATAAGGGAGAGATGTTTTTGGTGTAGTGATGGATTATGGTGTTATGAAAAAAATCAATTACCACAACAAACATTTCTTATACTCAATTACAAAAATAAACACTTTTAAAGGAGTTTACCAAAATCGACATTTTGGGCGAGGAAACCATTTGCTTTCCAATTCATTTCACACACATATCCTCTCTAAAAGACAAAGAATATGTAGAGCAAATGCTTTGCTCTCCTTCCTAATTGGTTTATGCCTCGCTACAAGACAAAGAACATGGAGAGCAAATACTTTGCTCTCTCTTCCAATTGCTCTGCGCCTCGCTACAAGACAAAGACCATGGAGAGCAAATACTTTGCCCTCCCTTCCAATTGTGAGTTTCCTTGATGAGTGATTATTAAAGATTGCCAATTTTCTTTAGCGGTTTTACACATAAAGACTATCTCATATTCTTTCTTTGGTAAAGCATTATAAAGCATCATTTTAGCTTCATTATTTTTAGCAATCAATTTCTTTTGATCCTCACTATGTTTAGTAAGTACACTATCCTCATCCCGACCACTTCCAATATCCTTAAAAGTGGCTTTGTAATCACCTTCAATAATAATATACCAAAGGTCTATGTCTTTTGATTTCACGTAAGTTTCAAAGCGGTTTTTCCAATATGTAAAACCATTTGGTTCAAAAAGTGGTGGTCTTTGCATAGATTGCCCTTCTTTGAAATTTTCAAAATCCATGGATCGTTCCAAGTTTTAAAACACAGTTTATTTTAAAAACTTGAGTAATGTAGCTCTTGATGCCAATTGTGGAAAACTAGAAGGGGGGTTGAAAAGTTTACCGGTTTTTCGTTTAATTATCTTTGAAACTTTTACGTATAATCAACAATTGAAACTAATAGACAATAAATAATATGCAAGATAAAGAAAGAAACGATCAAACAACAACACGGATGTTTATAGTGGTTCAGCTACAACGACTCTTTTTCCTTGCCCTACTCCACTCCCCGAGTATCCAACTCGAGAGTTTTTCTTCACTAGTCAATAAGTTCCTTTCACCGGCATAGAAAACCTTACACACATCGCTTACACTTTTTACGGTAAAAAGCTAAATACCAGGTTCTAGTTCAAGGTAGAACTAACCTAACGTCACCTATACAATATTTCTGACACGAAGCTAGATGTCAAGTTCTTTCACATGGGTACAACCACTCCCTTCACTCCAAGTATTTTAAGGACTAAAATATTAACCACAACCTACTGAATTAATACAATCAAGAGATGTATAAACTATACAAGTTTAAACAATGCTGATTCGAACAAGTCTTGCAACGTTGTGTTGAAACTTGTAGACTTTCGTATGAACTTGTGATCTTCTTGCTACAAAAGAATATCACACAAATGAAATGTTACTAAACTAGATGAATGAAATGAGAGTGTATATGCAAAATATGATTGCAAATTATGAATGATTTCTTGGATGTGGCTTGCTATTTATAGGTAAAAACCTCAGCCAAGCCACGGATCCGGCGGAACCCTTTTGGGGATTCCGTCTGTGTATCCCCAGGGTTCTGTCACATCTGACAGAAAATCTTCCAAGAAATCTTTCCAAATCTAACTCAAATCTAACCAAAATATTCTCAAGATCTTCCAGAGTCAACTACAAGATTGTAGTGTGTAAATCTTCACAAAATATAAGATGTGACAAATCACTTAAGAGAAAATTTGATGATACAATGTGATGCATGGTTTTGCAACCTTGCAAAAGGTTTTACCTCTCGAGGGATCTCGAGAAGCTTGCAATCCCCACCAGGCAGTGTACCTGACCGATGTAGTATAGTGTAGTGGCAAGTATCGGGGGATTGATCGTTCTACTTGGGGAATAGTGTTCGTTAGGACTGAAACTTAATCAAACTAGGTCTATAGGTGAGAGATGATTCTTTTTGTATTTTTATATTTTATGGAAAGCAAGTAAAAATCTCGGGTATTGGAAGAGTGGACAGAATTAGTTGCTAGTCAACTAACCCAAATAACTACAAATGCAATAAAAATAAAATAACAAGAAAATAAATGTGAGAAAAATCTTATATGGAGAGAAACGTGTTTACTTAGATTTCACTACTCCCTGGCTATCTTTCATTAATTGATTAGTTTCTTACAATTGCGTGGATGACGGGTTATATTCCTTAATACCATTCGTGGGGTCGTGTACGATCTTCCCCAACTCTATAAGATTCTACCTCTCCCTATGTCGAGCCGACAACTAGCTCCTAACATGGCCTCCTTAGTAGTCACTTATGCATTAAATATACCCATTAAAATCGTAATACACATCCAATTCATGTTTCATAAGACGTTCAAGCATGTTACCAATTGGAGATTAGCCAGTTTCCTTAAGCCTAACATCGAAGTCATTCATCTAACAACAATTAATAACAAACAATCAATCAATAATCAATATCTAGGTTTCATTACATCTAACCAAACACAAATAAACCTAGCCTAGCATGTTAATGTAAAGACAAGCATAAGATAGAATCAAACAACACATAGACATATTGAATGATTATTGGAAGACTTATCTTTAATTAATCATGGATGAAAGAAGGGTTTGAAACCCTTACAAAAAAGGCTAAAATTCGTCCTAGGGTTTATGGTGAAGTTCCTCCAAAAGTTCTCTCCCCAAAGAACGAAAATTATAAAACTATATATCGAGAATACAATCTGACGGCGTCACGTTATACATGTGACGCCGTCAACTCGCCACCAATGCTTCCCTCAGATTTCCTAGATCCAGATCTGACGCCGTACCCTTTTGATCTTCACTGGCCATCACCTTATAGAATGTACATGACGGCCTAGGCGTCACAAAGGGTGACGCCGTCACTCTTTATATCCAAAAAACATTCTGGCGCGTCTCGTGTAAACTTCATATCCACCTCTTTGCCAACACGTGACGCCGTTACCTATAGAACGTGATGCCGTCAGGTACTGTTTCCAGCTTGATTTGGAGACTTTGTCGTTTTCTTCACTTTTCGCTCCAAAAACGTCCAAAATGCTTCCTTTTCCAGATTTCTTCTCGAAAGTACCTAAAATGAAAAAAGAAACAATTTGAGGCAATATTTGATCAAATAATCATGACTTAGGGCTTAAATGACCCCCTAAAAGCATAACACTTTTCGCCTCATCAAATACCCTTACACTTGAGATTTGCTTGTCCTCAAGCAAATGCGCTTTTATTCTAATCAAAATACAAGATAGGGGTCATTTAACACTATTATAAAAGTAACTACAACAAATGATCATTCCACTTTAACCAAAACAAGCACCGAAATTATTCACTATCACCTCACAAATAGTGTTTGGATCCTCACATCTCTCGGGTGTTATAAAAGTATATATCACAAATGAAAATGAAAAATATCTCTCACTACCTGTCATAGCACATAGATTACCATAGGCTTGGGAAAGGATCAAACCTCTACCACTTTGGCGTAAGCACCTAGGATAAACTATCAAAGAGGTCTTTTAAAGGGTTGTAACGTGAGGTGTGGGGATATGATAAACACGGTTTTGTTAGATAAAAGAAATCTTTACTGGTGGCGAGTTAACCATCTTGGTCAATTACATGTGCAATGTGGCGTTGCTAAGCCAAGACTCGACTCGACTTAAGCTAATGAAAATTACAAAAACATAAAAAGAAACATAAAAGGAAACGGGATGGTAGTCCGTATGTTTTTTTCTACTTCTTTTCCTAAATTTTTTCTGTTTTTTTTTTTTTTTTTTCATACACTCTTGCCCTACCATCCAAAATAATATATCGTAGGAAATTGGCATTCCCCTTACACTTGAACTTTTGTGCTAGTCATACAACTCCTATCCATGAGACGCTTATTAAGATTAAAGTTTCACTCCTATATGTTGTAAAAAATTTTAAATTTGGCGCTAAAATTAGCCTAACAAGTGTTTCTCTTAGTTTTATTACACACCTACTATTAAACAAACAAAAATCAAGTGTAATTGTATTCTCTAAGGTATCATCATTTACCCTCCCCTTACACTTAAGCCTAACATTGTCCCCAATGTTCAATTAAAAGGATGTAAAAGTAAAAAAGGTAAAAAGTATGAAACAAATACTCCCCTGATTCGTTCGGTGTGGATAATGCGTTAACATGATGAGATCCTCCTCCAAGAAAATGAATGTTGAAAGCTTCCCTCCAGAAATATAAATCGTCTTCTTGTCCAATATAACCTGTCAAACCTGAGAAAACAATCATGGCAAACCTCGCATAAAATCGGCGGAAAACTCTATATATAATAAAATCCTAGAAAGCAAATAAAGATATAATGGTTGTGAAATGAATATTTGCAGATTTCCTGGAGTTTTTAAAACTAAAGGTTTAAAACTTTACGATTCTGGCAGAAAAACAAAACTTGCAAAATTTTCCAGAATTTTACACATGACACCGTCAGGTTATAATCCTGACGCCGTCAGAAGTGACCTGCAGAAATTTTATGTTTAGTTTCCGGAAAATTTCTGGAAAAACTTATGCCTTAATTCCTAGAAATCCTACAAAATACTTATTATGACTCGATACAAGCATTTGACTCAAACAAATACTAATATGCATATTCATTTAATATTGTTGTGATTCATATTCAATCTCGTTCTTAGAAACAAATTTAGATTTCCCTTACACTTATCTTTTGCAAAATACCTTTATATGTAGTTAAGACGAAGTTAAAAACAAAATAAAGCATTTTCACAATTTACTTTGAAACATGAGCCACAAATAATAAAGCTTGGGTTACCTCCCAAGAAGTGATTTTCTTTATTTACGAGTCTTGTAGCTAGACTCAAAGTCACGGGATATTACGTGACCTCGTCATTGGTCACGCTCTCTAGGTGATCCTCGATCTTAGTTTTGTAATCCGGACCTAGTTACAAGCATTCTTTGTAGAAACCAAATATTCTACCCATAACATAGTCTACTCCTCTACGTCAGTCCTCATCATTTCTATAGTAGACCGCTTGCTTATGGTCCTTCTCAAGATTCGATAGAAGCCAGTATTGTTCTATCTTATATGGCATTTGGTAGGCTACTTCATCGGTCTCGTCTTTGAACCTAACTATCCCTAAAGATGGGTCATAATTCATTTTGGAGGCTTCAACGAATGGCTTTCCAAACACTATTTGAGTTAGGCAACTATCTATTACCGGACGAATATCTTCTACAATCACAAAATCGGTAACATATGTGAGATTCCCTATGAAAACGTGCAATCCCTTAACTCTTCCCACAAAATTACTCATCATACACAAGCAAGGGAATAACCTAGGTCCAAGTTGCTTTTTCATAATCCAATTTTAATGGATCCTAGTCATGATATTAATGGGTGATTCAAGATCGATGTAAGCTTTCCGTACATGAACATGCCCAATGTTACATGGTAAGTTAATGTTAGATGGATCACCCATTTTGATGATTTGTGACCCTAGGAAATATGGTGTCTCGGGGTCGTCGAATAAATCCCTATGGTACGCGCGTTCTTCCTTAGTTGGTAACCTATTGAAGTAGTCTACTATATCATCTACTCCCTTTTCCTTATCTCCCTCGGTTTTCTTATCCTCATTCTTAGATTCACTATCAATTCTAACTCTATCTCCATCATTATCTCCCCTATCCCTATCAATTGGCTTAATAGTGACAACATTAACAAAGTGGACATGCTTAGATGATGAGGGATCCTTGATTTGGGTCCCACTATTTGTGTTCCTATTGTCCTTGTTTGGTGATGTCAACACTTGGTTGTTGAGGGCTTTCAACAAGTTGTCAATTTTATTGGTCATCTCCGTTTGTTGTTGATTGAATTCAGACTCAAACTTAGCCAAACAAGCTTCTTGAGATGCCATAAATTTAGACATCAACCCTTCAAAATTATTGGTACTACCATAGTTGTTGGAAGGATTGTGTTGAAAGAACGGTTAGTGGGTGGACCGTTTGATTGGTAACGATTAGGTGGATTGGAAGAATTATTCTGGGGTGCGTTTTGGTTTTGTTTCCACCTAAAGCTTGGGTGATTTTTCTAAGAGGGATTGTATGAATCACCATAAGGGTTTGGCTTGGGTTTGATAGTGTACCACTTGTCTCCCGCTCCGTCGGTACGCAAGGATGCGTATTCCTCAAAAGCTTGTTCGGGGAGTTCCATGCAATACGAGTGTCGTGGGGACCACTACATAATTCACATGAAGAAGTGATTTTGTTCACTTGGCTTGAAGGTTTAGGAGCTTCGTAGGATTTCATGAGAACCTTGACTTGGTCTTCAATTTCCATGATCCTACGGTCGGGAGTGCTTGAATTGTTCGAAGGCAAAGATATTGCCTTGACCATTTTGTTCAAATCACGGGGGTCATTCCAACTTTCGTTGTCATAGAGAGCAAGATCTTCTATTAGTTCCCATGATTCTTCCGCACCTCGATCACGTAGCTTGCCACCGGCCGCTTGCTCAATGATTTGCCTTGTGGAGAGATTGATATAGTCATAGAAGATTAGGACTTGGAGCCAAAGATCTATGCCATGATGAGTGACTTTTTGGAGTAAGTCCTTGAAACGAGTCCATGCTTCATAAAGAGTTTCACCTTGACGTTTTTGGAACATCAAGATGTCATTCCTTAACTTGGTGGTTCTCCCCGGTGGGAAAAATTGAGCAAGAAAACGAGTAGTGAGATCATCCCAAGAGGTGATGGATCCCGTGCGTAAACGCTCAAGCCATTGATTAGCTTGGTCACGTAGAGAGAATTGGAAAAGACGCAATCGGGTCGTCTCTCGAGTTTCAACATCAAGGTCTATGGAATCTACGATTTTGAGGAAATTCGTGAGATGTTGATTTGGATCTTCGGAACGAAGTCCATGGAATGCACTTCCGCTTTGCACCAATCGGATGGTGTCAGATCGCAAGGGAGACACATTGGCTCCTTGGGTGAGCTCAATGGTGTTTCGATAGCCTTGGTGGCTAGGACGGGAGTATTCTCCTAAAGTGCGGGGTCTAGGAGGTTGGTTTAGTTCTAGTGGGTCGATGGGTTCAAGGATATTATCACCTTCCATGATGGCGGATGATAATGGTTACGAACAAAGGAACGAAGAAATAAGATAGACTAAAGAAGTCCTATAAAAATAAAATAAAAATCTTACTAGAAAGGAATCTAGCAAGTAGACCTAATAAAAAAGAAATTTCAACCTATGCGATGACTATTCCCCGGCAGCGGCGCCAAAAATTTGATGCGTGGTTTTGCAACCTTACAAAAGGTTTTTCCTCTCGAGGGATCTTGAGAAGCTTGCAATCCCCACCAGGAAGTGTACCTGACTGATGTAGTATAGTGTAGTGGCAAGTACCAGGGGATTGATCGTTCTACTTGGGGAATAGTGTTCGTTAGGACTGAAACTTAATCAAACTAGGTCTAAAGGTGAGGGATGATTCTTTTTGTATTTTTATATTTTATGGAAAGAAAATAAAAATCTCATGTATTGGAAGAGTGGGCGGAATTAGTTTCTAGTCAACTAACCCGAATAACTACAAACGCAATAAAAATAAAATAACAAGAAAATAAATGTGAGAAAAACCTTATATGGATAGAAACGTGTTTACTTAGATTTCACTACTCCCTAGCTATCTTTCATTAATTGATTAGTTTGTTACAATTGCGTGGATGATGGGTTATATTCCTTAATACCATTCGTGGGGCTGTGTACGATCTTCCCCAACACTATAAGCTTTTACCTCTTCCTATGTCGAACCGACAACTAGCTCATAACATGGCCTCCTTAGTAGTCACTTATGAATTAAATATAACCATTAAAATCATAGTACATATCTGATTCATGTTTCTTAAGACGTTCAAACATGTTACCAATTAGAGATTAGCCAGTTTTCTTAAGCCTAACTCGAAATCATTCATCCAACAACAATTAATAACAAACAACCAATCAATAATCAATAGCTAGGTTTCATTACATCTAATCAAACACAAATAAACCTAGCCTAGCATGTTAATGTAAAGACAAGCATAAGATAGAATCAAACAACACATAGACATATTGAATGATTATTGGAAGACTTCTCTTTAATTAATCATGGATGAAAGAAGGGTTTGAAACCCTTACAAAAAGGCTAAAATTCGTCCTAGGGTTTATGGTGAAATTCCTCCAAAAGTTCTCTCCCCAATGAATAAAAATTAGAAAACTATATATAGAGAATACAATCTGACGGCGTCACATTTTACATGTGATGCCGTCAACTCGCCGCCAATGCTTCCCTCGGATTGCCTAGATCCAGATCTGATCCCATCCCCTTTAAATCTTCACGGGCCGTCACCTTATAGAATGTACGTGACGGCCTAGGCGTCACAAAGGGTGACGCTGTCACTCTTTAAATTCAAAAAACATTCTGGCGCGTCTCGTGTAAACTTCATATCCACCTCTTTGCCAACACGTGACGCCGTCACCTATAGAACGTGACGCCGTCAGGAACTGTTTCCAGCTTGATTTGGAAACTTTGTCATTTTCTTCACCTTTCGCTCAAAAAACGTCCAAAATGCTTCATTTTCCAGATTTCTTCTCCAAAATATCTAAAATTACAAAAGGAACGATTTGAGGCAATATTTGATCAAATAATTACGACTTAGGGCTTAAATGACCCTCTAAAAGGGTAACACTTTTCGCCTCATCACAATGCTTGATGTATATGTATATTTCTATTTTTTGAATATTATATAAATTAAAGTAAACTTGTAAAATGTTTATGTAGCTACTTAGAATGTATGTATGAGATGTTTTAAACTGTTTGAAAGCTTATGACTTATCAAGACACGTTGTTTAGTAAAACTTACTAAAAATGTTTTCGACACTTAAAGTGTTACTAACGTTTAACTTCTGAAACATGTAGCAAATGTATTGTTAACTTTAAAATAATGTTTATATATGAAAGACTTATGCTATATTTATGTTTTGCTAAAAATAAAGTTTACACTTTGTCATTAACAAAATTTAGCAAAGATCGTAAAATATAAATAACGTTTTTATGCGATATTTGTATTAACAATCTCCCCTTTTTGTTGAGGATAAAACTTAAATTTTATTTTTAAGAAACTAGATAATTATAGTATCAATTCTTTTTAAAAATCTGTATTAAACTTTGTTTTATGCGACTTTTATTTATGTGTGAGGCTAATATGCTAAAATGATATATATAATAGTTAAGTTTAATATATATTCTCCCCTTTTTTGTCGAAACAAAAAGAAGAGATGCATAGCGGAAATGTGGTGCAAACCAAATTGCTCCCCCTTGGACAATACTCCTCCTAAATGGAGTGCCAAGTAAGGATACATGGATTTTGATCCTACAAAAAAAAGTTAGTTGTCGAAAATGACGAGTATATAATGTCAACCAAAATAAGTTATGAGAAGATATACAAACATATCACAATCACAACAAGTAAAAAAATCAACCAACAATGCATAATATAAAGTAGACCACATTTGATTCCATGTAAAAGTTTGACTTTGACAAAAGTCAAAGGACATGAAATGTTAATAAGAAGTCCTACTTCTAAAAAGGGAAAAATGCAAAAAGGAAAAAATAACTAAAAAATAAAAATCCTACATCTATAAAAAGGAAAAACAAACTTGGTCTTAAGTGAGATTGGTTTTTCTTAAGAGAGCTCTAATGGTGGGAAGGATGACTAAGAGAATTGAGATGCTCTAGGATGTGTTGGAGCATGAAACGTGTTTCATGTTGGACTTGGTAGAGCATGATTTTTATGCTTTCACTAATCTTTGCCGTTCTGTCACAATGAGAGCAATTGTGGCAAGGATTAGAGAGGATGGGATCATTGGTTGATGGTGGTGTGGTGGAACGTTTTTTGTTGGTTGGTTGGTGTTTGGTGCTACAATGGATGAGAGCAAGTCGATTGGAATTCCATCGCTTGATGGAGGTGTGTGTCTACCATGTTTTTTACTGCATACAAGTTGTCGAGGTGATCATTGATCTCCTCATGGGTGTTAGGAGGGTTGTTCCACAACGACGCCTCGATTTCCTCATACGAAGGAAAGAAAGACTCAAAGTGTTGGGATTAGGATTGAGATGGTGGTTGAGTTTCTTGATGTGGAGGTTGATCATGGTGTTGGAAGTTGGGTTCTCCATACAAAGGACCATGGATTTCTTTGTAGATTGGGTGAAACAACAATGGTTTTTGTTGTGATGATTCTTGTTGAGGTGGTGGTTCTTGTTCAAAAGGCTCATTAGGCTCAAAGAAAGCCCTTGGTTGTTTATTTGCCATTCATTCAATGGAGCCAAACGAAGGCAACGGTGGTGGATTGGTTGATCTAGGTGGAAGATCATCTAAATCTTGTAGAAAAGGATGAGTTGATGTTGGTGGAGTGCCAAAAAGTTCCATGGGTTCAAGTTTTGGTGATTTTAGAGGTGATGGAGATTTTGATGGTTGAGTCGGAGCCGATGGTGGTATTGGATCAATGGGTGTTTTTGTTGGTGGTGGAGTGGATATGTCATTTTGTGGTCTTGGTGATGGTGCAGGAGTGGCAAGATTAAGGAAATTTTCATCCTTGATTGGTGATGAGATGATGAGTGGTGATTCATCCGAAGATGATGAGGTTAGGTTGATTGTTGTGTTGAAGCAACAAGGTTTGACACTTATTCGGGCGGTTCGCTTAATGGGTCGTAATGGTGGGGAAAAGTTGTTTGACTTTGTCATTGTCAAAGGTGGTTGTTTAGAAGCTAAAGATCAGAGGTGTTGATTGTGTGATTTGGAAGTGTCTAAAATGGTCAAATTTATAGAGTTGAAGAAATTTTGGATGGAGTGTTTGGATTTGATGTTCTTCCATACAAAGATTGAGGTTCCTAATCATTTGGAAAGTTTAAAGAGGTTGTCAAATCATTGGAAGTCAATCCAATGGAACTTGGTTGAGTAAAAAGACAAGGATATGCACTAAATGCTATGTGGTCATATCAATTCTTTGTGGTCAGAGGTACCATGGATTCCAAGGAACCAAAATGAGGGTTCTTTGCTTTATGTAGAAGGGTTCCTTGAGTTAGTTATGAGTAAATTGAATTTTTGGCGGGAAGTGGCTTCCTATCAGTTCTAATGACTAAAAATGATCCTAATGTGCTTAATGAAGTATTAAAACTATGTTTCTAACTCAAAATGATGATTTGGTATTGGAGAGGAGTAGAAATTTTGTGAAATGCAGAAAATTTCCTGCGATGCTGGCGGAACCAAATGATTACACACACAGAACCCTGATTTTGGTTCTGTGGGTTCTGTTGGGCCAGTTTTCATAGAACCAAAAAATTGCACTGGCGGAACCCAAAATTTAGTTCCCGGTAGATCTGCCAGGCAAAAATTCGAGACATAATGTATTTTTGACGGACCGAACGATTTTCAAATTTCGTAATTTTTCCTAAAACATATGTAAACATTAAAAACTAGTTAGGAAATGACAAAAATGCAAGTAGAAACATACGTACCGATAGAGTTTGAACGGGGGCTAATGAATTTCACTATACTTAGTGAAAATAATGAAAATTTGGAAACATCACAAAGTTGCTCACCTGCATATCCGATTAGTACAAGCATAGTCTAAAACTTACCATATATACAAATACATAAATCCATAAACACACATTGGTTTAACGACCAAATAGTTCAAATGTTATGTCATGCCAAACACTCCAAATATCGCTCTCATTGGCGATCAACCTTCTTGTTGAGCTTTTGAGGTACCTTCCAAAGCATTTCCACATCCACTTTGATGGCTTGAACTCCTCCGACTCGTTTGGTATCCTTGGGAATTATTAGAGGTATTCAAGAGGTGGTAGCCGAGAATTCGGGAGACCGTCATCTTCACTCATGGATGATGATGATGAGGAAGTAGGAGGATGAGGGAGTTTCCCTTGAGCTTTAGCAACTCTCTTATCACTTAATGGAACAAAGATATGTGGCACGAGAGAGTATTCTAGGCGAAGACCTCGAGCGGTAGGAGGAATAGGAGCAAATTGTCTAAAGAGACGAGTTAAAAGCATTCCATATGGAAGAGCAGTGGTACCTTGTACGGGTATGTCGGCCATCCTTTTGGCTATGTAGTAACCCAAGTTGAAAGGTTGACGTTGTAACAACCATGGTTTTAGCAGGTCAGTTTGACTGATAGTCTTGACTCGGTTGACGTTTGTTTGGTCTGTCCTAGGTGATTGAAGTGATATATGTTTGATATAGGTGAGTTTTAGCACTAAATCCCTTTGCATGGTGTTGCTTTTGTGAGTGAGTAATGTTGATATTTGGATAAGTTCATTTTGATCGCCTTTGTGGTGTAGAAATGACTTGTGTAGTTTTGGTGTTTTTGTGTTTTTGCGTAACGAGCCTTCGTTCAAGTGTTTGAGCGTTAGCGGATTAAGAGGAGTTTGTTTTTATGAGTTATGTTTCAAAACAGTGTGGAATTCTATTTTTGGAAACTTTGTTTTGAAAATAATAATTTTTCCGGTTGTCGTAAAAGTTAAGGTTTATCGCGAAAGACGTTAGGTTTTGTTTTGAGAATTTATAAAATATGAAAAGTATGAGGTTTTAAGTGTAGTAAGTAAATTTAATAAAAAAAATATAAAATATATATATGTAATATAAAAATCGGTTAGAAGGAAAAAAAAAGGAAAAGGAAACCTAATTTGAGCCCAAATACAATTTTAAGCTAAGGAATCCTAGTCCATCCCAAACAAGCCCAACCCTTACCCTTATATACCAATACCAACGACCCTATGCCCTCTTTTCCTGCATATTTTGAGTCGATCAAGGGAGAGGAGAAGGAGAAAAATTTAGGGTTTTGATTTTGAAGCTAAAATCAAGTTCAAGGTATAATTCTAACACTAGTTTTCATATAATTACTTAGTTATTACTTCAATTCATGTAATAATTGATATGATGGATCTAGGGTTTGTAAACTTCTGTAAATTAATGACTTTAAACATGTTAGGATCATTAGTTAATAATAGTATGATGATTAGTGAAGGAGATTTGGTTATAAAACATGTTAAACATTAAGTTAGGGTTTGGATAGAAAACTAGTGTTGTAAAGATGTGAGTGTATTTAACAGATGGTGATGAGTTAGATCATGAATTTTTGGTCTAAATTGAAGTTTAATGAAATAGCTTTCCAAAAAGTCCAGCCACGATTGATTTCAAGGTCAGGAAGTTGGTCTTTTGATTTTTCTTTGTTATGGTGTCAAAGCTGTCAAACCGGGACAGAATTTGGGTAAAAGTTTGATAGTGAATTATGGTTGTAAAAGTGTTATTTAGACTAGCCCTTGTGGAATAGTTAAGTCTTAGGTTATCTTAGACTACCACGAAAAGGATTCGCGATAAAAATTTGTAGAAGTATTTTATGTTAATTAAAACTTTTTGGTGTGCGTTCAGATCTGAATTTGGATAGTTGACAAGTTTGATTTTCTTTTGAGTACTTGTGTGTGTTATTGGTCCATGGCCTTCTGGGATTAGCTTGTATGCTTATGAGAAACCATGGTAAATTTTTGGTGTGAGTTTTTGAGCTTTATTTGTCATGATTTCATGTGGGTGAATGTACCCAAAAAAATTCTGCGTTTTCTGATTTTATAAGTGCAAGGGATTTAGTGAGTGTTAGGTTATGGTTATGGTTATGGTTATGGTTATGGTTATGGTTAGTATGGTGTCTAGGAGATCCATGGTGGGTCATATGAGTCTTAGACATCCATCATATGAGTATTACATGGGTTGTAGCTTTTAGCTTGACCTTGTGTAACGTGGATTTATTTGTGTTGTTTAGATTTGTGATTTGTGTTATGGAAGCTGCAAGGTTTGAGGTGAGTTCATAGTCCCATATTTTACTTTGTTTTAAACTTGGGATGGGAATGATGCTTGTCTTAAATGTTTTGAGTTAATATGATTATGTGTGATTTAAAAGAGCTTGGACTTATAATGTTATCGTGTGTATGCTATATGTGATGATTATTATGGTGTGATGATTATATGTTATGATTATCGAGAATTATCAGGCATGTATTATCAGTGACATAATTGGGAGGATGCTTATCATGTTGCTCGCGCATGCGACCTAATTGATGTCAATATCAAACATGCATATCAGAGACTTAATTGGGAGGATGCTTATCCTGTTGCTCGCGCATGCGACCTAATTGATGTCTATATTGGAGTGGGGGACACGTTCCGTCTCATTGGTTGCCTTATGTTTGTTGGTTGCCTTTCTCTTGTGTGAATGCATGTAGCCTATATGATAACTTCAATTATTTGTCCAGCTATATTTTATGATCATAGTAAACTGGTTGCCTTGTGGGTGTATGTGTGTCTAAACCTATGAATCTCACCAACATTAATTTGACGTTTTAAGCATCATTTTTATGTGAGCTTTCTAAGGATAAGATAGAAAGATGTGATTATATGAGACCTTAGTTGCATTGGAAGTGGTTTATCTATGCGTTTGGAGTTTATCATGTTGTTTTATTTCGGGTATTGTTATGACACTTTGTGTCTATACTTTGCCATTTTTATTGCATATAGTTATTCTCTATATAGACACCATGTGTTGTGATGATATCCATGAAGTTACACCCTCGCGTTTCCGCCTTGGCAAGGTGTGACAGATTGGTATCAGAGCCTTGGTTATAGAGAAGTAGTTGGTTGAACCTAGACTATAACCTAGGAGTCCTTCATATAGTTGCATTTAGGATCTATGTGTAAGTATAGTATTTTATATGTCTATTTTCCTATATTTATGAGATGTTTTATTCAGTTTCGGACGTCTATTCTATCCCCTATACGTAGTATTGTATATATCGACTTTATTATATCGTCTTCCGTGCGTAAGATGCTTCGTTGGACTACCGTTGTCGCTATCGGATGCGAGAGAAGTGGTAGGATGAAACGGACTAACTGTAGAATCCAAGTTTCCGATAGCATGTATCCATGTTCGGTCAAGGAGAGGACATTTATGGGAAACGTTGGTGGAGAAGAAGTGGAGAGGTTTGGAACCACGGTGACTTCTGGAGATGGAGCCATTACCAAATACCCTTGGTAGTGTCCTCACTTCATATAGGAAGGAGAGGTGGTTTAGTCTAAACCTCGTGATTTGTATGCACTTGTGAATCATACGGAATTGGAGGAAAGAATAGTGATAGTTTTGTATGTTGTCGATTTCCTCAACGTATAGGAAACAGGAATGAGTGGTTGCGTAAAGATGAAAGGGGAGTTAGGATGGAGTAATGTGGATTCAGATCTTGAGTCCACAGCGAGTAGTAAGTTTAACCGATTTGAGTGGGGAGGCAAGTGCGAGAATGGAGTTTGAGCCATTGTGCGACGTCTTTTGTTTTGTGTTATGTTATGGAATTCGTATATTGTATTTTGCCATCTGGAGCCATGTTGGAGCGTGATTACTCTTGGATATTGGATCGACCTTATCCAAGTGATTTTGATTATAGAGTTTACATGATCATTGGAATTGTTCCACGTGAGATGATTGTTTGCGATGTCTTTTATTTTGTTTGCATGATTGTTTGCATGATGTGTTGTCATAGGAGGGAGTACACTTGTGAAAGGGGGCATAGATAATTATGGTGGCCAACATAATTATACATGCGTCATAACACAAGTGGACTTGCAATTATGATAGCATGGATTGCATGGTGTATTAGGTGTTATGTGGTATATGTGTGTTATCATTGAGATGTGTGGTTTTGGAAGTAAGTATGCGTGTGGAATAGGCTTATAACTATGGTCGCGAACATAATTATAAGGGTATCACCCACATGGACTTGTGACCATAATTGCATTGATTGATGTTTGTCGTTATATGTTGTGGTAGATGGTATGTGATATCATGTTGGTGATGGCTGTATGGTTAGAGAAGTATTCTCTTAACCGTTTGGGTATTCGTTATATGTCGGGTTGTGTAGGTGGTAAGATTCCATTCTACCTATCATATGTTGATACCTCAAATATCGGTGGGTACTTATGTTGCGGTATTTAAGTTGATTCGTTTGCTAGACGCTCCGTTTGTATACCTAATTCTTGGGTTAGCATTCCTATTCATACCATGATGATACATATGCCATATTCTTTCTCTTTAACGTCGTGATAGGTGTTGGGTAATCGAATTGGTTTCGTTGGATACTGGTTTCTTTGGTTATTCCTTGCATTCATTCCGCGAATAAATGTTATACTATTCTTCAAGTATTGTTGGTTCGTGACAAATTGGTGTGGATATTTGATCCCTCATTTACACACACCAATTGAATTTTGTGACATGTTTTGTGACCTGTTAGTATCGATGTTTTTCTATGATTTCGGTTTGATCGTTGTACGAATGAGTCTGTAAGTTCATCGTTTTGTTTGCAATGTATTTGCGTGAGTGTTCACTGGTATGAGATTCGTTTGATGATTATTTTGATTATGTGATTCTTCTGTGTTTTTCGCATCCAATAAAGGGGTTGTGTTCAAGTCCTTTTGGTATTTTAAAGTTCATTTTGGGTATTTCAAGGTCATTTGTTGGAAACTATTATTTTTATGGTGAAAGTGAAGTGTGGAAAAAAAATGGTTATGTGGATGTCTTACATAAAATGGTTTATATATATTTTATAAGAAAAATGTATAAGTTTAAGATATGTCTTGTGAAAAACGGTGTTCATTTGTTTTTGGGAAGGTCGAGTACAGGAAAAAGAAATGTCTATGGTTCTTATTTACCAAACTTGTTATGTATTTGGTTTATCGAGTGTTTGTTTCGTTGAGGTACGCTTGTGGATGTTTTATGGGTATGTGTATTTTATATTTTCTTTGTATGGGTTTTCATGAACATTTTATCCGTGTCTACTTTTATTGGGGGAAAATTTCTCATTGTGTTTTTCTAGCTTTGATTTTGATGTTCGTTACTTCGCTAGTCGGTAATTCGTGCCCTTTTTGAGTTCGTTGATATACGTTCTAGTTCGACCGGTTTCATGGTTCGCGTCGTCTACTTAGGATAGATTGTCGTTTTGATTATCAATTTGTTCGTTGAATAAGAAGAGGGTGTTTGCCAAGTTGTTCAAGTGAGAGGTGTAGCTTTAAGGTGTACGTTCTTTAGGAAGGTGGTCAACGATAGTGAGTGTTCGTGGACATTAGTAAGATAAAAGCGGTGAAGAGTGGAAAGTACCTAAGACACCATCTGAGAGACGATTGTCCTTAGGGTTGGCAGGTACTATTGACGATTCATTCCTATCTTTCTATAGATTTCGTAGGCATCAGGGAGGTGGAAGATCCATAAGAGGAACTGTGTGATACATGATTTAAAGTTGGGAAGTAGAACTTGGAGATGATATTTGTATGGAGAAGAAAGTGTTATCTACACAGATCATAAGAATCTTTAGCATATATTTGACAAGAGGCTAATATATGTAGAAGAGAAGTTAGGTGTGGAATTTTTCAGTGACTACGATTGTCTGATTCGCCACTGTCAAGGAAGGGCGGACATCGTGGTAAGAGCGCTGAGCGGGAGTGAATGAGTGAAACTTAGATGTTGGTGAGCAATGATTATGATAATTCAGTTCGGAGTTACGAGGATGATGTTGACAGCCTAGAGAGAGAGGTTCAAGGATGAGAACATGTAAGAAGAATGATTACTTGGTTAAGACCAGTAAATGGAAAGGAACGAAGATGGAGGAATGTACCTTGCGGACCAATTATTGGTTTCATTGAGAGGAAGCGTAAGGACATGAATCATGTAAGGTATTTGATACATCCGAGAATGGATAAGATGTATTATTACCTTAGCAAGAGATGTATGGAGGAGTGGGTATGAAAGAGAATACCGATAGTTTATCAAGTGTTTGAAATGCTTGAAGGTAAAGGTTGTAGTCAGCAATTGTTATGGTGTTGCAATAGCCAGAGGTACCTGGAGATTTTATTAAGGAGGAGTTGGTGAGACTTTTTGCTCGATCAGTTGTTAAAGAGCCATGGGGTTTTGCATTGATCATCAAGAAACATGATGAAATACTTACTTCGCGATAGTGGTAAACGTGTTATAGAGTCTTGAGAACGCGTATCTACAGGAGTACGACTTATCATTCTCTAATGAGTGAACTAAGTGAGCGTACAAATCAGGCTTTGGATGGTGAGCTGAGAGCATGGGTGTGTTTGATTTTGGAGGAATCCGGGGTATACATTTACCCTTAGCTGAGTTCTCCTATATCAACAATTATCATTCTAGTATTGAGTATGTGTCGTGTGAAAAGTTGTATGGAAGGTAATGTAGATTACCTGCTCTATGGGCAGAAGTTGGAACGAGCCAACTGATTGGTCCTAAGCTGGTACAAGGGACTACGGATATGGTCTTTCGGATTAAAAAAAGACTTAAGGCTGCGAGAGATCGTCAAATGAGTTATGCAGATTATCGTCGTAAACCTTTGGAGTGTAGTATTGGGGATTTTGTGATGCTAAAAGTGTCACCATGGAAGGTTGTTGTGCGTTTCGGTAAGAAAGGCAAGTTAGCACCGAGATACGTAGGACCATTTGAGATTTACAGAAGGGATTGGATTTGAGACATATTGGTTGAATTTTCCTGAGGAGTTAAGTGGAGTGCATGATACGTTTCATGTATTTAATTTGAAGAAGTGTTTGGCGGATGCTAGTCTGCATGTGTCATTAGATGAGATTAAGGTTAACAAGACTCTCCATATTGTCAAGGAACCTGTTGAGATTATGGACCGAGTAGTCAAAAGTGTAAAGTGTGGTATGATAGTGTTGATAAAGGTACGGTGGGAAGTAGATTGTTTGTTTGCTGATGGTATTTAAGTACTCAAATTTCTTGGGAACATGAGGATCTGATGGTATTTAAGTACTCAAATTTGTTTGCTGATGTGGTTGGTGAAGTAGATTGTTTGTAGTTGGATTTTAGATCGTGGAAGTTAGATGCGGGGTATTCATAAATGTTTGTTTTATGGGTATCTGTTATTTGTGAGTGCGTCTTGCGGTTACCATTTGGATTTTCATTTGGTTCGAGAGTATCGTACCTACCTGTGAGAAGTTATTTGGATCAATAGTGTTATTGATTGGGGGAGTGTATCTATTTGTGTGTATCGTTGGAGTAATAAAATGTTTTTCTATCATGTGAATTCGGGTATTTAGTCGGTTCACATTTTTGTGGTTCTTTCTCTATAGATTTATGGTGTGGTATTATTCCACTTAAATATCCATAAATTTTCTTTTGCTGATGCAATTGGTGTGACGAGTAGTTGAAATCTCGGGACGCGATTTCCCTAAGTGGGGGATGATGTAACAACCGTGGTTTTAGCAGGTCAGTTTGACTGATAGTCTTGACTCGGTTGACGTTTGTTTGGTGTGTCCTAGGTGATTGAAGTGATATATGTGTGATATAGGTGAGTTTTAACACTAAATCCCTTTGCGTTGTGTTGCTTTTGTGAGTGAGTAATGTTGATATTTGAATAAGTTCATATTGATCGCCTTTGTGGTGTAGAAATGACTTGTGTGGTTTTGGTGTTTTTGTGTTTTTGTGTAACGAGCCTTCGTTCAAGTGTTTGAGCGTTAGCGGATTACGAGGAGTTTGTTTTTATGAGTTATGTTTCAAAAGAGTGTGGAATTGTATTTTTGGAAACTTTGTTTTGAAAATGATAATTTTTCCAGTTGTCGTAAAAGTTAAGGTTTATCGCGAAAGACATTAGATTTTGTTTTGAGAGTTTATAAAATATGAAAAGTATGAGGTTTTAAGTGTAATAAGTAAATTTAATAAAAAAAATATAAAATATATATGTAATATAAAAATCGGTCAGAAGGAAAAAAAAATGAAACCCAATTTGAGCCCAAATACAATTTTAAGCTAAGGAATCCTAGTCCAACCCAAACAAGCCCAACCCTTACCCTTATATACCAATACCAACGACCCTATGCCCTCTTTTCCAGCATATTTTGAGTCGATCAAGGGAGAGGAGAAGGACAAAATTTTAGGGTTTTGCTTTTGAAGCTAAAATCAAGTTCAAGGTATAATTCTAACACGAGTTTTCATATAATTACTTAGTTATTACTTCAATTCATGTAATAATTTATATGATGGATCTAGGGTTTGTAAACATCTGTAAATTAATGATTTTAAACATGTTAGGATCATTAGTTAATAATAGTATGATGACTAGTGAAGGAGATTTGGTTATAAAACATGTTAAACATTGAGTTAGGGTTTGGACAGAAAACTAGTGCTGTAAAGATGTGAGTGTATTTAACAGATGGTGATGAGTTAGATCACGAATTTTTGGTCTAAATTGAATTTTAATGAAAGAGCTTTCCAAAAATTCCAGCCACGATTGATTTCAAAGTCGGGAAGTTGGTCTTTTGATTTTTCTTTGTTAAGGTGTCAAAGCTGTCAAACCGGGACAGAATTTGGGTAAAAGTTTGATAGTGAATTGTGGTTGTAAAAGTGTTATTTAGACTAGCCCTTCTAGAATAGTTAATTCTTAGGTTATCTTAGACTACCAAGAAAAGGATTCGCGATAAAAATTTGTAGAAGTATTTTATGTTAATTAAAACTTTTTGGTGTACGTTCAGATCCGAATTTGGATAGCTGACAAGTTTGATTTTCTTTTGAGTACTTGTGTGTGTTATTGGTCCATGGCCTTCTGCGATTAGCTTTTATGTTTATGAGATACCATGGTAAATTTTTGGTGTGAGTTTTTGAGCTTTATTTGTCATGATTTCATGTGGGTGAATGTACCCAAAAAATTATGCGTTTTCAGATTTTATAATTGCAAGGGATTTAGTGAGTGTTAGGTTATGGTTATGGTTAGTATGGTGTCTTGGTGATCCATGGTGGGTCATATGAGTCTTAGACATCCATCATATGAGTATTACATGGGTTGTAGCTTTTAGCTTGACCTTGTGTAACGTGGATTTATTTGTGTTGTTTAGATTTGTGATTTGTGTTGTGGAAGCTGCAAGGTTTGAGGTGAGTTCATAGTCCCATATTTTACTTTGTTTTAAACTTTGGGATGGGAATGATGCTTGTCTTAAATGTTTTGAGTTACTGTGATTATGTGTGATTTAAAAGAGCTTGGACTTATAATGTTATCGCGTGTATGCTATATGTGATGATTATTATGGTGTGATGATTATATGTTGTGATTATCGGGAATTATCAGGCATGTATTATCAGTGACATAATTGGGAGGATACTTATCATGTTGCTCGCGCATACGACCTAATTGATGTCAATATCAGACATGCATATCAGAGACTTAATTGGGAGGATGCTTATCCTGTTGCTCGCGCATGCGACCTACTTGATGTCTATATTGGAGCGGGGGACATGTTCCGTCTCATTGGTTGCCTTATGTGTGTTGGTTGCCTTTATCTTGTGTGAATACATGTAGCCTATACGATAACTTAAATTATTTGTCCAGCTATATTTTATGATCACAATAAACTGGTTGCCTTGTGAGTGTATGTGTGTCTAAACCTATGAATCTCACCAACATTATGTTGACGTTTTAAGCATCATTTTTAGGTGAGCTTTCTAAGGATAAGATAGAAGGATGTGATTATACGAGACCTTAGTTGCATTGGAAGTGGTTTATCTGTGCGTTTGGAGTTTATCATGTCGTTTTCTTTTGGGTATTGTTATGACACTTTGTGTCTATACTTTGCCATTTTATTGCATATAGTTATTCTCTATATAGACACCATGTGTTGTGATGATATCCATGAAGTTACACCCTCGCGTTTCCGCCTTGGCGAGGTGTGACAGACGCATAGACACGGATTAGAGCATGTAACAAAGACAAACATTGATGTGATCCCTATTCCCTATGGTGCTAATGACATTGGCTCTAAGGACTTCTTCCCATTTTTGAATTGAGGGCTTAAGCTCGTTAAGTTCCATACCATAAGGGTCCTTATCAACCTCATTCCCCGAACGAGTTCTCCTAGTATCGGAAGTCCTAACAAAGAGATGATCACGAATGACATCCTTGGATACAAGAGGAGTATCATAAGGATGGATGCGGTTAATGACTGAGTCAAGAGTTGTGAGTCAGTGTTTGTCCGAATAAAGACAAGTACAATGATTCGAAACACCTAGAACTTGAGCAAAGTCATTAAGAGAGATGTTATAGTTGTGACCACTAGCCATGAAAGACAAAGACATGAGACCATCATCATTGGTGTGTAGAGTGATGGAAGCATAGAACTCTAGAATGAATCTAGGACAAATAGGTTCATCAATATCTAGGAGGTAATCAAAGTGGATGTCGGCTAGTTCCCTACGACTATTGGTACCTTCTAAGAAAGAGGGGTCAATTGTCCTACCCTCATGGACATATCATTTTTCTAGAGCTTTAAACACTTTGACTTGGTTGGGAGTTAAGCCTTTCGTTGTGTGGTGTCTGGGAAGATAGTTGAGAGTTTCTTTGTGATCATAGTGAGTTGCGGAAGGCATGATGATTCCTAGAAACATAAATATCACATTTTAGTCTAAGTTAACGACTATTGTAATTTAGATGTTCTAGTGTATGCCTATATGCAAACAATGTGGAGGTGCGGTTATCTTGACTCATTTTAATGCTCAAAACGTTTTGTTATGCAAATTTTGTTATAAAACTAAAGATAACCCAAACGCTCCTAATTCAATGTAGCTTCATTTGAATGTATCCGAAAATACATATTAGTTATGTATTTCCTTTAGCATTCAAGAGACATTATGCAAGTAATGCTCAAAACATAACGTTTTTAGTTTGTATCAACAATGAAAAAAGATTTCCTAGTTGTGAGAAGTATTTTTGCAAAAATTTGACATGGGGTGTTTGGTAAACATGATAATGTCCTATAAGATGCAATTCCTAACAACGGAAAACATGATAAGTTTTGTTTACAAAACATGCTCTATATGATTTCTAAAGTTGATGCATAACCCCAAGTTTTTAGTTTATGCACATAAATAGAAATCCTAGACACAGATCAGGAGTGTAATAATGGTTAGATACTTACAATGATGATTTGAGAGCAAGAATGATGAAGGAGATAACTAATTTTCGTGTGTGGTGAAGTTGTGGAGTGAATAGTAACTGAGTTTATGTTATGGTAAAAGGATAAGGGTGTTTGGTTTAATAATAAAAAATAAAACTTCTTGCGGGTTCGACGGACTAGAAGGAACCAAAAGGAGGGTTCTGCCAGCCTTGTCGAATGGTTCCGCCAGTTCAGTAGATGAAAAACCAAAATGAATTTGTTTTGATTTTTACAATTTTATTCTAACGTTCAAAACTACAATGTAGGTTCCATAAGTCCTAGTCCAAGTCTAAGAAGATTAAATGGTTCTCGTTTGAGAGGTTTCGTGAGAATGTCGGCAATGTTGTCTTCCGAGGATACTTTCTCGATAGAGATGTTTCCTTTTTGAACATTGTCACGAAGAAAGTGATGACGGATCTCAATATCTTTAGTACGAGCATGTTGAACTGGATTCTTGCTGAGGTCGATGGCACCTTTGTTGTCGCAAAGAATGGATATGCCATTTAGTTGAATTCCGTAGTCGACAAGAGCTTGCTTCATCCAAAGAGCTTATTGACATGCTTTTTCGGCCGATACGTATTCGGCTTCAATTGTTGAGATAGCGAGAGCCATTTGTTTCTTAGAGAACCATTAGGTGAGATAGTGTCCAACAAAAGTACAAATACCACTTGTGCTTTTTATATCAACATAGTCACTGACATGGTCTGAGTCAGCATACACAATAGTTTCTACTCCCGTTCCTTTGGGATACCATAATCCTAAATGTGTAGTACATTTGATGTATCTAAAAATACGTTTCATGGCTTCAAGATGGGTTGTTTTAGGATCTTCTTAAAAACGAGCACATAAACAAACACTAAACATAATGTTGGGTCTACTAACCGTGAGATAGAGTAGACTACCAATTATTCCTCTATATTTAGTGTTATCTACGGATTCACTTTCCTCATCCTTGGTGAGTTTAATTTCCGAGGTCATGGGCATTTTGATAGGTTTTGAATCTTCAAGACCAAATTTCTTAAGCATGTCTTTTATGTATTTAGATTGGTTAAAGAATATCCCATCTTCTAATTGTTTAATTTCAAGTCCTAAGAAAAAGTTGAGTTCTCCCATCATACTCATTTCAAACTCGTCATGCATGATTTTAGAGAAATCGTCACATAATTCTTAACAAGTTGATCCGAATATGATGTCATCAACATAAATTTGTACTATGATAATATGTGAATCTTTCTTCTTAGTGAAGAGAGTATTATCAACTAAGCCCATGGTATACTTGTGGTCAACTAGGAAGGTCTTAAGTCGATCATACCACGTTTTTGGAACTTGTTTAAGTCCATATAAAGCCTTTTTAAGTTTATAAACATGATTAGGATTTTCAAAATCGGTGAAACCCGGAGGTTGAGCAACATAATCTTCTTTTTTAATAAATCCATTTAAAAATGCACTTTTGACATCCACTTGAAAGAGTTTAAAATCATGTGCACATGCATATGCAAGTAAAATCCTAACAAACTCGAGCCTAGCAACCGGAGCAAAAGTTTCATCGTAGTCAATGCCTTCTTGTTGATTATAACCTTGTGCTACTAGCCTAGCTTTGTTTCTAGACACTATACCCTTTTCATCCATTTTATTTCGAAAGACCCATTTTGTTCCAATTATTGTTTGATTCTTAGGATGAGGAACTAATGTCCAAACATCATTTCTAACAAATTGGTTTAATTCCTCTTGCATTGCTATGACCCATGATTCATCTTTTATAGCTTCATTATATTCTTTGGTTCAATGGTAGACACAAAACAAAAGAAATTACTTTGATTTTGGACTTTAGATCTTAAGGTTCTTTCATTAATTTTTCCTATGACACTATCTAATGGATGACTTTTAGATTCTTTAACATTAACAAGTTCCTTGTTTAATAGTTCATCTTCCTTGTCATTATCTATGTTGTCTTTATTTTCAATGACTTGACTTTTAACTAAGTCATCATCTACCAAAGGTGATGTCTTAGAGGGAGGTGGACTTTCGTCGAATGTCACGTTCAACAATTCCTTGACTGTAAAAACCCACAAAACCCCATTACTACCATTCCCTTTACAAATACCTATAGTAGGTATTTCACAGGTAAGTTTTTGCTTTTTATGTGCATTTACTACTTGCATGACTTACTAGACCTGCTCACGTATCTACACAAGTCAAATAACTCAACACTCACATCCTATAAACCCCTGGTGTGTCAAGCATAAGATCACCACAGCACCATAATAAGTAATCTACCAATCTAACATACTAAACATATCACAAAACCCTAATAAACCTTAATTAAACCCTAATTAGGACTATGTGCTTATTTGAACCTATGTGCTTAACTTAACTAGTTTAAAAGTGTCCAAGGATTAAGTATAAGTTACCTTAGGAACATTAGGATACCTTAGGACCATTAGGCATTAGTACAACCCTTTAGAACTTAGGTACAAGTCCCATAAGCACAAAACTATAACTAAGTCATAACTTCCTAGAATTAGGTCTAGACTATCCCAAAACTTCACCATATATTACCACCACTTAGTATAAGCCTCTTAGAACCTAGGATTAGTTATTAGACATTCATAGGACACTAATCTAGGTACAAAACACTAGGATAAACCCTAATCACCCACTAAACACAAATAGGTCATTTAGGTCACAAAACTAGGTCAAACCTTCCCAAATCTTTCCCATAAGTTACCATCACTTAGTATAAACCCTTTAGGACTTAGGATTAGTCACTAAACACTCTTAGGAACCTAACCTAGGCACTAAACCTTAGGTAAAACCTTAAACACTCACTAAGTAAAAGTAGGTCAAAACTTAACCTAAACTAGTAAAACCTAAATATAAGCACCTCAAACACCTTAACCAAGCACCCTAACACCTCTACATAATTAAGCTAGAATCCTAACACCTTAAAATCACCCACACAAGTAGGTGCATCACCTACTTGTCACCTACTTAACTAAACCATCACTAATCACCCTAAACCACCATTAAACCACCACTAATCCACCAGTAATCACCCTAAACCATCACTAAACCTCCCAAGCAGCTTACAAGCACCTCTAAGCTACCAAGCTAGGAGGTGCATCACCTCCTTGTCACCTCTTTGCCCAAACCGCCTCCCTCGGCCTCTCACCACCACAACCGGCCTACCTCAGCCCCCTAGCTACCTCCTAGCTCCTCCTTGTCACCACTAGACCTGCCACAACCCCCTCTATCCTTGCTTACTCAAATCCTCCCCTCCTCGACTTCTACACTCCTGTTTTTACCCTTACCGCCTCTACACACTCTATAAATACCCCTCCTCCCTCCATTCTTCCTCACACCTCTTATCTTCTTTACCTTACATACACTCAGTAGTACTAAGTCCCTAGAAGTCGAGCATAGGAGCTTGGATAGTGTCGAGTTGTGGTTTTGGCCGAGAGATCCCCTAGAAACACTAAAACCCTCGTTAAACCCAAAATTAACCAAGTAAGCTTTACATTTAGTTCTATTAGCTTTAGTTTAATATTAGGATAGTATTATGATGCCTTAGATCCCCTAGGAACCCTTGCGTGAGCCTTGGTCATAATTATTTCCTAGTTTACATATTAAAACCCTAATTATAGATAAAACCCTAATTACATACTATAAGCCCTTTACATAAGCTCTAAGATAGTTTAGGTAACTTAAATAAGCTAATATTAGTTAAACATAAGCTAGAAAACTTAGTTGTTACATAAAAATATAAGTGACATGCATTTAGGACGAGTTTTGCAAAACTTTACATGCATAAGGGTATATATCATAAATTCCTAAAACTATAAAGTCTAGGGATTGTTTTTGACATTTCCTATAAGTTATAAGTATAAGGACTAGTTTTGCAAAGTAATAAAACCTTAGGATAGAAACTAAAATAAGTTATAAACTAAAAAGGACTAGTTATGCAAATATTATAAAGTTAAAGGTCTAAATGGTAAATATAGAAAACTTACAAGTCTAAGGGTTAATTATGTCATTTTCTAAAAATATAGAAGTCTAGGGACTAGTTGTTTCAAGTATAGATAGTTATAAATATGAATAATGTAAGTATTATAAGTTTAGGGTAGAAAATGTAAATATATAAACTATAAGGGTATAAAGTGAAAATATCATATAAATATAAAACCTAAATAAAGTTAGAAGCATAATACAATAGTAGGGAGCTTCATGCGAGGGGTACTATGTGGATATTTCGTTTTAATGAGTTTGTTGGGTTTACGAATTAAAGTGCCCTGACTCCTCGAACGATTATTGCATATACTTCTGAGATATGATGACCCGAACGGTGTTATGGTTATAACTTAACCTAATAACAATATAGCTCAATAGTAGGGAGCTTCATGTGAGGAGTATTAACTTCTGAATTAAGATGGCCCGAACGGTATTATGTTGATAACATAATACAATAGTAGGGAGCTTCATGTGAGGAGTTATATACATCTGGATTATGATGGCCCGAACGGTGTTATATTATATCTAAAACATTAATGAACCTAATAACAATAACTTAATAAACTTAAACAAGATGACTAAAGCTTGACATACATCCTAAGCTACAACACACTATGTGAGTAAGGCAGACTAGTTCCTGAGTCACTTATTGCATAACTTAGATTTCTCAAATCCCAGGTGAGTTCATAGCCTCATACTCCTTTTAAAACGTTCACTCTAAATGCTTTACAAACCCTGTGAGGGGGATACATGCTACTTGCTTTACTTAAAACCAAATACAAGTCTTTTTCTTTGGTTGTTGCACGAATAAACTAACTGCCACCACTACATAACCAAAATTCATGAATCTAATCATTTGGGATATTTTATCCACGTGAACGCGAATATAGCTGATAGATCTATTGGAGTTTGACAACTCCCGTTGGTATTAACACCTCTCTAGGTGGTACCAATAAGTACTATATTTGAACCCACTGAAGGTTTAACTTTGGCAAGTTATCCTTCCCATCCCCTCATAGTTGGGTCTGCAGCCCCCATGACCCGGATTGTTAACGTGTGGTTCATGAGCTTAGTGCAACATACCCCACTCATGATAATTGTGCATGCATCACAATTATAACAAACACACTACATTTTCCCAGATGGGTGTAACAACTGACCCAGGGAACTTGTATTCACTAACACTTAAACCTATGACTCTCACTCAACACCTAGTGTTGACTTTTTAAGCATGTATTCTAGGTATACTACTTCTATGGAGATACGGCAGAAGGAGGCACTGAGCTCGGAGGACTTTCGACCTGGTTATCATTCGAACATAACCTAATACCTAGATTTGTGGGACCTCATCAAAAGTAAAAGTATATCTTTTACAAATAAAACTCTGTTAATTAAATGAATGATAGCTAAATTTCTAAAACATCTCTTTTCGAGTCGTTTTCTATTACTGTAACTGTGATTCTATGATGTAATACCCCAAACACTTAATCCGCTGCGATCAGTGAAAAATGGCGGTGTTACATTGACTCTTAAGGTTTCTTTGTTTAAAACAATATAAGCTTTACTATTTTGTGAATATACAAGAAACACACCTTCACAAGACTTTGAGTCAAATTTAGTGAGATAATCCTTGGTGTTTAGTATAAAGCATTTAATCCTAAATACTCTAAAATATCCTAACGTAGGCTTTTTAACTCTATATAATTCATATGGAGTTAATGGTCTAATTAAGACTCGATTTAGAATGTAATTTGATGTGTCGACGGCATTACACCAAAACTTTTGTGGGACATTTTGTTCTTTAAGCATTGTTCTACTCATCTCTTGAAGCGTCCAGTTTTTACGCTCTACTACACCTTTAGATTGAGGAATACGAGGTGCCAAAAAGTTATGTGTTATACCATTTTTATCACAAAAATTTCCAAATTGTATTTCATTGTCAAATTCACGACCGTGGTCCGTTCTAATCGACATAATGCAAGTTCCTAATTGGTTTTGAATTTTCTTACTAAGAATTTCAAATTGGTCAAAAGCTTTGTTTTTACTTTTCAAAATTTTTGTCCAAGTATATCTTGAATAACCATCTACTATAACCAAAGTGTAGAAGTTACCTCTATAACTTTGTATAGCGGATGACTGAACAAATCCATATGCAAAAGTTCTAGACACTTAGATGTAGACACCATGTTTTTAGCCTTATGGCTACTATGTAGTTGTTTACCAATTTTGCAAGCATCACAAAAATGTTGGTCGTATTTCAACATGGGTAGGTTTCTAACTAATTCTTTAGACGATAGAGATTGAATGAGTCTCATATTAGCATGACCTAAGCGTCGATGCCAAAGGGTTGAGGAATCATCTCATGAAGTGAGGCAAAGTTTATCTTTAGATGTCGGATCAATTTTCATGACGTATATGTTGTTCTTTAGAAAACCTTTTGCTATAGTTATTCCATCTTTTAGTATTTTACTTCCATTTTCACTAAAAAAGACGTTATACTTTTTACGGCAAAGTTGACTTATACTAAGGAGATTAAAACCTAGGTTGTCAACATGAGCGACATCATCAATAGGGAGGGAGTCATGAGAAATTATACCTTTTCTGATGATTTTGCTTTTAAGCTTGCTACCAAAAGTAACGTTACCTCCGTCATATTCATGATATGTTGAAAAGAGGCTTTTATTTCCCGTCATATGTCTAGAGCAACCGCTATCCTTGATCCATTCATCCGGTTCCAAACTTACTTTCAAGCATACCTATTTCATAAAAAACAATCAAACATTTGGTCCCCAATATCTCATTGGTCCATTTTGGTTAAACATACCATTAACTTGATCCATGTATGGAAATGGTGGATATGGATTCCAAGACATGTAATTTGGAACTTAGTAATGTCTAGGTAGGTTTTGGTTCCAACCATGTTGATAGTTTGGTTGTGCATTGTAGTTGCTCTTTAGAAAGGGCATTTGGGAATAGGAGTTTTAGGCCTAGGTTGAATGGTTCTAGTTCTAAATTAATTTTTAGCAAGTCCTACTCCTATTTTAATAGCAGGTTTTAGTTTTGTTTATGTTGCACTAGTACCAGGTTTTCTTGTGACTTTAACAAATTCGGTACGAGTAGATAACCAAATTTTCTTTTCTACTGCAGAGTCCGCGGAACCTTTTATAATCAACGGGCGGAACCCTGTTTTTGGTTCCGCCGGATCCGTGGGCTACAATAGCAGTTTTACTATTTTCTTGTACGTTTTCTGCTTGTTTAGTTATACTACTTAATGTTCCTGATTCTGTAAATCCTAATCCCGTTTTATCAAATGGAGACTTTTGGAGTTTCATTATTTCATCTGCACAAGAAATACTTTTATCGAATCTTTTAAACTTTGTGGTTTGTTTGATGAGATCATTTTGAGTGATTTTAAGTTTCTCAATTTCAAGTTTAAGCTCTTGATATGATTTACACATCGTATCAATAGTTTTACTCTTGTCTAAATGTTTCGCTTTTTCTTTTAATTCATAAACTTTGTTTTCTAAAAATTCCTTTTTAGTTTTTAAAAATTTGTTTTTGTTTATGATTTTTAAGCTTAGTTCACAAAGTTTGTTATATTCTCTTTGCAACGTGTCATCATCAATAGAAGAGCAAGATGAGTCGGAATGTACCTCATTTGAGTCATGAGCCATGAGAGCAATCTCGTTATTCTTTGGCTCCTCGTCATCATATTCACTATCACTCCACGCACCACTTACAAAGGCTCTTTGAGATTTGCCTTTGGGTGGTTTTGGACATTCTCCTATGAGATGACTTGTGTCTCCGCACCTAAAACATTTTCTTTCACCCTTTCCTTTCTTGTCATCACGATCTTTTCGGAAGGCTTTCTTTTCATCTCTAGGTTGCCTAACAAATTTTCCTCGTCTTCGAAAGAACTTCTTGAAGTCTCTAATGGCCATGGCATATTCTTCATCCTCGCTATCCGAACTAGATTCTTTATCATCACTTGATTCAACTCTATCTTTCAACTCTATCTTTCAAGGCAATAGACTTGAATTTTTCATTTAATTATCTTTGAAAATTTTACATGTAATCAACAATTGAAACTAATAGACAATAAATAATATGCAAGATAAAGAAAGAAACGATCAAATCACAACACGGATGTTTATAGTGGTTCGGATACAATGACTCTTTTTCCTTGCCCTCTCCACTCCTCGAGTATCCAACTCGAGAGTTTTTCTTCACTAGTCAATAAGCTCCTTTCACCGGCGGGGAAAACGTTACACATGTCGCTTACACTTTTTCCGGTACAAAGCTAAATACCGGGTTCTAGTTCTAGGTAGAACCAACGTAACGTCGCCTATACAATATTTTCGACACTAAGCTAGATATCGAGTTCTTTCACACGGGTACAACCACTCCCTCCACTCTGAGTATTTTAACCACAACCTACTGATTGAGCCCGAACCACCTAACGTATATTGACCAAGGAATGGTCAACAAGGTCAAACTGTCTAGAATCAATGCTCCGCGGAAGTATAGTGTTTCCCCGGGTCGTTATGTCCCGACGAGGTGTGGATGGTTATCAAACGGCTTCGTGATCGGGTGAATTTGGACAGGAAAGGGTGTGTGAGTGATTAGAATGATTACGCTACGGAAATATAAGTGAGAATGATTAAACACACTATATTAACAATGACGTGAAACCTAATTAACTTAAAACGTAATCCAAAAACTTTAAAATCAGAATTTGCTTATACGTAAGCAGAAAAATAAGCCAAACGGCTTAAATAGAAGCTATCACTTTATTTATGTTTTTGGTTTTTCTTATTTTACAAACTATTTTTACTAACGTAACCTAAATTTAAAAACGCAAAACTTATTTAAACAAAACGCGAGTTAAAATTAAAATAAACGCGAGTGCGCAAAATAAAACGTAAAATTTGAGCTACGCTAATCCTACGGACATGAAAATTATATTTTTACGATCCTAACGATAAAAGAAAATTTTTAGAAAAAGAAAAATAATTTTTACACTATTTAATTAATTACTATTAATTAATTACTATTTAATTACTAATTAATAATATTTAAATTACACTAATTATGAAATTAAGCTAGAAAAATGAAAATTTAATTCTAAAAATTCTAAAATAATATAAAAGTAATTTTAAAAACTAAAAATATATTTTTCCTACTTTTTCTCTAATTATTATTAATTAATTACTAGTTATTAATTACTAAAACTACTTTTGATTTATTAAAAATACTAAAAAGGCAAGGAAAAATCTGAAACTTTTAGGAAAATTCTAAAATACAAATAAGAACTTAAGAAAAATAAAATATACTGAAAAAGAAGCCAAAATAAGCAGAATGGGCAATAAGCTCTTACAAATAAGCACTTAAAAATAAGCAAACAATGCAATTAATTACCAAAAGCTAGAGTACGCTACAAATCACTTATATGAACTTAAGTTAACTTAAAACAACCAAAGAAATGCTCAGATTAAGCCATAACAAGCTAATAAGCAATTCCCTACTAATGAGACCCAAGCAGGCCACAAGGGCAGCTGCAGCCCTTGTTTCAGCTTATCAAATAAGCTTTGGAGACCAAGGGAAGCTTGGATTCAACAACCAAGGTTAGAGGGCTATTCAAAGAACCCATGGAATCACTGTGGGACCCACTGACAAGCTCACAAGGAGCTTATCAAGGTGACTGCTTGGCCAGATCTATGTGGTGCAGGGCACACCCAAGTGGCCAACTTAGGCCTGAAAATAAGCTACAAAACCAAAGGGGTCAGGTCTAAAAGCTACAAAATGGAATACACAAGCTGCCAAGGAACAATTGAAAACAAACCTCAATAACTTGGGGCTTGTGCAAAGCTTTTTATGGGAGCTAGTACTTGGCTGTTTGGACAGGGGTGGGCTTAACTGATGTGGATCTCAATAAGCTCAAATAAGCTGTTCCAATATCCAAAATAAGCTAATAACAAACACAAGTAATCTAATGAACTAATTGTGAAAATATTTTTACTAAAAACTTGTAAATGAGCTAAAATGAGGGCTTATGGCTGCAACAGTTAACAAACTTAGAAAAACTACAAAAACAAACTCATATTCAAACAAAAAGCTAACTAAAGCATAGAATAAGCTAGGCTAAAGGGGGAAATAAGACTAAAGTTATCTTAGGGGATCTTAAATAAGCTGTTCTAACCTAGGAATCTAAGCTAGATAAGCAGAAAAACAAAAGAATAAGCTCAGAACAACAATCAAGCAAATTACAATGACTGAGAACCAAACAGTCCTTGTGGCCACTTTGCAGCCCTCTCAAAAGCTTATCAAATAAGCTTGAGAGCTTGAAATGACCCTGGAACCAACTAGCTAAGCAAACTAACTTTTCAAAAAGCCAAATATGATAGCCTAAGGTCTATTGACAAGCTCAAAATGAGCTTGTGAAAATCAGCCCTTGGACTGATCCAAGTGGTGCAGGGCAGTTAAAGTTCCAACAAGCTAACTTTGGGCTTGATTTCACCAATGCAAATGATTTCCAAAGTCAAATTTCTTTTTTGATATGAATACACAAGCTGGCAAAGTATACAAAATAACAACAATCTCTTAATTCCAAACTCTAATAAACCCTACAGAAGATCAAGAAATCTGTCCCATTTTGACAATTTGAAAACTTTTGACTTTTCAGATTAGTGCACAAGGTTGACTAAACTGGATTTACATTGGTCCTAAATGAATGATTTTGTAATAAAAAGCTAGAATGTAACAAATTTAAGCTAGATAAACAAGATATGCAAGTAATTAATGGATTATACTACCCTAAAATCACATCAGTTGACTGAAATTAAAGTTGAAAGGCAAAGCTGACTTTTAATGAACTAACCTATGCTTTTTATGACTTCCCTGTCCTAATTTAACCTAAAGTTACATACTACAACCAAATTCCACCAATGAACCAAATGGGACTGCAGCCTAAGTCACTAATCCAAACACCCCTTACAGTGGGTCATCTGTTGAGGTTTTTCAAAAGTAAGTTACAGATTTTTGAGGCCAAGTTTGATCAACATATTTGAACTAAGTTAGTCAGACCCTAATAAGCAATTGTAAACTTAGATTAAGCAGTTAACATGAGCTGAGTTCAGTTGAGCAAGTGTGGGAAAGTTGTAACAGATTTCATCAATCAACTAAAACTATCAACTCCTAAACTTCAACACTAGCATACACAACATATAACCAGCATAATAAACAAAGAGAAACATAATCAGGAGCAGATAAGCAGTGATCATAAGCAGAAAAATAAAGAAATAAGTAAATAAGCAGTTTGAGATTTCTTTATATGAAAACTTGAATTGCATAGATATTAAATAAAAGAGTACATGAGGGAAACTTAAAAACTAAACAACAACTACTAGAACCTGATTAGCTACTACTACATACTTAACTATTTTAAAATCTACTTACTTCCTAATACTAAAAACCTAACTGCCATGAAAGGCTTACATTTTAATCTATTTATACTATAATTACAACTAGGGTTTCACTTTGTTGTCCACTTCTGAGCTCCTTATCATTAAATCCCATCCCTTGATTTGCTAGAATGCATCTCAGCCATTGATTAGACTTGGCGCCCAAATGGAGGAGGGGGAAAAGGTATTAGCACATGGTTTTGTGGAAAGTTGAGGTTGTAGGGTGGTTAGTAGGTGTTGGGGGAGTGTGGAGGGGGGACAAGCATGTTGGAGTAGCAGGGGTTGTGTCTGTGTTTTGGCGGGGGAGAAGGAAAAAGGGGGGTTAGGGTTTGTTTTTATTATTTTGACCGGGGTCAAACATTATAAAAGGGGGGTGGGCTTTTGGGAATTGATTGGGCTTGGGGGTTTGTTTTGGCTGGATCAGTTGGGGTGGGGTTTATGATGTTGGGTTTTAGAAATAACAAGGGTCCGTTTATTTTGTAACTAAAAATACCACAACGACCAACTTTGAAATTTTTAAAAACCAATGGACTGAAAATGTCATTTTTCAAAATATCATCAAGGACCAAAGATGCTAATATTCCAAAGTTTCCAAAACCATTTTTGCTATTTTCATTTTTCAAATATTTCCCGGGGACTAAATTTGTAAATTTCTAAACTCCGGGGACCAAAAGTGTAAATTTTCCCAAACTTTTACCCAAGTGTTATTTTTGATAACTTTTAATTTTAAAAGGACTTGGGTTGAGTTTTCTTGCAAAATAAATGCACAGGGACTAGTTCTGTAATTTTATGAAAGTCGGGGGACTGAAACTGCCAATTTTGCAAACTTTATATGTTTTTCATCTGTTTTTGCTCGTTTTGCATCTAAAACATATAAAACACAATTTTGAAATATTTTCAGTATTTTGATGCATTTCTAAGTGTTTTTGTATGTTTTGCAGTTCAGATTAGACCAAAAATGATGAGTGTTTGAGCACTCATCACCTACTGAATGAATACAATCAAGAGATGTATAAACTATACAAGTTTACAGAATGCTAATGCTAAAAAGTCTTGCAACGTTGTGTTGACACTTGTAGATTTTCCTATGAACATGTGATCTTCTTGCTACAAAAGAATCTCACACAAATGAAATGTTACTGAGTTAGATGAATGAAATGAGAGTGTATAGGCAAAATATGATTGTAAGTTGTGAATGATTTCTTGGATGTGGCTTGCCATTTATAGGGAAAAACCTTAGCCAAGCCACGGATCCAGCGAAACCCTTTTGAGGGTTCTGTCCGTGTATCCCCATGGTTCCGTCACATATGACAGAAAATCTTCCAAGAAATCTTTGCAAATCTAACTCAAATCTAACCAAAATATTTTCAAGATCTTTCAAAGTCAACTACAAGATTGTAGTGTGTAAATCTACACAAAATATATGATGTGACAAATCACTTAAGAGGATATTTGACGATGCAATGCATGATGTATATGTATATTTTTATTTTTAGAATATTATGTAAATAAAAGTAAACTTGTAAAATGTTTATGTAGCTACTTAGAATGTATGTATGAGATATTTTAAAATGTTTGAAAGCTTAGTAAAACTTACTAAAAATGTTTTCGACACTTAAAGTGTTACTAACGTTTAACTTATGAAACATGTAGCAAATTTATTGTTAACTTTGAAATAAAGTTTATATATGAAAGACTTATGCTATATTTATGTTTTGCTAAAAAATAAAGTTTACACTTTGTCATTAACAAAATTTAGCAAATATCGTAAAATATATCCACAAGGAAAAACAAAATGATATCCTCTCCAATAAGAGGCAACAACAGATGTAGGACCCACATGAACCCATATGACACTCAATCTAGAAAAATAAACACTTTCAAAGGAGTTTACTAAAATCGACACTTTGGGCAAGCAAACTATTTGGGCGAGGAAACCATTTTCTTTCCAATTCATTTCACCCACATATACTCGCTACAAGACAAAGAACATGGAGAGCAAAAGCTTTGCTCTCCCTCCCATTTGGTCTCTACTTCGCTACAAGACAAAGAACATGGAGAGCAAATGTTTTGCTCTCCCTTCCAATTGCTTTGCGCCTCGCTATAAAACAAAGAACATGGAGACAAATGCTTGCTCGCCCCATGTTTGCTCGCCCAAAATGTCAATTTTGGTAAAATTTAGATGGTTCATTTTGGTAAAGGTGAAGGTAAAGTGTTTATTTAAAAAAAAAAAAATCTCATGAAAGAATGCGCTAATGTGATAGTACTTTCCCATGGCACGAACTGTATCTCACGCCATTAAAGTGGGATAGGGAGTGAGGGCTTATTTCCTTTTTACCGTAAGCTAAGGAATTGGACCAACTTATTATTTAATATTATTACTTTTTTAGGTGAGGTCTATTTAAATACCTTATTTGGTCTATATCCACAAGGAAAAAAATGATATTCTCCCCAATAAGAGGCAACAACAGATGTAGGATCCACATGGACCCATTTGACATGTTTGCTCGCCCAAAATGTCAATTTTGGTCAAACGAGTTTAGATTGTTCATTTTGGTAAATGTGATGGTAAAGTGTTTATTTAAATAAAATTCTCATGAAAAAATGCCCTAATGTGATAGTACTTTCCCATGGCACCAACTGTATCTCTTGCCATTAAAGTGGGAGAAGGAGTGAGAGCTTATTTCCTTTTTACCGTAAGCTATGGAATTAGACCAACTTATTATTTAATATTATTACTTTTTTAGGTAGAGTCTATTTAAATACCTTATTTGGTGATTTGGTCTATATCCACAAAGAAAAAAAAATGATATTATGCCCAATAAGAGGCAACAACATATGTAGGATCCACATGAACCCATTTGATACTTAATCCAGAAAAGAAAAGAAAAGAAAAGAAAAAAAAAAAGAGGAGAGGAGAAAAAGAAGAAGAGGGAAAATAATAATAATAATAATAGTAATAATAATAATAATAAATCCTTAGTATTATATAGAGATTTGGAGTGGGCTGCACTTTGGATATTCTTGGACCCAATATTAGATCATAGGCCCCTGGAGACCACTTATGGGAAATTTTAGCCCATTTGATGGATACTAGTACAATACAATTATATAAATATTGGATGCATTCAGCAAATTTAATTTTAGTGAAAGAAGGTTAATATCTGATAAAACAAAATTTATTTTCTTATTTGAGTTGTCCATCAAATATGTTTAGAGGTTCTTTCTAAATGATGTTATATGTCCAACTTAAAGAATACTAAATACAATACCACATAAAGTTGTCGACATGATGATGTAATAAACAAAACGCTAGCTAGCATAAATAAAAAGCTCCTAACAAACACTCCACGATACATAACCACACGTCTTGCTTGTTCAAACAAGTTATTATTATTATTATTATTATTATTATTATTATTATTATTATTATTATTATTATTATTTTGAATGAATGTTCAAAACAATGTGCTAAAAATATAAAGTTAATTAAAAAGCTTTTTCCTTTAAACGAGTCATATATTAAATAAGATAAATGGTCCATCCACAAATATATAAAAAAGATATGTGACGAGCATTTGGCATGTCCCATACCCCAGCACAACTACTTTTTCTATTTATTTATCTTTTAGAATGATCTTTATTTTTTTTTTCCTCAAACTTCTGCCGTTTAATATTAAATTCAGATAGTGTCTCTTAAATTGTGATTTTGACACTTGAAAAGTTGTGGTTCCAAATAATATGTATTGTTACGACTTGGTGTAAACAAGTTCATCACTATTACAATGGCCTTGAGTCTATTTGTTTTATGTTCATTTAAGAGATAGCTTTACACGATACATATAGTTTTAGGAAACTCATTTTTATCCTACTGATTCCGATAAAAAAATATATATATATATTTAATGAAATGATTATAAGTTCATTGTTGAATAGGTATACATGTACTGAGTACTAGCAGTATAACTTTCGTAATTTTTTTTGGGGAAGTAGGAACTTTGAGATGTTAACTTGTCATGAATTGAAGACTACTTTTTATTTTGGCAACTAAATGCAAACCATTAATTCAAAGGAGAACGAATATTTCCATTATAAGCAATGTTTTGAACTATGTACAATGAAACTCCTCTTGGAAATTTTAAATTTTATTTCATGCCAAGAATCTTTAAAGTATCCTAGTTCAAGTATATCTCCCTTTATTATCCTCTTTAATTCTTTATGATATGCTTTTGGTATCTTTATGTTTGTGTAGACATCAATAAACTTAATGTTGGAAGAAGTTACAAAAATAGAAGTAAAGAAGATTGGGTGATGAGTGTATCTTTGGCCAAAAATAGAAATAATAAACTTTATTTTTTTTTTTTTTGGTTGGCAAAAGATATCTTAATTGAGAGAATACATGAAAGGTTGCAAGTGACAACCATTGAGATACATCGACACAATTGAAAAAACTAAAAAACATAACCTTAACCTATGACCTTACAATTGAACATATATACTACCTGAACACTTGAATTTGATATAAACGAAAACGACACAAAACAACTAAACCAATAAACAACCTACGACACTACAATTCCATCTTCAAACCAAAGTACTGTTGCTTGCCTGAACTTGACTTGATGGCAGAGACATTGAGCGGGAGAAAATGAACACTGCAACAAACGTGTTAATTTTACACACTGATTAGAGCATGTCTCCACCTTTTGAAGTGTGGCAATATTATTAATACACGCATGAAAGTAGCGTGTCAAAACTAGGCGTCACAAATTGGTTTACACAAATGAGCGTGTAAAAAGTAGTTAATAGTGACATTGAAGAGTGTGGGGAAATGGATCAATTAGTCCACGCTTAGGATGGTGGAAAATTTTCCAAATTTGGACACATTAAAAAGCGTTGAAAAACACGAAAGTGCACGCTTTTAAACGTCACAAAGTTAAAAAATAGTGGAAAAGTTTTAAAGTTTCACACACTAAAAAGCGTGGCAAAAGTTTTGAAAGTACATACTTTTAAATGTCATTATCTTAATAATTTTATATTAAAAAAAAAAAATAAAAAAAAAAAATCTGCACAAATTCGAAAAAATACAATTCTACATATCAATTAGAAAAAATCTACATATCAATTCTGAATTTTTGCATATCAAATCTACATATCAATTCTGAATTTTTGCATATCAAATCTACATATCAATTCTGAATTCTACATACAAAAGATTTCAAATGTGTAGCAAGCTTCGTCAATCTTACGTCTTCAAAATCTGCTAGCTTCGTCAATCTTACGTCTTCAAGTATACATTGCAAGCTTTGATCGTTTTTCTTCAAGAACCTCCTAAATAATGAAAAAGAAAAAAATATTGAGGTTAATGAGATGTGGGCAGGATTGGGTTATTACCTCTACAACTTACATTAGAAAAATGACCTTCAGGCACCAAGTCTACACATTCACATTAAGGCGAGGATTAAGGAACCGTGTTTGGGTTCAGATCCTATAAGGTCGTTAAAAGTTCAAGTTTGACACTGAACTTTAGATACACAGGTCATTACCAACATTTTTTTTCACAATTGGTCTTATTTATTCTAATAAGAGTCAAGTCCTACTACTTTCTACTTGAGGTTCTGCAATACTTGTTGATATGTTAGCAGAAAACACTTGCTGATACTATCCAACAAATGAAAGAATACGACTATGTTTGCAACATTTCATCAAGATAACAAGACAAATCATCCATACAAATACATTTATATCTTACCTAGCCTACATTTTAAAACATTAATGGACCTATCTTAACCAATAAAAAGCGTTGCAGAAGTGCATACATTGGGTCGAAAATCCTAGACCATAATATTTAAGCTGAAACTCTATTTATACACGAGTTTATAACATACATAAATACAAACATTTATAGTTTTGAATTTACACATACACATACACGAGTAAGAACTTCAAAAGTAGTGTAACAGAGAGTGGTATTACGGAGTACTCCATCTTACATTTCAAATTTTATTAAATTAACACAACTTTAGTTTGAAGACAAAGAGAGCTGACAAAGGCAGTGAATTTTTAAGCTGTCATGATTATGGATTTTAAACCATATTACAAGAATACAAAATCATGACCATAATATTTAAGCTATCATGATTCTGGATTTTAAACCATATTACAAGAATACGAAACTCAATTGTAGTAGTAATTTTAAAGTTTCAGTAGCGAATTAGACAACAGACTATGTTAACAATTTACTCCGATGTTTACTGGTCTTTGATAGAGATGAAATGGTGTATCATTTCCTTCTCTGCCAAATATAAAATCCCTTACCGAATGCAAACAGAGATTTTATAGTGAAATCTAGTTTCTTAATCAAACAAAATGAGTATATTCATATCAAAATCTATGGTTCAAGTTCCAAACAACTGAACAAACAACAATGTTCTAAAATCCAATCTGCTAACTAATTTCTATAGTGGCGTGCAACAACCATCAACACCACAAGCCCCTAGGTTCCATGGTAGTATCATGGTGGCGCAAGCACCCCCACAGCGAACACCATCACCTCCATCCAATAATTTCTATGATGGCACGCGACAACCACCATCACAACCACTCCCTAGTTTCAATGGTACTACCATGGTGGTATAAGTGTAACTTAAACTTAAAGTACTTAAAACATAGACATGACTGGTCAGCTCTGTAAAATGAAACTTAAACTTCTGAAACATCAGTATAAGTGCTACTTTACTGCTACAGAATGATCCATAAAAATTGATGCAACGGACTTTAGCTGTTAACTCATCACTTAAACGAACATTATTATAACTCGCATTCAACAACGGACTTCAAAATCAACAACATACTTCAAAATATCGCATTCAACAACAGATTTCAATTTCACATTGTTATAACTCACTAAAACGACTCCACAACTCAGATAATCAATTTCTAAGCGCATATTCAGATAATAAACGCGTATAAATTGTTTATACCTTAGCTGCTGCAACTGATTAACAAGCTCAAACCCTAGCTTCCAATTAACAACTCTGCTGCAACACCTAGCTTCCGATTAACAAGCTCCACTACAACACCTAGCTTCCGATTAACAGATTAACAAGCTCAAACCCTAGCTTCCAATTAACAAGCTCTGCTGCAACACCTAGCTTCCGATTAACAAGCTCCACTGCAACACCTAGCTTCTGATTAACTGATTAACAAGCTCAAACCCTAGCTTCCAATTAACAAGCTCTGCTGCAACACCTAGCTTCTGATTAACAAGCTCCACTGCAACACCTAGCTTCCGATTAACTGATTAACAAACTCAAACCCTAGCTTCCAATTAACAAGCTCTGCTGCAACACCTAGCTTTCGATTAACAAGCTCCGCTGCAACACCTAGCTTCCGATTAACTGATTAACGGAATTTTATTAATGGAATTCATTGAGATTTTGAAAAAGTGATAGTGAAAAAGTGATTTTTATAAAATCGGAAACAACTTTATATAATGAGAGGATGTAACAGAATTAGGGATTTTTATAAACTCGAATTAGGGATTTTTATAAACTTGATTAACTGATTTGGGGATTTTTAAGAGGATGTAACAGATTTGGGATTTTTATAAACTCGAATTAGGGATTTTTATAAAATCGATTAACTGATTTGGGATTTTTATTCTTTATATTTTGGGTTGTAATGTATATGTAACAGAAAAAGTGATTGAATAGTATAAAAAAGAATGACACCTATGCAAAAATTTGTCCACGCTTTGTGATGTGGATTCCTTTTTCTCCAATTTGAATTTTCCACGCTTTTTTACGTGACTTTTGCTATTACACGCATAGAGTTGTCACCTAATTTTACACACTTATTTGCGTGTACAAAAAAAAAAAAAAAAAAAAAAAAAAAATCCACGGTTTACAAAGTGTGGCAAAATAAGTGTGTACATACTCACTTTTTGTAGTAGTGGAACGCAACACCAGAAGCTAATTTATCCCAAAAATGCAGGCTTCGAGCACCAAGCTCACTGAACACTTACCATAAACAAGGGCGAATACCTCGCGAAAGACATAGAAATCGTACATTGCCAATACAGATTTTGATGTATTTGTCTAATAACACTACATTGCCATCTTTCTAAAATACTAGTTATATATGAAGTTTAGTTAACTTTGTATACGTACAAACACATAATTTTACATGATAACATGTTATTTAGGTATCCGTCATTAACGTTTATATTATTTTGTTTTTTCCTATCACCTTTGCTTGTTAAACTGCGAGAATAATCATAATAGTGATGCTTTGGGTGATAAACTGATAGTGGGGAAGAAGATGAAGAGAACCTTGATGGAATAAAGGTCAAGAAAGATGAAGTAAGATTTCTAAACTTTTCACTTTAAGCCTTTGAAGATCTTGTTTGCAAACTGCAAGTGCTCCTAGTACGTTAAATATTAGAGTAAATGTCATAAATCGTCCCTGTGGTTTACCGGGTATAACGAAAATGGTCCCTAAACATTTTTTTACCAGGATCCACTCCCTGTGGTTGTGACCCGTAACGGTTTGGTCCATGAGACTAACTGTCGTTAGTTTTTTCCGTTAGCTAACAACCGTTTGCAACAAATATTTGCACCGTTAGTCCTTTATAATAACGACCGTTTATATTTAACTCAAAATTTTTCCTTTTATAAAAAATAATAAAAAAATTAAAAAAAATAAAAAAATAAAAAATAAAAATTTTGTTTTCTAATAAATTTTTTTCTTAAATATCTATAAAATTTATACACGTTTTTATACACATTTTTATACATATTTTCATATACACATTTATTTCACCTTTTTATATACACATTTTTATACACGTTTTTATACATACGTAATTATACATTTTTTATATACACGTTTTTATACATACGTTATTATACATGTTTTTACACACACGTTTTTATACACACATTTTTATACACACGTTTTTATATACATGTTTTTATACACACGTTTTTATGCATACGTTATTATACAAACGTGTGTATAAAAATGTATGTATAAACGTGTGTATAAAAATGTGTGTCTAAACATGTTTATAAAAACGTGTGTGTAAATGTGTGTATAAAAGTGTGTGTATAAAAACGTGTGTATTAGAACGTGTATAAAAGCGTGTATATAAACGTGTATATAAAAATGTGTGTATAAAAACATGTATTTAAAAAGGTGAAATAAATGTGTGTACGAAAACGTGTATAAAAATATGTATAAAATTTAAAGATATTTAAGAAAAAAATTTCTTAGAAAAACCTTTATTTATTTATTTAATTATTTATTTTTCTTATTTTTTTTTACTTTTTATAAAAGGATTTTATTTATTTATTAATTTATTTATTTTTTTAGTTAAGTATAAACGGCCGTTAGTATAAAGGACTAATGGTGCAAATATTTGTTGCAAGCGTTCCTTACCCAACTAAAAAAACTAACGACAGTTAGTCTCAGGGACCAAACCCGTTACGGTTCGCAACCACAGGGAGTGGATCCAGGTAAAAAAAGTTTAAAGTCCATTTTCGTTATACCTGGTAAACCACAGGGACGATTTATGACATTTACTCTAAATATTATCATATAAACTATAAAGTGTTATGAAAATATTATCTGTTCCTTTAGCTTTGAACCAGTTGCTGAACAACTTAACCTTGAAATGTACATGAATCGATCATATGATTCAAACCGTAGAAATTAGAAAGAATGCCGAAAATCATATTATCAGATTCACTAAGCAATGAATATTACAAAACATTATATAAAAAATAAACTAACCTAGCCCTAACAACTAAGTGGGCTGAACCAGTCGGGTGTAGGCCTTATTATCTAACATCCCCTCTCAAACTCACAATGCAGCGGAATGTTAGAGTTCTCTAACCATAAAATAAAATAAAATTGAACAACAAACGAAAAACGGAATGTCCCAGAGTGCAAACTCGGTGCTAGAAGGAGTCTCAATCCGATGCAATTCAAACTGTAACAAGTCGACAACATTCAAGTCTAAAACAGATAGACCAAAGTCATTGCAAATTCAAAATCAGAGCAGAGCAACATAGTTACGGAGATGAACGAGAGTAGATTTAGGCAGACAGAGCAGATTTAGGAACTGACTTGAAGCACTTATTAAACACAATGCGGAATATTGTATTTAATCTTAAGAAGAACAATGAATGACACAATTAATTCACACAAAATACTTCAATATATTAATATACACTAGTACAAATATGGGATTTTGTCACACATGCTGTTTTTTGAACGGCGACACAGTCAGATATTTATGTGACTAAATGTAACAGAATAAAATAAACAGACACACTTGATCCGACTTGTGTGACCATTTCGGAATTTCATTGTCACACATTTGAATATTTATGTGACTAGAGGTAATTGTTAATTTTTTTTTTGATTATTTAGTCACTTATAATTTGGGACGTGTGACAGATACACATAAGTTTGAAACATTAGTCACACTATATATATACATATGTGACAAATATATGTCACACAATTGAACAGTGTGACCAAAATCAATATATGGTGACATAAAGTAATTGTGTATGTGGCTAAATAATATAGTCAAGTTTATCACACATTATTTAAAAATGACAAACATATGTCACACACTTGAACATTGTGACCAAATGACATATATTGTCAAACTAAACCATACACATCCATGATCTTCTTACACAAGCCCCGCCTAAATTTTCCCCAAAATCAAATTGCCCTCTCAACTTTTCATAAATTTTTCACAAACTGTACATTGGGAACGCTTGAAGTGACGATCATTTTTGAGTCAATGTGTCTTGTAATATAATCATGTAATAGCTCGTTAGATTGGTAAAAATATAGTCTACGTGATAATAGAAGTGTGGCGTCTAGTTTTGTCTTAGTATTTACGTTAATGTTGAATGAGTGACATATGTAAACACGGCACACTTCCCTTAGTCCATGTCATGTAAGATTATATTAGATTGTAACCTCTCATTTGAGAGGTGTGGGTTTTACATGGAATAAAAATCCTCTCTTATTTCCTCTCTAGCTCTTTCTCTCTCTAAACATATCATCTTTCTCTCTCTAGATCTTAAACATGTGTGAAATGATATAAAAGTTAGGGCCCAAAAATTGGTATCAGAGCTAGAAGATGATTTAGAAGTGTTTTGTAATTTTAGTTTTACTGTTCACGTTTTTCTGCTTATTTGTCTTATCCGCTATTATTTTTCATTTTTTTCGAGTGAGCTTTTAAATTTTTTGAGTAAGCAGTAGTTTTGGTGAGTAAGATAAGTATTTGGCGAGTAAAGGAAATTTTTGGCTAGTAAGAAAAGTGTTTGGCAAGTAACAGTGGTTTTTCTGGCGAGTTAGTACATTTTTTGGCGAGTTACATTCATTAATTTGGTGAGTATCAATCTTTCTTCTCCGTGTTAGGAGTAAATCATGAAAACCATCATGTATGGGTTTTCTTATGTATGATCTTTGAGGAAAAGAAACTATGTCAATTTTTTTAAATCTTGCGAGTTAGGAATGTGTCTAGCGAGTTATGAAATCTCTTGATAGAGAGTATGGTTTCTAAATATTAGCGAGTAAGGAATTGACCACATAAATTTGACCTCACATCTAAACTCTTCACTGGTCAAAAAAAGTAAATCAAAAAAAAGATAAGAGGAAGAAAATAAAAAACGAGCACAGGACCATAAACATATTAACCATTATACATATTCAACAACAGTCTATCCTTACCCTTCACCACATCTCATTAATCCTACCCTTCACCACCAACAGACAGTCAACAATCACAATCCTAACTCTAACTCTAATTCAAAATGAAAATCATAAAAAGAAGAAAGATCTCAGATTAGTTTCATTCGTGTATTTCTTATGAGCAGAATCTTAATGATCTTCTCACATGAGAAAAACCAACTCCTCATCGATCTCTGTCGAAGCAAAGCTTCTCTCTTAATATCCGAAGTACTCAAAGTAATAACAAAAATAACTCGTGTTTCTCTCATACTTTCTTTCGGTTCAAGAGCAAAATGAAAAACAACTTCACAACACCTACCTCAGATCTCTTATACGATCTTGAAGTCGAAATCAATTGTGTTGTTCGTGGTTCGCGCATAGGCTGTGATAGACACAAAGAAAGGTTCGAAAGAGGGGACTTATGTTTCTGTGCATTGGATTAGTGAACACAAGGGACGAATCTTGTGATTGAATGTGAGATTTGTTTTTATCTAAGTGTTGTTTGTGATTCAGATCTAAAGGAATACAAGGAGCGATTTTTTTAGCGCGTTTGGTTTGAGAAAAAGTTGGGTGAGAGAAGATGTTATAGTGGTTGTGTTTATTTGGTGATAGAGAGGATTAGGGTTTCCAAATACTAGGATAGTGAGTTTATTAGTGGTCTTTTATAGTCAGATTTTTAGGGTTATCAAATAAGTGGACTTGGGCTGTGAATTGTATAAGATTAGACTTAGCCTCCTTTTATGTTGTTGGCAATTTTAAATCAATATTGGGCCGAGTTATATTCATCTGCTACGACAAAAGAGTTATTTTCAGCCGTGAGGAAAATTCGATATTGCAATTCTGTTAGCCAAAATTTTTAGTTATAAATTAGTTGATAAGGCTATACAATTTTTAGGTTATCTGTGGTGTTGAATTTTTGTGGATAATATTTTGGATAACTGTTATAATTGAGCTTCAATAATCCGGGATTAATTATTTTGGGCTGAGATTATTCGGGATTGTGTGAATTTAACTACTGTGCTAGTTATTGAGAAATTGTAAACAATAGACAAAAGATTCATTTGAAAACACAAAACTACTTCTTTATCGTCTACAAGATCCATTATCATTTCACACCAAAATTAAATGGAATCAAGTTTAAAAGAGAAAGTGATATCTGAACGTGTCATCAAACTGGCTTCTAAAGAAAATTGTTTAGCATATTTTTAATCAGTTAAGATTCAATGCAAGAATCTCTCAGATGCAAGGTTTCCTTCGTGGAGTACCTTTACTGTATTCTTCGGAACTGAAATGGACCTTCTAACCTTCCAAAGGAAACTCCGAGACAACATAGTTCAACTAGAAAAGCAAATTGAACAGGGAAGTGATTGCATGGTAGGATTTAGAGCACTCAATACACAATTCAAAGGGTTCATGACCATGGATTTTAAAGTATTCAAAACTTCTCGAGACTATGAATCTCAAAGCAAGTTATGGAGAGAGAACATCACTAGTATGGAGGTTGAAGCTGATGAGTGTCTAAATACTCATCATTTTATACTAATCTGAGCTGCCAAAACATCCAAAAACACTCAAATATGCATCATAATACTTAAAATATCTTAGAAGTGTGTTTTATATGTTTCAAACGCAAAATAATCAAAAATAGATAAAAAACGAACAAAGTTTGCATAATTGGCAGTTTCAGTCCCTCAAGTTTCATAAATTGGCAAAACTAGTCCCTGAAGGTTTAAAATGGAATAAAAGTCAACTTAAGTTCTTGGGAAGTCAAACTTATTTACAAATAGTCCCTGGATGAAAGTTTACACAAAATGGCAACTTTTACCCCTCAAGTTTCAAAATTGACAAAATTAGTCCCTGGGTGTTTAAATAATGGAATTTATCAAAATTCACCCTTGTACTATTCATAACTTACAATTTGGAACATTTTGATAACTTTTGAGAAATTACAGTTTCAACCCTTCTAGTTTCAGAAAATTGCATAAATGGTCCCCGGGGTTTAAAAAATGGAAAATATGCATCTTTGGTCCTTGTGTTATGGTTTTATTGCAGGTTTAGTCCTTGGAAGTAGTTTGGAAACATTACACAACAGGTCCCTTCACTTTCACGAATTTACAATTTTGGTCCTTGTTATATCACTAAACCAAACGGACCCTTGTTATCTTATTAACCCAAAACCAAACCAAGTCCAATAACAAAACACAAACACAACACCAGGCCCACTTCACCTTTTATTTTTACCCGGCCCAAAAAGAAAATACAAACACCCCGTTTATTAAACCCAGGGTCAAACCTTTGACCCTCACCCTTAAAACCACCCTTCCACCTCTCCCTTTCACACAAACTGTAAAACCCAAAACCATCTCCACCTCAGTGGTTTTCTCCACTTGCTACTACCACCTCACCCTTCTACTCACCTACCCTGTCTCCTCCACCTCCTTCCACCTACATACCAGCCACTATCAATAAATGCATCTCCACACCTTTTTCTCCAAAACCACTCATAATCCCTGGTTTTTGCTACATACCACCACCACTTGCTACTAAACCACTCATTTCTTGTTCCTTACACATTTACAACCATCCAAAGTTCATTAAATGCAAAATTTCGGCTGCAAGAAACCTATCTCACTTTTGGCGCCAAAATCAGTTTAAACGGCTGAGATCAAATTGACCCATCCAATGGTCACAAATTCAAGTGGGAAAAGTTCAGAAGCATGTGGGGAACCTTAGAAGTCTATAAAGGAAGAAAGAGATGGAGTATTACAAGTTATCTAGTGTAATTTAGGAGTAGTGTAATCGTAATTAGTGTAAACTCCAATCTAGTTGTAATCTTTGATTCTAAAAGCTTGTATCCTGTTATCTTAATGTAATTTGCACTTTATTCAATCTCAAATTCAAGTTTCAGTTTCTATCTCAATTTATACAATTTTCAATTTTACTCAAGAATCTCAAATTTGTTAAAAGTTGTTAGTAGTTGTAGTTTTGGAGTCTTAAGCTAACATAAGCCTGTGACAGAGCCTATGCAAGCTTTTAAATCATCTCAAACCAGTTTTAATCAAGAAAAACAAAATACAAAAAGAAACAAGAAAATAGAAAAGAAAAATAAAAAATTCAGTTTATGTGAATCAAGAAGCAAGGAGCTGGTGGATTTTGGATTTCATTGGTTGTAGTACCTCTGGTGAGGTGTTAGGCTAGTAGTGGTATCTTGGTTCATTGTTCTGCATTAGGGGTGTTTGGATTTACTGATCTAGCTAGTATTAAGTTTGTTTGTGTTGTTGTTTTATACTGAGTCATGTCATACTAGATTATTTTAGGTTAGTTAAGTAATAAAAACCAGTAGTTATGTGTTAAAAGTCAAAATCTTAGTTTAAACCTCAATATTTTGTAACTGTTAAAGACTTAGGTTCCAATATCTGTCATATTAGCTCATAGGTTGTTATGGTAGCTTAAAATCATCTCATTATAGCTTATTATTACCTATTCAATCAATAGAATCAGATCTAATCTCATAATAGTCAACTTAGATTAAATTTCATAAAATGTCAAATGTGACCCATTGGCAGAATCTCAAATCTTCAAGGATTTTTAGTGATTTTTGTGTTAAGGTTTGGGGTCTGAAATTTTCACAGGTTAGAGACTATCACCTCAACTTATTAGTCCCACCTTTAGCTTATTTTTGTGAATTTTTGTGTGGCCCCCACAGCCCTCCTAAGTAGGCTGCAGGGGAGGGTGTTCCCCTGTATCAGCAGGTCACCATCCACACCACCACCTTTGGTGGTGCCTTCTGACCACCACAATGGGCCCCACAGCCATAACCTTGGTCCTTTGAACCCCCCTCCTAGCACTCTTGAAGTTCTGACCATTGGTTTGACCTGAGAACCTGTGGACCCCACTTGAAACTACCACAAAAATCTGTCCCATTCTCAGTTTTGAAACAAGAATTCAATGTGTTTATTCTTGCTTATTAGCTTATTCTGTCGACACTTTTTGTTTTTCCTAGCTTAAACATGTTCACTTAACCCATTGGGACCAGATTTCACCATAGTGGGTTCCACTTAAGCTCATTTGAGCTTATTTCTTGTTGTGGTCAACAAAAGTCAACTGTGAAGTCAAAAAGCTTTCACAGTGCTTATTTTTAAGTTCCAAAAAAGTTGTTTTTATAAAATTTAGTTGTTTTTAGTTGTAAAATAAGTTTCCAAAAGAAAAATCCAGAAAAGTCAATTTAATTTTAAGTGATAGTTTCTATTTAATGTAATTTAGTTTTTAATTTTCATTTTTAGATTTTTATTAAGTACTTAGCTTTTTTTTTTATATTTTTATTAATTACCTTTTATATTAAAGTAATTTTAGTAAATTTCTCAGATTTTTATTTTTTCATTTAGTAATTATTAGATTTAATTTTAATTTTATTAATAATTAATTAATAATTAAGTTTTAAATAGCATAATTAGTTTTTATAAAGTAATCTCTAGTTTTTATATTTTTCCTAGCTTTTATAAGTTATAAAATAGTTTTATAAATTTTTCCATAATTTTCTAAGTCATTTTAGTATTATTAGTAATTTAAAATAGTTTAATTAATTTAATTAATATAATTAGTTTTTAATTAATAGAAAATTCATAAAAAGACAAAAATATTTATTTTTATCTTTTATACTTTCTTCAAGTTCAATTTAAGGTTTAGAAATTATTTTTGCAAATTTTTAGTTTAATTTGTAATATTTTTAATTTTTAGTTAATTTAAATTAGATTTAATTTACCTTTTAAATAGTTTTAATTAATTAAATAGTATTTAAATATTAAAATAATCATTTTTATAATTTCATTTTTATTTTAAATTTTCTTTTTATTTTAAGTGTGTAAAAGTTTCATTTTCACCCCCTGTAGTTTATTTTTCTTAAAACTCACCTTTTTCTCAGCACGCAATCGCGTCTGATTTTAATTTGGTTTACGTTTATACGTTTCTGTTTCCCATAATTGTTAATACTGTTCTTTCTAAATCATTCCAGTAGTGCAAACAAACCCAAATCATTATCTGGTTACTTCCTATTCAATTCACCTGATCATAAACCCGTTTTGATACCATCCACACCTCGTCGGGACATAACGACCCGAGGAAACTGATGAGTGTGTAAATACTCATCATTTTTACCTTTTCTGAACTGCCAAAACATCTAAAAACACTCAATATTGAATCAAAACAGTGAAAATATCCCAAGAAAGTGTTTTACATGTTTCAAATGCAAAATAATCAAAAACAGATGAAAAACGCACAAAGTTTGCAAAATTGGCAGTTTTAGTCCCTCATCTTTCAAAAGTTGTCAAATCTAGTCCCTAGTTGTTCTAAAAACTTGAAAAAGTCACCAAAGGTCCTTTTAAATCAAAAAGTTACATAATTAGTCCTTTGGTGCAAAGTTTCACAAAATGTCAAGTTTAGTCCCTAAACTTTGAAAATTGTCAAAAATGGTCCATGGGATATTAAAACTTTGAGAAAAACAAATTTTGTCCTTATACTAATCTTTTATGGCAGGTTTGGTCCTTGGTTAGAAAGTTTGGTGAATTTTCACATTTGGTCCCGGAAGTTTCAATATTGGCAGTTTTGGTCCCTGGTTTTCTCCCCACCACTTGCACCTCTGCCACCACACCCCTTATCCCTTCCTAATTACACACCCCAAGAACTCATCACCTCCACCCCCCTATGGCTACTCCACAGACCCAATTGCACTCACTATCCTTTTGGCGCCAAAAAGTGTTTAAACGGCCAAGATGACTTACAGACATCCAACGATCAATATTATTGGTGGGATATGCCCGGTGGGACCTGCACACCTCTGGAAGTTATCTATAAAGAAGAAAGAAGCCATGATGAAGCAGTATTAGTGTAGTGTAGTTTAGAAAAAAATCGACATTAGTGTAATTTAGTTTATGGTTGTAACTTTTTGTTTAAAATAGTTGTAATAGTTAATTCCAGTGTAATCTTATCCTTTATTAATTATAATTTCAAGTTTCCTTAAGGAAAAATCAGATTTGGCAATTTTAGAAGTATAATTGAAAATCTGCTTTAATCTTGTTCATAATTGTTGTTTGTTGGTTATTTCAGATCACACAAGTCTCAAATAAACTTTCAAAAGCCTTTTATAAATTAAAATCATCCTTAGCTATAAAATCTCAAAAATACCAAAAATCAATAAAAAATTAGTAAAAAAATAAAAAATTCAGCCTGTGAAGAAGAGGAAGCAATAGAAGTTGTGGATTTTGAATTTTCATGGTTGTAGTGTCTCATGGGAGACTATAGGTTGGTACTTGGTTCTCTGGTTCACTTGTTCTAAGCATGGCTCAGTTGTAAGCCTTTTTCTCACATTTTGCTCTTTATTGATTCATGTGCTTAGAATCTACTCATCTATGGTGTTTCATGCTTATTCAATGCATATGAATTGATGGTTGTCTTTGTGTGCTTGTTTGTTCACTAGTTCTTTTTATCATCCATAATTGCTTGTTAGACTGTCAAATAATCATCTTGGTGATTAATGTGTTCTGCTGTGATTTGTAGTGTTTTTGTATTTGAATGTTCTTATTACTTCATTATATGACATTTGAAATTAGTTTTATGGAATAGATCTTTGGAATCCTTTGAAAATCTCATATTCAAGTGTTTAAGGCAGTGTTTGGTTTAACTCAGTTCCATGTGGTCTTGTTGTTGTTTCAATGTTGTTTCAGTTTAGGTAGAATGCATTAGGCTAATATAGGTCAAGTAAAGTCTAAAAATTAGGTCTCTTTTACCACAAAGTCAAAAATCAAAGAAATCCCTCCCCAACAGTCCGCTGTTGGGGATTTGAGACTCATACCACACCATATCATCACATAATTCAGTTACTTAGCCTAATTTAGCTTAATCTTATCTTATGATAACTTAATTAGTATATAGGATCAATCAGAAATTCATTTTAGTCAACCTTTTCGAAAGATAGAAAAAGTCAAATTTCATGCTTCTCAGATTTACCCAAAATGGAATGAATTTTCTTGAATTGTGTATTGGTTTTTAGACCCTGTGCTTTTCACTACTTGTTGTCTACCAGTTCAACTTTGAGTTCCCACATCTATTACATTTTTGTGAATTTTTTGGTAGGCCCCACAACCCCTCAAAGAGGGCTGCAGGGCTGTCTGTTCCCTGTGCAGCAGTTACCCACTCCACCACCACCACTTTGGTGGTGGTTTGTGGCCACCACAGTGGTCCCCAAACCTTAGTTTTAGGTTTTCCCAACCCCCCTCCTACCAGAGTTCAAACCTTGACCACTAGTTTGACCTAGGACCTAGTGGGCCCCCTGGTTTAGCCCCTCAATGTTGTCCCAAATCTGAGTAACCTTTGGTTTTGGAAATTGCTTATTAAGTGCTTATTAGCTTATTTTGTGATTCCCATGTGCTTTATCTACCTTAAACTTGTCTAGGCAACTTATTGGAACCAAGTTTTACCCTTGTGGACCCCACCAAGGCTGATTTCTCATGTTGGTCAAACAAAGTCAACTGTCACACTTTTGAGCTTATTCTCAGCTTATTTTCAAGTTGTAAAAAAGTTGTTTTCACAAAAAGTGTTTGTTTTTAGGTGTAAATTAAGTTTCCAAAAGAAAAATCCAAAAAAGTCAATTTAATTATAAGTGATAGTTTCTATTTAATGTAATTTTAATTTTAATTTTAATTTTAATTTTTATATTTTTATTAAGTACTTAGCATTTTTATATTATTATTAATTACCTTTTATATTAAAGTAATTTAGTAATTTTCTTAGATTTTTATTCTGTCATTTAGTATTTATTAGATTTAATATTAGTTTTATTAATTATTAATTAATATTAAATATTAAATAGCATATTTAGTTTTTATAAAGCAAAACCTAGTTTTTATATTTTTCCTAGCTCTTATATAATATAATAGACTTTTAGAAAATATATTTTTAGTTTCTACTGTTCATTTTGCATTTTTCTTATTTTAATCATTTAAATTAGATTTAAGTTAATTAAAAGATAATTAATTAGTAGAATAGCCTTAAACATAATTTTTAGAAGTTTTTGTAATTTTGTAGGATTCCTGTGATGGTTAAATAGTTTTATAAATTTTCTCATAATTTTCTAAGTTAATTTAGTATTAATTGTAATTTAAATTAGTTTAATTAGTTTAATTAAGTTAAATAGTTTTTAATTAATAAAAAAACTCATAAAAAGACAAAAATATTTATTTTTATTTTTTATACTTTCTTCAAGTTCTTATTAAAGTTTAGAAATTGTTTTTGCAAATTTTTAGTTTAATTTGTAATCCTTGTAATTTTTAAGTTAATTTAAATTAGATTTTAATTAGTTTAATTAATTAAATAATATTTAAATAGTAAAATAATCAATTTTATAATTTCATTTTCATTTTCAATTTTAAGCAATGTTCTAAATGGCGTGAGGCGTGGCGTGGCGGCACAGCCACGCCTCAAGCCTTACGCGCCTTTGCGAAGCCTTGGCGTTTCGTAAGGCGTGCTTAAGGCGGCAACAAAATATTTATAAATTTATGTATTTATAATTTTATATCATTTTATAAGAGCAATTTCAAATACTAAAGCCCAAATCCTAAATAGCCAGGCCCAAATACGAGGCCCAAGTAGGAATTAAGTTTTGAAATTACGAGGCCCAAGGAAGAAATAACCCAAATACTTGAAATTCAAGCCCAAATCCATAAATACCCTAAATGCTTCTAAAAATGGCGCCACGCCTTACCAAAAGGCGCGCCTTTGCACGCCTTTTCGTGCCTTATTCCACGCCTTTTCACACGACACCTAGACCTCACGCCTTGGTCCATTTCGTGGCGTCGAGGCCACGCCTTGGCGCGCCTTTTAGAACACTGATTTTAAGTTTCTAAAGTTTCAAAAGCACCCCCTGTAGTTTGTAATTTATTAAAACCCACTTTTCTGTTACGTGATTCCAATTTGTAAATTTGTGCATATATCTGTATATCTGTATTTGTGAATATTATATCGTTGTGTGAATACCAAAATAACAGTAGCAAAATCAATTCCATATCATCTGGGCTACTGTCCTCAGTGCCACTCATTCCTAAACGATTTCAAATAGCACCATTTCAATCTCGCTGGGACTTTAACGACCCGGGGACACACTATACTATCACCGGAGAATTGGAACGAGGCTGTCTTTGACTTATTGACCTTGGTCAATAATATCTGATTGCTTTCACACCAATCAGAAACCACTATATTTCGCGGAGCATTGACTCTAAGCTGTTTAATCTTGTTGACCATATCCTTGGTCAATTTAGGTTGACTGTTCTGAGTCAATCAGAAGCTTTTAGAGATCAGCTTGTTTCAAGAACGAGCTACTTAGAATTTGTGCTTAATGAAAGATCTCTTCATCTGAGTGTTATCAAAGAACTAGAGATGCAGAAACGAGAAAGAGAATTGAATGTACGGGAGAATGGGAGAAAAAGGCAGACACATGAAGGAACAGTCAACAATGAAGGGACGTTGGATGATAGTTTGGTATTCACGGGTAACGATGCATTATCAGAACTGCAGACAGAAAGTAACACTACAAGGATTGATTCAGATGCTGACAGGAAGCTCAATTGTAAGGATGGTTTAAAGACGATAGTTGCTGATTTCGGACCTTCAAATTGTTTAGACACATTGGTTAAGGTACATCAATCAACTGATGATGTCTATATATTTGATAATGTGTTTGCTTATGAGACACAAAGTCATGGACAACCTAGGTACATTAATGACACATATGTGGTGAATCGGGATGATAGAAATATTACTCCTGATACTCCACATATGGATCCTAATGGAGGTAAGGTTGAACATAACAATGTGAATCATGATCAGGAAAGTGCTTCAACTGCTTTGATAATTAAGAATACGCAAAACGAAGTAACTCGATGTAACAAGCTCAATTGTGAACTAAAAACACAAAATACGTCATTAACTAGGGACATTGAGTGCTATAAAATGCAACTGTCAAATCTTGAAAACAAAGTAAAACGGGAAAAAAGTTTTGAAGCTGCGTTTCATGAATATTACGACCAATAAAAAAAATCTTCAGCATCAAATGCGAGAATTAACTGAGTCAAACGGCAAATTGGTTTCTCAAATGGAAAAAGAAAAATGCGAGCTCAAACAACAAGTTGAACAACTTAAAAATGAACTTTCAAAAACAAAAATTGAGTTGTCAACTTGTAAAACGGACTTTTATGAACATAAAGTGAGCAAAAGGAAAAGGGAAGACTCGTATCTTAACGACATTGTTGATTTAGAAGCTAAATTGAAAGATTTTGAAGAAACTGCTTGTGATAAATCGTTGATTGTTGAGTCTGAAAACTTAAGAGTGAAAAATGGGATGTTGAGAAACGAAAATGAGAAAATTTTAAAAGAGTCAAGCGACATCCAAGAGAAACTTAAACGACAAATATTTTCTCTTGAACAAAATTTTCAAAGATGTCAAGCACAAAGCATTAACTTTGAGCTAGCTTTACAACACAATCTTGAAAAGCAGTGTTTTGAAAACCCCTATATGTCAAAGCTTGAACAAGTTGAAGAGGAAAACGTGTCAATGAAATGTCAAATTTCAAAATACGAAAAAGAGATTGAGCATTTGAAACAGATTTACCAAAACCTGTTTGATTCAATCAAACGTTCACGAGTTCAGACACATAACTCAAACTTGAAACAAAAAGAGACTGAAGATTTGAAGTCTCAATTTTATGAATTCGCTGATAAAATGTTTAAAAATGCTTTGCAAAAGATTGAATCAATGAAAAAGAAAAATTCTGATTTTGAAATTACAAAAGTTTCCTTCCCAAAACCCCTGTTCGATTCTAATACTACAGATTCTGAAAAGGAAACGGGGGAGAAAATGTCTTTTTGAAAATGAAAATCATGTGCTTCAAACGAAAGTGGTTGAGCTTGAGACAATTTTAGCTCAACAAAGAAACGATTTTGAGGATGCCAAAACCGACTTTTTCAACAAAGTAACAAAATTTGAAAATTATTTTGAGAGACTTGAAAAATAAAATGTTGAGTTCGAACGGAAATTGGCTCGTAAAATAAATGATTCTAAAGCCGAAAAGGATCAACTTTTGAAACAAATTTCTTCTTTAGAATCAAAATTGGCATCCCAAGATCATCTTTCTCTTCAAAGAGAATACAATGATTTGAGAACTTCATACAATGCTTTAACCGTGAAGTTTGATACTCTTAACCGATCAAAGGGAAAAGCTCCAATTTCAAATGTTTCAACACCAAAAGTGAGTGTTTCGAAGAAGGTTTACACGGGTGAATCTTCAAAGCCATTTTCGAAAAAGGTTTCTCAGTTTACAACATATTCTTTGCAAAAAGGAAGGAAGTTTTCAAAGAGACCAAGTTTTTCCGAAACATTTACTTCTAGAAGGTTTTCAAATCCAAATGCTTCAAGTAAAATGAAATAAGTTCTTCAAACTCCACACTCTCGTTTTACACCGGTAAAGAAAGTGTGGTGACCAAAAAAAAGTTTTTCAAAACCCCCAAATGCTTCAAAAGAACATAATCATATTTTTCAAACTCCACACTCTCGTTTTACACCGGTAAAGCAAGTGTGGAGACCAAAGCAAAGTCGTTCAAAACCTTTCAAATATTCAATATCAGAATTGCTTTCGCTACAACATAAGAATGACTCTACTTTGAACATTCCAAATACCGGAAGGTTTCCATTTATCACAAAAACAAATCTTCAAAAAGAACCCATGAGGTTCAACTCTAGATGGAAATCTTCTTCTTCAGATTTTAAAACTCCAAGAGAAACGCCGGGTTTCTCTAACAATTTTCAACAGAAAAAGAGTTTTAAATCTCCATTGATTCCACAAGTATTATTTCAAATTGAAACACCGGTTTTCAGTCCTTGTTGGAATTCAACATCTTTAAATCAGATTGACACAACTTACAAATGGATTTCAAAATTTGGTAAACCCGTTGGCGCCGTGCTTAAATGGGTTCCCAAGGTTGTTGTCTAATCTAATCTTATGGCTTGTAAGTATTTTAGCTTACAACCCGGGCTTAAACATAATGACTTGTGCACACATTTCAGTGTACAACTCGGGTTTCAATGAAAGGAAAGTGCCTTGCTAAACCATTCTTTAAAACAAAACATGCACTTATCCTTGTAAACAAGAAGAAGTTCTCATGGAAAGCTTATCTAAAACTTCTTAATCTTGAGCAAAATTTATTCAAAAGGTTTTTCAAAACTTTTCAAAATTTTGCTCAAGATTTTTTAAATCTTTACTCCCCAATTCACTCCAAAGTTTAAAAAATGTCAAAACATACACTAGTTTTGAGGGGGAGTATTTCTGTGTATAAATTTTTAGTTACCTTGAAGCAAAATTTATTCAAGAATTTTTCAAACTGAAATTTCTAAATCTTTCAGCATTTTGCTTCAAGAAGACTCCTTCCCTCAAACTTTAAAAAAGTTTAAAATTCTCAAATGCGAGTTTTGATGGTGAGTATTTCCAAAACAAAATGTTCCGTCAAAATCATGCTTAATTGCTTGTGCACTTATAGCAGTGTACAACCCGTTCTATGAATTTAAAGGACCCTGAGGTAAGCGTCGGTGCCTCAATTCTAACATAAGGAGCGAAAGCTTCTTACTTTTGAGTAGAATTAATCACATTTTCAAAGGTTTTCAGAATTCTGCTAAAAAGGACAAGTATTCCCTCTCGTAATCAAAACCTCAAAAAAGTTATTTCACTTATTGAGGGGGAGTATTTGAAATGATCTTTGTTCAAAACGACAAGTTGTTGGCATATTCTTCCCACAAACCTCAAAAATCATATTTTAATCAAAAAGTTTATCAAATCAACATCTTATATGCTATTTTTGAGGGGGAGAAAAGTAAGAGTGATTAAAATATGGATGACTAAGAATGCTTTAAAGTTGAATCTCGTGCGAGCTCGACTCAGAATTGACCTAGGGATTGACGTAACAAAAAGTTAGTAATCAAAAAGACTTATCCTCGACGGGTAATGACATCAAGTTAGTTATTAGAGCTAGTTGTCACCTAAAAGCTGACAATGGAACTCTCTAACTAGCCACGTAAGAGTGTCTCGAAAAGGATTTGTCAAAGTAGATATGCACCGTTTTGAGAAACTTTCTTTGGACTCGACTAGGCCGGGTAATAACTTCAAGCTAGTCTAACTAGTGATGTAAGCGTACCTCGAATCGATCTTGTTCACTAAAAGTGGATCAATTCAAAAAGTGCTTACTCCACCCGCATGTGCAAATTTATTAAGTAATCATGAGCACATGTGAAGGGGAAGTCCTTCAAAAGTAAACCAAAACTCTCAAAGTGTTAACAAAACTTGACTTATATCAAACACTTTGAGAGATTTTCAATAAATGGTTTCATGGCAATCAAAGGATAGTCATGGTGTTATAAGGTGACTAAGGTTAGGAAAAACCATCCTATGATCCGCCAAAACCAGAGGGATCTACCCAAGGACATCACCAATAGTTAGAATTAGAAGTCCTTGGGTATGATATGAAAGAAGGAGAAAAGAATGAAGGGAGAAAGAAGGGGTTGAAGAATTAAAAAGAAAATTAAAGAAAAGGGTGAAAAGAAATAGCCCTCCATATGTTCAACCTTAGGGCATACACCGGGTTCAATTTGTATGCTTCTGATTGTTGCTAAGGCAACACCGGTATTGAAGACAAAGATGTCATGGACCCAGTAACGCAATGCACTAAACCTTCTTAACCACTCAAGTTCTCTTATAAGAGCTTGTTTCATTCTCACGGGGGACCCCGAGTAATCTATCGACCGCTTATTACGAGCCATGTTGATATTGAAACAGGAGACGCCTCCCCTATCTTCGACGACTAAATGAAGCACTTATCGAGTCTAGAACCACGAGATACATCAAAGATCTCTTAGGAACACTTAATATTTCTACGACTGGTGTTCTACATCAATGGGCACCAGCTATAAATTATCGAGTCCTTCGTAGATTCTAGCAATCTGCCGAGAACGTTTATGAGAGGATATACTTATGTATTTCTCAATGATTGAACGGAAACTCCTGCCAGGGTTAACATCAAATAGCCCTGACAGCAGGTCACTTCGGTAACTCCTTGTGGGTTACGCTTAGTGTTCGTGGTGGTTCCTAAACGGTCTACAGTCGTAGAGTGATCCCCAGCGACTCACCCAATCGTTGATTTACATAGGTAGATCTTGTAAGCCCTCTCGGGGGTATCCGATTCGGGAACGGCCTTGGTAAGGGTTAGAAGGAGTCTTCACACTATGCTATGGACGATATCTAATTCCGAACTTGTAAGTACCGGTTGTTTTTTTGCTAACTGTTTACTTGCAGCAACATATCACCTCCATGACAATAGATTCCACATGCTCATACATACAAAAGTCAAAGAAAAGTTCTCTTCAATGATCAAAGTAAAGAAAAGTTCAGAATGTTTCTACACCAAAAGTCAAAGAATCTACAAAGTTAAAGACAAACATCAACGACTCAAAAAGAAGAACTCGTTACTTATGAAGAATCAAAGTTAAAGAAGTATGTGCATGTTGGAAAGGCGTTAAGACACCAGAGACAAAGACGTTGATGAAAGGCGGATAACACCATCATTTGATTACAACAACAAGAACGAAGAACGAAGATTACAAAGCATGATTGGAACAAAGAATCTAGCAAAGCTATTACACAAAGACTCAAAGTTCAAGACAACAAGCATCAAAGAAGTCAAAAGATCATTCATTTCTATTGGTGGACCCATAACCCACAGGTCACAAAAGAGATCTCAATGATAACCCCTTTAGGGGGAGATTATTGGAAACACAAAAGTGATGATCATAAATGCAATCAAAGAGAGATGTCAATAATCGTCCCTTAGGGGGAGATTGTTGGGAATGCTTGAAGTGACGATCATTGTCGAGTCAATGTGTCTTGTAATATAACCATGTAATAGCTCATTAGATTGGTAAAAATATAGTCTACGTGATAGTAGAAGTGTGCCGTCTAGTTTTGTCTTAGTATTTACGTTAGTGTCGAATGAGTGAGATATGTAAACACGGCACACTTCCCTTAGTCCATGTCATGTAAGACTATATAAGCTTGTAACCTCTCATTTGAGAGGTGTGGGTTTTACATGGAATAAGAAATCCTCTCTTATTTCCTCTCTAGTTCTTTCTCTCTCTAAACATATCATCTTTCTCTCTCTAGATCTTAAACATGTGTGAAATGATATAAAAGTTAGGACCCAACACAAACTTTTCACAAGCCCTGCTTAAAATTTTCCCCAAAATCAAAATGCCCCTCAAGTCCTCCACCCATCTTTTATCTTTTTTTTTCTTAGATCTCTCATCATCTTCTTAATATCTTCTCCCCAACTAATTTTCTTAATCTCTCACACCCCCTCTCCATCGCCACCCTTCACCGCCTCACACGCCGCCTCCCCACTGACCACCATCTCCACAGCCGCCTCACGCTGTCGAAGGCTTTTAGCAATTAGGCTTGATGCTGGTAAATTATTTTTTTCAGACGAAAATGATAGCTTAAAAGCATTAGAAGAAAGTATACAAAGCAATGATGAAAATCTGCCAAAAGTTACCCCGACAAAGCAAGTTGAAAAGGATGAATATGAGTTCACGGAAGATAATTTAATGCCTTCGATTGAATTCATAAAAGGAAAAAATGAAACAGAGAAAGCTTAATATGCTAAATGCCTCAACTTTTCACGATCCTTACAAGGTAGAACATTTGTGTATTAATTTCAATTAAGGGGTTGTTTGGATGTGCCTTTTTAAACCAATTATATTCCAATTGCAATTTCAACTAGTAGTAATAAGTTTTATCAAGTATTTGGGTAGTTACTACTTTACATAAGCTTATGATGTGAATATATTGGGGTCTTTAATACTAGCTGCGACAAACTAAGTATCATAAGGTAGAGTTAAGTTAAGTGTATTCCTTTATTCTGTTCATTGTTTCCTTAATCCTTCATCATGAATACACTCTCTGTCTTGGATATATCCCAGTCAATAATCCTTAACGAGGTGAATACCTGCATTTGAAAACCAAACAAATGACAGTTTTGTATAGGTAGTAGCAGAAAATATTTCACAAATATGATAAGAATTGAATGACAAGCATCAGAAAAGAGTAAAACAAAACTGAAGTTTGTGAAAGAAATAGAAGTGGCAAATGAGCTGGTTTGGCATGTTAGCTTTCTAATAGAAGTGATAACCATCAGAATACTGGATGGACCAGGTTGGCTTGCTAACGTCTTAGCAAATTCGATAAAATTTATGTACTATAGTGATTGAAAAACTATAGTAAATTTTAAGCTATTTTTTTTGGTCGAAATAAAGTGATGTATGAGGTTTTAATTATTTTATACACATGACTCGTTTGACATGTTTGACCTATTGGTGCATCTCCTTTATATGTTTTGAAAGGTCACCCATTTGGGTTGTTGTAGATATCCCAAATTATAAGCATGGTCGTAGATAGCAGCTCATTATTAACCAATGTAGGCATATGAATGAAGTATTAGCCTTCAAGTTTAGCATTGTTTTACTTGATATTTATCACTTGAAAGTTTCTAAACTTCCATATTTTAAGAACAATTTGTACTGCCTTTTACTTATCAAGTTATCTGGTGCAATCTCTGTCATAAAGTTTTGCTTAACAAAGTTTACTTTTTCTTCGGCTTTACTTTCATGTCAGTAGCTGCAAGATTCCCACCCAAAGTCAGGAACAAAGAACTTAGTTTTCATGATGAGTTCGCAAGAAGCCAAGAATCAGTTGCAAGTACTTCATGTCCTGATGCCTCTCGAACCACTGAACCGGTGCAAGACAAGTTTTGTGGGTCATGACTAAACAAGAGAAAAGGAGAAAAGAGAAAGAAAATAAAGAAAAAGCAAGAAACCGAAATTGACTGGGAAGAATTAAGGAAATCTTATTGCTTTGTTTGTGATAGGTTGACACAAACGTTGCTCGGGTGGCCACATGTCTAGGTTGGGTCCCACTCCAATCCTTCCCTTATCATGTACCAATACATCTTTTGAATGCGTAAGTATCTCACTATCTTATAACTTATGAGAAAATATCACGGACCTGGAGTATTAATTTTTGATACTTTATTCCAGGTACCCTCCATACAACAACATTCAGAAATACCTCTTCCCGCGGCTATGCACTCTTGATAAAGAAAAATTGTAAGCTTTATCTTTCTGCATTCCCAGTTATTTTCATGTATACGTATATTTTGTTCAGGTTCATGGCACATTTGCTGCTTCTAGATCTGATGGTTCCAGATTAACTTCAAAGATGAGAAGGGAGAAAAGGCTATGGTGTGGCAGAACTCATGGGCTTATAGCACAAGAACTGTAATCAATCGATTTTTTTTAGCTTTTGTAAAAACGTGTTGAATAATATATAACTGGTTTTTATTTTTAACTTGCTTTGTTTTCAGATTGGTGTAAAAGCTAAGACAAAAGGGGAGGTCCAACATACAAGTCCCCCTTTGGTTTTGCTACAACAGGTCTCTATGTTCGAGCCCTTCAGGTTGGTTAATATTCAAGAATTTGTTTTCTCTGTGGAGTTCTGTCACTTTTATGACCAACACTTCTATTTTACTTTGCAGCACTACAGTGAATTGCCGGATATCAAACGTGTCATTGTGAACACTCATGCAATGGAGCCACAGGTCTTTTGTTAGGAATACGTTTATTCATATGAAGACTCGGTCACCCCGAGTATAGTTTAGCATGTTGTAGCACGTAGTAGTTATCATATTAGTTAGTATGTAGTTTAGAGTTAGTTAGTATTTGTGGAGTCGGGTTGGGTCTTTACCCACTGTCAGCCCACTCCACAGCCCGTTTCAGGGGGTGTTTTATTGTAACTATAAATACCCCTTCCCTAGCTTGGAAGGGGTTGGACCTTTCACTTCAATCTAACATATTACAAGTTTTCTCTCAAGGTTCCATCTCTTTTTCTCTCTAACTTCTCACTAGAAATTCTTACATAAAATCATCCTAAACACAATACCATACATGTTCTCATATTAGAGTATACTACAATTGGTATCAAGAGTCATGGTTTCATCCTAGGGATTGTATACTCACGGATTTGTTGAATGGTTTTGTGGCTTTAGTATGTTTCCAATGGTTTAGTGGTTCTCTTCATAGTTTGATCTCGTTAGTGAATTTTTGTTGGGTTTTTCTTGTACTTTCTTGATTAGTTGAGTTATAAGTTCTTAGGTTTGCATTTGGAGTGGTTGAATCATTCATTTGTTAGGTGTAAGGTGAAATTCGTGGTGTTTTTCTTGCCGGCGAGTTGACAGCATTTGTAGCAAGTTGGGAGTAGAGGTTTGGCGTTCTGCTATTTTGGGATATAAAGCCAAATCGCTAGATAGTGACGTTTTTGTCCTACTGTTCCAGCGAGTTGAGGTTCCTGTCTCAAGCGAGTTTCTAAACTTTAGCGAGTTGAGATTTCTGATTCTAGCGAGATGAAGTTGCTAGCAAGTTAGTGTGGTCAGCGGTTTGATTAAGCTAGCGAGTTACTTTTCCAGCGAGTTAGTCTGTTGTAGCGAGTTGATTAAGCTAGTGAGTTCATCTGGTGGGTAGCGAGTTGATTTGTTTAAGAGAGTTGACAGTTTTAGCGACTTGGGCAGTCTAGCGAGTTGGTACACTAGCGAGTTGACAAGTTGTACTTTTAGCGAGTTGCTTGTTTGTTTTGTGCGTTGTTGTGTAGTGTTAGTAATTTGGTTCAGTGTCAATCGTGTGAATTACATGCTGTTGCGACTTAAGTTGTTACGACTAACTCAACTGTAACTTGACGTTGTGAGATAACTCTTACGACTTGACTTATTACGTGTTGAGCGGTTATAACTTGACTTGTTGCGATTATACACTAATTGCATTTTTTTATCAAAATCTTGTACTAAGACTTAATCAGCAACCACATCATGGCAAGCACATCTTCAGATGGCATTCAAGCTGCAGGGTCAGATACCCGTCCTCCTATGTTGGACAGAACTGACTATGAATCATGGGCCCAAAGGATCCGTCTCTATTGCTTGGGAAAGGAGAATGGAGTCAACATTTTGAAATCCATTGATGAAGGACCATTTCAAATGGGCACAGTGAGAGACAGGGTGGCAACAATTGAGAATCAAGCTGCTGTCCTTGGAGCGACCAAACCTCGCACTTACAATGACCTATCTGAGGAAGAAAAGAAGCATTATGATGCTGACATTAGAGCATCAAATACTGTCATTCAAGGGCTCCCCAAAGATGTTTACAAGCTCATAAATTATAACACCGAGGCCAAAGCTGTCTGGGACAATGTCAAAATGCTTCTTGCGGGATCAGAATTAACCAAGGAAGATCGTGAATCTCAGTTGTACGATGAATTTGAGCACTTCAAGATGAATGCGGGTGAAACCATAACAGACTACTATGTCCAGTTTCACAAACTGGTGAATGATATGAGAATGATCAAAATGACAATGCCCAACATCCAACTCAATTCCAAATTGTGAACAACATGGCACCTAAATGGTATAGATTCGTGACTGCAGTGAAACTCAACAAAGGACTCAAGAACACCAATCATGAACAACTCTATGCCTATCTCCAACAACATGAAAAGCATGCTACTTATGATCGGTCAATGAGAGAGAAACTTAATCCTACTACAACCAATGACTCTCTTGCATTTGTGGTAAATGCCCTGCCAACTAGTCAATCCTTTAGTGATCAATTCGGTACCTTATATACCCAATCAACGGCTATAGTGAACAACCATCAAGACTCTGAATACTCTCACACTGACAAGATGATTGATAACCTATCTAATCAAGTGTCTCTACTTATCTAACAATTCAGAGCTACACTTCCTCAAACCAACAACCAACTTAGGACGTCATCTAATCCACGTAATCAGGCAGTTGTAGAAGATGGAAGGGTTGTGGTTCAGAATGTTCAAGGTAGGCAAAACTTGAATCAAAGGAATGCTGTTCGTGGTAATGGGCCGTATAGAGTAGGGAATGCTATTCAGGGGCAAGCAAGACAACCCAAATGCTACAACTGTGGAGGATTGGCTCACATTGCAAGAAATTGCACTCAACCAAAACGTCCACAATACTCCGACTACTTCAAAGATAAGATGTTGTTGATGCAAGCACAGGAGAATGGAACGGCTTTAGATGAAGAGGCACTACTCTTTCTAGCTGGTGATGAAGGGAATACGTTTGATGCTGATGTGGATGATCAACCTATTCAAGACATGGCTTGTAATGATCCAAACATCTTCCAAGTTGAAGATTGTGATGCTTTCGACTCAGATGTTCGTGATGAAGCTACAGCCCAAACCATCTTCATGGAAAATCTGTACTCCGCTTCGTCCTCATCACAACTACCGGGTTCTGCAATCACACCTACTATCTCTGAGGTACCAAACTCTCATGTCTTATGTAATATTGACAATCTACAGGGGGTTCATGACTCGGTACAACTCACGAATGTTGGTAATTCGGATATCATTGATATGGGAAATAACAATATTATCCCATATGAAAGATATGTGAATGATGATAGCTCGTCTGCTACACCAAGTGGTGTACCCTCTGTTAATAATAGTAAACGTGAGTCACCTGAGCACACTGCATACAACCCTGATCACTCCTTGACCATTAGATTTAATATCCTTATGGATCAGGTGGTAATGTACGAACAACGCTGATTCAGTCGTTTTAGTATAGTGTTTGTTTTTCCGAAGAAATGCTTGGGAAAGTATTTCCCTGGGTTGTGTCCCAACGAAGGTGTGAATGGAATTTCGAATTTCCGAATCGTGAAACGTGTCGTGAAAGTGGTAAAAGGTGATTTTGATGAGATTATACTAATGAAATAGCAAATGAAGCACAAATAATCACTTAAGCACGTATTTTAAATAAGGAAACTAAAAACGTAACGTAAAATCGAAAATGTAAGCTTAAACGTAAAATAAACGTTAACGTATGAAATAAAACGCGAATTTTAAGCTACACTACTCCTACGGACTTGAAAATAATTTTGAAAAGTTAAAAATGATAAAATAAAATTTTATGAAAAAGAAAAATATTTTTTTGACTTTTTGTTTATTTTTTATGAATTAAAAACTATTTAAATTAAAAATTAAAAGAAAATGTAATTAGAGTGAGAAAAATGAAAAATAAATTTTGAAATTTATAAAATGACTAAAAAGTAATTTTAAAACTAAAAACTAATTTTTTTGGCTTTTTGTGTAATTTTTGGGAATTAAAAACTATTAAATCTAATTAAAAATTCAAATTAAATTCAAAATAAATGGGAAAAATGCAAATTAAATTTCTAATACTCTAAAATAAATGAAAATAAATTTTAAAAATATTTTTGGATTTTTCTTGGCTTTTTTTTATTCTTTTGGAATTTTTGGTAATTAAAAAGTATTAATAATTGATTAAAATTGAAAATAAAATAAGAAAAATAGCAAATCGACTTGGAAAAATATGAAAAATTCAGGGAAATTCTAATTTAATATTCTAAACTTGGGAAAAATATAAAAAGTGAGAAATAAGCACTGTAGGAACCAATTGCTTTGAAAACAGTTTATACAAAATGCTTATTGATAAGCAGTTTGACCAGAATTGACCAAAACTTAACCAAGTGATTCTCAGACTCTAATAAGCTTGTAAGAACAGTATTATGCCAAATCACAAACAGAAACACAGGTTTGATCAAATCAGGTGCAAATAAGCTAAAATGGGAATAAGCAAAGAAGCAACTCAGAATAAGCTGAGGTTCCAAATCAATGAATTGAGCAACTAGAAGCAATACAAGACTTAAAGAAACAATAATACTCAGATAATGAACCTAGGAACACAATAGCAGCCCTATAACTTGAATCAGTCCATATGGTAAACAACTCAACTAAGCAGGCCTAATAAGCTGACAAAATAAGTTGAGAATTAAAAGCTTATTGGGGCAAAATCTTTATTATCCACCTGAGATTACAATTCCACCAATAAAATAGATTTTCAATCCAAATTAATCACCTAAGATTACCCTAGAAATTTGATTCAAAACTGATGTAGGGGAATAGTATGCTCAAACAGACAACTTCCAAATGCTTTTTCAATAAGCAAAAAGTTTCCAAACCTCAATTTTCTTTTAGAAATAGCTTCTCTTACAGCCAAAATCTTCAAAACAGCAACTAGAAGTATATCCAATCAGAAATGAACTCTAAAAATGCTCTTAATGCTTTGTCCAAAAACTGATGTGAAATTGTTTTGACTTTTCTATTTGACAAAAACTTTGACCAAAATGAATTTTTATTGATAAAATTTTAACTGTAAATGGATTATTAACCTAATGTATGAGTAAATTAAGCTACTACTACAACTTATGCAACTAATATTATGATTATGCAACCTAAATCTAACTACTATGAATGATGAAAAGCTAAATTGACTTTAAATGCTATAACCTACTGTTTTTAAGTTCAAATAAGTCTAAATGCAACCTAAGTGTGACAACTAAACCAAATAATCACTCTGAAATAGTTATTAAACCAGCAAACCAACTGAATCCAAACACCCCTTAATAATGAATCTGTCTCAACAATATCTCACTTAAATCCAATTCCAATGCAAACCAGACTCTCAACTTAGTACCAATACTAGATCCAACCACAATTATGCTATGATGAATTAAAAGCACAGATCTAAGATGCAACAGAGATAAAACAACCAGATCCTAGTTAAGACAGATGATGAAACAGTAACAATTCATTAAATATCAAACTCAAACCAATGAACTAAAACAACTAATATCAAGCAATTATATAAACAATCAACAAGCAATAACAAACAATCAAAATCAGATCTAAACTACTTTATACTATTGATGAAATAGTAAATGAAATGGAACTTACAACTCAAAACCCCCTCAGCTCAAACAGAGGGGGGTCACTATGCTAGCCTGTCTTTTGACAGGCCAATGGGACACCTTATTGGCTACCTTTAACTCCTCAATAAGCGGAGCTTATTCAATAAGCTATTCATTTGACTAACTTTGACCAAGGTATATTTGAGAATTAATGACAGAAATAAACTCACAAAAGCAATTAATTAGCTGATATGAGTTTATAGAAACAGAATAAAAGTAGTTTTAAACTTAGATAAGAAATTTAGATAATATTTTTTTTATATATTTTTATTTTCTGAATTTTTTTTGGATTTTTGAATATGAGAAATAGAAACACAGTATTAATAAAAACAAGCTATAACTAAGGATTTAAACTGATTAATAAGTGAATACCAATAAACTGAATAATAAAGAAAAAGTAAAACAATAAACAGTAAATGAACAATTGAAATTGAAATTTTATTAATACTAAATTCTAAGTACAAAGCTTTTGGATATGAAATTACAATTAAAGAAAATAAAATAATAGCATAACTTTAATAAAAAACCTACACCATCTATCTGTGATGGAGGGTGGTATTTATAGCCGTGTGAGGATGAGGTTGAGGATGCTTCTAGTATGCCAAGTCATCAATCCGAGTGAGAGTGTGTTTCTTCTGAGTGCTCCTTAGCCATTAGATCACCTTGGTGCCCGTAATTGTACCAGTATACCCTTAATCTTTGTTAATTTGGGTTTTACATGGGTGAATAGTGTTCGGGTTCTTCGTTTCTGGGTTTGGGGGTAAAATGGGGGGCGGGTAAATGTTTTTAATATTAAAAGGGTGTGTTGACCGGGTTAAGTAGTAACAGACCGGGTGCACAGGATGTGGTGGTGGGCTTGTGTTAATTATTGGGCTCTTGTAACGATGTGGACTGGATCAGATTTTGTTTAGGAGTAGTAAATATAATTAAGGACTATTGTTGTAATTATGTAAACCATAGGGACCAAATCTGTAAATCCTCAAATGTATTTTCCAAGGGCTTTAATTGTCACTCTCTAATTCATGGAAGATCAAATTTGACTTTCCTTCGAATATTTCTTCAAGGGACTATTTTTGCCATACTCTAAAAGTGCAGGGACTAAAATTGCCAATCTCTCCAAACTTTGTCAAGGGACTAAATATGTAACTTTGTGAATTCCTGAGGACTTCTAATGAATTTTTGAGCTTCCTTTTATCATTTTGCTTCCCCGGCTCCGGCTTTTGACATTTTTCCATTCTCGTGCTCGTTTTCGTCGGTTTTGGCTTTGTTTTGTTCATTTTCCTCATATCCGTACCTGCACATACACAAATACAAAAACACACATTCTCTTGGCGTATTTGGTTAGTATTTGATGTATTTGGTCGGATTTAAGGCTAAAAAGGATGTGTGAAAAAGCACACATCAAAATCCCCCATACTAAGGTATTGCCGTGTCCTCACGCAATGTCATCTCCTCACGCTTAAGAGATAAATAATTTTAAAACCTCTCTTTACTGACGTTGTAAAGTAGCAATGATATTGAAAAGAGATAGTAAAATCATTTATTTTAAAAAACGCTCCGTTTTCCGATTTTTATGAATAACAGCTACAACTATTCTTTTTGTATTTTTTTTCATTTTTATATAGGTGACGGTTTGCTTTGACTTTCATTATCAATTCTTATCTGTTGATAACTTTCAGGGTCAACGAGTAGAAACACTTCTCACAGAGAAGAGACCATACGGATAAAAATCGTCATCCTTGATTTTTCACAAGCTCCCAAACTAAGCGTAAAATCAAGATCATTGTTTATCCACAAGTTAGGTGCTAACACTACCCACAAAACTTACTTGTGTAATTACCTCTTGTTGCCAGGTCCTAAGTTTGGTATCTCAAGATTTTAATTTGTGAGAAATGAATTGCTTCATATTTTCTCGATTTGATATTTGTTAGTCCGATAAGAGCACAAAATTTGAACGCTAAGTAGTTTCCAAACTTTCCCTCGAAAACCCCTGCATACAGAAATCGGGTCCACATGAAGGTCTCTGATTTAACACAATTTGTGGAGGCCCCCCTTTTTATTTACGACCGAGACATCCCATGTTTGAGACCCGAAACGGAAGCTTTTTATTAGGGAAACCCCCGGAGTCGAAGCTTGGCATTTTTGCATAATTATAAGCACTTTAATAATACTTGGTCCTTAGTCCTTTATTTCAATTACAACAACGGTTTATGAGCCGCTAAGATGTAAGAGCTTTATTATGACTTTGGATTTATATCCGCTGCTTTTTTATAGCTTTGGATTCCTCTGCCTTTTTATTTGGCTTTGGATTATTATTATTGATATTCATAATCATATGCCAAACCCTGAGTCCTACGGCCTTTACTAAGATCACAACATCGGCTGCGAACCAGCAAGATGCAATAGTCTATTTCACCGTAAAACTGGTAGTACCCCTATGTGTACCAAACCCCCATATGCAGAGATTTTGTTGGGAACAAGGAAAAAATAAGTATTGCCCAAACCCCATACACTTAATTAATCCTAGAGATCTATTATTATTGGTGTGCAATCTTGTGGGAACAAGGAGGCCACAAGTACCTTTCGTGGGTTCTAAAGAGATCCAACTACTCCACGTTTAGCACGAAACTTCGAAATAAACTCTATCATTCCTCGATCTCCGCAAATTTAAAATCCCAAGTAATGAGATCTGCGGATGCTTAGCCATAATCTTTTGATTATATTGGTTAAGGGAGCGAGCTAGGGCTCAACACGCCCGGTCAATTTGGAACATTTATTTCTACTCTCGCCGGTAGGAAAGTCAAAACAAGGTGTCAAATCTTATTATTCATATCATATATATCATTTTTTATTTTTATTTTTTATTTACAATAAAAAGGTGAATTTTTTTTAAAATTTTGGTGGAAAAACGAAGTTGCATAAGTTAACAGCTCAGACGATGGTACTGGTCAAATAGAATCGAAGATTCACCCCCCCCCCCCCCCCAAGACTAAAGTGAAACATTGTCCTCAATGTTTTAAGGGTACGGGTAGTCTTACGTAATATCTAAGGCCGTTTATTAAGTATGCCAAGAGATAAACGTTAGTCGATAAGATTTTGGATATGGTGAATTTCCAAAACAGCAGGGAAGAATGAGACTCGAGTGGAGAGAACGACAAACCACGAGCACGAGAGTCCTCAAACTTCGGGGAAATTCCTGAACATTCACAAACAACCACGAAAACACGAGTTTGGAAAGGGTCGCCCCCCTCACGTCACGTTACTTAGATATAGAAAATAAAGAAAATGAAAATGGATAAGCATGGGGTGCCTCCCACGAAGCGCTTGTTTTTGTTAACCGAGTCATATGAGCTTGACTCGATCCCCGAATTTAGTTATCCTTAGGGAAGGTTTGGAGATCCGGGACAACCATGGGTGGTATGTCCCCTCGGAAGTAATGTTTGAGACGGTGACCATTCACCTTAAAGTTGGGACCATTAGATTGAGCTAGCTCAACGGTTCCATAAGGAAATACTTGGGTAATGGTGAATGGTCCAGACCAACGGGTTTTTAACTTACCCGAGAAAATCTTCAATCGAGAATTGAAAAGAAGGACTCGATCACCAACATTGAAGATGCGATCTTTAATTTTAGCATCATGAATCCTCTTTGTCTTCTCTTTGTAGATTAAAGAATTCTCATAGGCCTGATCACGAAGCTCGACTAATTCATTCAATTGAACTGTACGGTGATCACCCGCGGTTTGTAGGTCAAAATTAGCATGTTTCAAGGCCCAGTAGGCCTTATGCTCAAGTTCAAAGGGGAAATGGTAGGACTTCCCGTAAACCAGCTTGTATGAAGTGCACCCAATGGGTGTTTTGTAAGCTGTACGGAAAGCCCAAAGTGTATCATCTAACTTATCAGCCCATGAAGCACGATGTTCACCTACGGTCCTTTCTAAAATTCGTTTCAAGCCACGATTGGAGACCTCAACTTGTCCACTTGTCTGTGGATGATATGCCATAGAAAGACGATGTGTGACACCATATTTGAGCATAACTTTTGCGAATTGGTCATTACAGAAATGGGTCCCACGATCATTTATGATAGCACGAGGTGCACCAAATCGGGCGAAGAGACTTTTGAGAAATTTTACTACAACTCAGGCGTCATTGGTGGGGAGCGCCTTCACTTCAACCCATTTGGACAAGTAATCGACGGCCACGAGTATATATTTGTTACCCCGAGAAGACAGGAATGGACCCATGAAATCGATACCCCAGACGTCAAAAATTTCACAGACTTGGATAGCATTTTGAGGCATCTCATCTTTCTGAGAAATTTTTCCTTGATGCTGGCAAGAATCACATGATTTAACCAACTCATGGGCATCCCGGTAAATCGTCGGCCAATAGAAGCCGGAATCAAATACTTTCTTAGCGGTGAAGTTGGCACCATGATGTCCCCCCGTGGGTCCATTGTGGCATGCCATGAGAATTTCAGCGGCTTCTTTGCCGTGAACGCACCGCTGATTCGTGAGAAAATCAAGTTATATATAGTATAGTGTTACTCAAGAGATCCGCAAAGAAATACGGATAACCCAAGGTCGTAGTCCATGTGAAGGATGAATGGAATTTCGAATTCCGGGTTTGTGAAACGTGTCGTGAAAGTGGTAAAAAGTTATTTTAATGAGATTACACTAATGAAATCACAAATGAAGCACAAATAATCACTTAAGCACGTATTTCAAATAAGGCAACTAGAAACGTAACGTAAAATCAAAACCGTACGCTAAAACGTAAAATAAACGTTAACGTACAAAATAAAACGCGACTTTTAAGCTACACTACTCCAACGGACTTGAAAATAATTTTTAATTAAAAACTAATTTATCTAATTAAAAATTAAAAGAAAATGCAAATAAGGTGAGAAAAATGAAAAATAAAATTTGAAAATTATAAAATAACTAAAAAGTAATTTTAAAACTAAAAACTGATTTTTTTGGCTTTTTGTGTAATTTTTGGGAATTAAAAACTATTAAATCTAATTAAAAATTCAAAATAAATGGGAAAAAAGCAAAATGAATTTCTAAAAGTCTAAAATTAATGAAAATAACTTTCTAAAATATTTTTGGATTTTTTTTGGCATTTTCTGATTTTTTGGATTTTTTTAGTAATTAAAATGTATTTAAAATTGAATAAAAATGAAAATAAAATAAGAAAAATAGCAAATCAACTTGGAAAAATATGAAAAATTCAGGGAAAATCTAAAATAATATTTTAAAGCTAGGAAAAATTTGAAAATGAAAAAATGAGCACTGGAAATGCTTTTTGGCTTAAAGACAACTTATAAGAGTGCTTATTAATAAGCACACCGACCAAAACTTAACCAAACTTAAAACAGATGAAGTTAAGACTCAAATAAGTTGAATTAAACAAGATTTGGAACAATTTGGACACAGAAACACAGTAATGGACCAAGAACAGTTGATTAAGCACTTAAAGGAATAAGCAAAGACCAAACAGATTAAGCAAAAGCCAAAAGCTCAATGAAAAACACAATTATAGGTACAATAGAAATAATATAAGCCACTAATCTCAGGTTATGATCGACTACTCACAAAAGCAGGCCTAAAACTTAAGACAGACCTTAATTCAAACCTCACAACCAGATAAGCAAATAAGCTTGAGTAGATAAGCTCAAAAGGAAAAGCTTATGGGGGCAAAACTTCACTAGACCTACTGAGATGCCAAAGGTACCAAAAAATCACACTTATAAGCTAATTTGATTACCTAATGATAGCCTTAAACTCTGTTGAACACTGATGGTGCAGGGGAACTAATTAAGGAAACAGACAACTTATGATATACTTTTCAATAAGCAAATGAGTTCCAATCCAACTTTTCCTGGTTGATTTAGATTCCTTTACTTCCAAATTCCACAAATCAGCAAACAAAGAGTATTTTCAACCAAAAATGAACCCTAGAAAGGTTCACCAAGATCTTTCCAAAAAAACTAAGTTCAATTACTTTGACTTTTGAATTTTAATGAAACTTTGACTCAAATGAATTTTGATTGCTGAATTCTATTCCTTATTGATATATTAGACTACTTTGTGACTTAATTTTCCTAAATGCAACTATATTCTATCTAAACTCAATTATGCAGCTACACAACTATACTACTGCCCATAGAATTGAACTAGTAATATGATATCTGACTTTTTTGAGTTATGACTTACCAATTTATATGATTAACTAAGCCTAATGCAACCTAAATGATTTAACTAAACCAAACAACACCCTTGAAATAGTGATGATCACTGCAAACAGTACTGAACCAAACACCCCTTAATAATGAATCTGTCTCAACAAACTACTACCACAGATCCAACCAATAGATCCAAACCAAAACCTATGTGCTACTATGATCTAATGACACAAATCCAACACAGATAACACAGATCTTAGGTCAAAAACAATCAGTAACACATATCCAAATGTATGACAGACTAATGAAACAATATTCAACCAAATGATAAGCAAATAATGATTCAAATGAAGTTTAAACTAAGACAGAGTTTATATGTGATGCAAATATCAAAATAGTAACAGGAATAAGCAAAAACATATCTAAACTAATATTACTCTACTGATGCATAATCAAATGAGAATTAAGATGAAACTTACAAAGTACAAGCCCCCTCAGCTCAAACAGAGGGGGTTCACTAAGCTTGCCTGTCTTTTGACAGGCCAAGTGCTCCTACTTGACTGCCTTTTACTCCAAAATAAGCTCAGCTTATTTCAATAAGCTCAACAGTTGACTACTTTGACCAATATGTTTATGAGAAAAGTTTATGAAACAGTAACTAATACAAGTTTTTAACAACAGCAAACAAATTAATTGAAACTAAAGTCATATGTAAAAACTAAATTGAAATATATATATATATATATATATATATATATATTATTTATTTATTTATTTTTTATTTTTTTATAAAGCAGAAGTAATAAAACAGAGATATAAAATACTAATTAAACTTTTGGATTAAACTAAATAGAAATTAAATAAAGCAGAAATTAAGACAGAAATTTAAAGGAAACTTCAATATATTAAAACTAAAAATTAAGTACAATGCTTTTGAAAGGAAATACAATAAACAAAATGACTAAACAATTATCAAAAACCTACACACTATGACTGAGGAGGATGGGGGTATTTATACATATAGCTTGAGCTCTTGTGAATTGCCAGGTCACCAATCCGTGTCATTTTTTGCTTCTTTGAGTGAATGTAAACCGTCTGATCTCCTTCCAGATGATTCCATTAATCCTTAGCCCTTGGATTGATTGTTGGATGTGATTGATCCTCCGTGTATCATCCCATTGGTCCACGTGTTGTCCTGCCAATCCTAACATTCTCTGACATATGCCTGACGCGTGACAGACCTTCTAGAAACCAATTGATTAAGTTATTACTACCCACATGGGGTAATTAGGGTAAATTGGGATTTAGGGTTCATGGGGGAATAGTGTTTTCTAGGTGAGTTATAATTTTGGGGGGCAGGTAAAAGTAATTGGGGGTGTTTTATTATTCGTTTGGGTATTGACCGGGTTGGGGTGGATTTGTTGACCGGGTTTGGTAATTGGGGTGGAGCAGGCCTGGGTAGAAAAGGAATGGGTGGTGATGGGCTTTTAGTTATGTTTGGGCTTGTGATTTATTTGGACTAAGCAAAACTGGTTCCGATTGTATATTTGTTTAGGATTAAGGAGTGATATATTTGATTTTAGGTTAAGCGACCAAATGTATCAAATCCAAAACTTAAGGACTGAAATTGATATTCATCCAAACTTACTTCCAAGGACTAGTGTTGTCAATTTCTAAATATTGAAGGACCAAGTTTGACTTTTCTTTGACTATTCCTTAAAGGGACCAATTTTGTAAATATCTGAAAGCTGAGGGACTAAAATTGCCAATTTCTCCAAACTTTTACCAAGGACTAATTATGCAACTTTATGAATTCCTAAGGGCTTATAATGACTTTTTGAGCTTTTCTTGATCATAAAGCTCCCCCGGCTCCGGCTTATGACCTTTTTCCAATCTCGTGCTCGTTTTTGTTGGTTTTGGCTTTGTTTTTATTCATTTTTCACATATCCGTACCTGCACATACACAAATACAAAAACATACATTCTCTTGGCATATTTGGTTAGTATTTGATGTATTTGGTCTGATTTTGGTCTAAAAAGGATGTGTGAAAAATCATACATCAACCGCCGGATCACTTGATCCGCACAAATCTTAAACAAGTAGGGGTTGTCCCAGAGATAATGCTTAACATCTTTGAAGAATTTCTTCTTTTGCTGGAACGACATCCCTATACGGATAAAATTCCCCGCATGGTAATTCGTAAAGTTGGCGAACCATGGGGTACTAGAATCACAATGTGATAGACTCCCCGGTGTCTCGAGAGGAAATGCTTCATTAATTTCCTTTTTCTCGAAAACACTTGGATGGAGATTCTCTAAACGTGATAGGTGATCAGCAGCAAGGTTCTCAACTCCCTTTTTGTCTTGAATTTCAACATTGAATTCTTGAAGGAGTAGAACCCACCGCATTAAGCGTGGCTTAGCATCTTGCTTTGCCATTAGGTATTTAAAAGCCGAATGATCCGTATACACTATGCATTTCTTCAAAGGCAAATAAGGTCGAAACTTTACAAAGGCGTAAATGACGACTAACATTTCTTTCTCAGTAGTCGTATAATGGTATTGAGCATCGGTCATTGTTTTACTAGCATAGTGTATCGGCTGAAAATGTTTAGACTTGCGTTGCCCCAGGACTGTACCAATGGCATAATCGCTAGCATCGCACATTAGCTCAAAAGGCAAGTCCCAATCAGGGGCAACTAAGATAGCAGCCTCCGTTAACTTCTTTTTAATGAAATTAAATGCTTTGATGCATTCTTTTGAGAACATAAACGGAGCATCTTTTTCAAGTAAATGGGTCAGTGGTCGGGCTATCTTAGAAAAGTCTTGAATGAAATGTCGGTAAAAGCCGGCATGACCGAGCAAACTTCTAATTCCTTTTACGGTGGTGGGATGAGGTAATTTTGCAATCACATCGATTTTAGCTCTATCGACCTCAATCCCGGATTTTGATATCTTATGGCCGAGGACAATGCCTTCTTTGACCATGAAATGGCATTTCTCCCAATTTAGAACCAAATTGGTGTCTTCACACCGTTTCAGCATACTTTCTAAATGGGAGAGGCATGAAGTGAAAGAATCTCCATAAACTGAGAAATCATCCATGAAAACTTCCACGGTTTTCTCGATCATATATGAGAATATAGACATCATACACCTTTGGAACGTGCCTGGAGCATTGCATAAGCCGAAAGGCATACTACGATAGCAAATGTTCCGTAAGGGCAAGTAAACGTAGTCTTTTCCTGGTTCGGAGGGTCAATTGGTATTTGAAAATAGCCAGAAAATCCATCAAGAAAACAATAGAACTCATTTCCCGCTAGGCGTTCTAGAATTTGATCCATAAATGGAAATGGGAAATGGTCCTTACGAGTCGCATCATTCAATTTTCGATAATCAATACAAACTCTCCATCCGGTAACAAGTCGTGTCAGAATCAATTCGTTATCTTCATTCGTCACTACGGTCATTCCACCTTTCTTCGGTACGCAGTGGACCGGGCTAACCTAGGAGCTATCCAAGATTGGATAAATCATTCCGGCATCGAGGAGTTTGATAACTTCCATTTTTATAACCTCATGAATTTTTGGGTTAACCAGTTGTTGTTGCTGAACGGACGGTTTGTAATTGTGTTCAAGTAAAATCCTATGCGTGCAAAAACGAAGGTCGATACCCTTGATATCGGAAATTTGCCAAGCGATGGCACTCTTATGCTTCTTGAGCACATCTAAGAGACGATTCTTCTCCTCATCTTTAAGTTCTTTAGAAATTATGACGGGAAGTTTGTCGGTTCCTTCTAAAAATGCGTATTCGAGATGAGGAGGTAAATCCTTGAGCTCGGGCTCCGGAGGATTCTCAGTAGACGGCTTAACTTTTTTAACATCGGCCATTTTAAGGTCCACCGGAGGGAGGGACGGGTTGGGATCTTCATTTAATAATTTTTCAATCAAAAGAACATCTCCCTCCGGGTCACAATCGGAATGATCAATTTCAGGTGAAATCGAATCATTAGAAAGAAAGGCTTCGATCTCTTCCAAGATGAAATCACTTCCCTCAAACGGAGTAAGGGAAGGGGAAGGATCGGAAATTATCGGTTCAGAAGAATGAGTGGGATTGCCACTCGAAGCATGTTCGGTAAAACCAAGTAACTCTTAAGAATACTCCTCCGTAAATACGTCGATTCGGTTCACGGAATATTTGTCATACTCGGAGGAGTACCCCGCGGTTTGATCCAAATTAAAAGTTACGGCTTCGGTACCAACGTGTAGGATAATTTCTTCATTGAAAACATCAATTAAAGCACGGCCGGTCCTTAGGAAACCTCTCCCGAGAGGTACCCGTGGGTTGGCATCAAAATCGACAATGACAAAATCGGCAGGGAAATGGAATTTTCCTACATTAACAAAGACATCCTCGGCTATTCCCATCGGGCGGGAAGTAGTTCGGTCGGCTAGCTCGAAGGTCATGCAAGTCGGAGTCAAATCAGGTAAAGACAACTTTTTCCAAATAGATAATGGCATTAGGTTAATACTAGCACCAAGATCGGCCAAGGCGAAGCATTGAACCATCCCAGGGAAATTGCATGGAATGAGAAATCGACCGGGGTCTTCAAGCTTTTTAGGAAGCTTTTTAAGGATAACTGCCGAGCAATTCTCATTCATCTGGGTTCGTGATATTTCAAACAATTTTTCCTTATTATTCAAAAGTCCTTTTAACATTGACGCAAATTTTGGCATTAAAAGTATAACATCCGCGAGACTTATGTCAAAATGTAATTCTTGAAAAATCTGATAAAACTTTTCCATCTGGTTTTTATCTTTCTCACGGTGCTTTTGTTCGTTTAAGCGTGACGGATAAGGCAAATTTGTTTTGACGGGAATTTCTTTCTCAGTTTCGTTAACAACTTTATCTTTTCCTTTAGACGTTGGGACCACCGTAGGCTGGATGTTCTCGGTCCTTCCATTATTACTAGGAATTCCCGTATCTGTTGTCACCTCGGTTTCACGGGCGACTACCTTAGGAGATGAAGAAGAAGGGGTAGTCGGAACCGTTGGTCCATCAATTGTAATACCGCTCCTAGTTGTGATCGCCTTAGCATCGCCCCTTGGGTTAGCGATCATATTGCTTGGAAGAGTTCCCGAGCCCGAGGGTCGATCATTTAAAGACTTTTTCAATTCGGACATTTGATTAATTAACATTTTATTCATTTCCTCTTGACTTTTCATAAACTGCATAAGTAATTCATCCGAGGACGACTGATTTTGATTCACAACTAGATTTTGAAAATTTTGACCACGATTGTTGTTATTATAACCTTGATTCTGGAAATTTTGATTTCCATGATTATAATTCCCATGATTAGCATTGAGAAAATTTCCATAATTTCCTAAAAAATTCCCTTGATTCGGGCCTTGATTATAATTTCCCCGATTTTGATTTTGAAAACCATGACTTTGATTCTGAAAACCATTGTTCATCCGATTTTGATTAGCATTTTGATTGAATTGATGGTTTCAGTTTTGCATATTTTGATTCACTTGATTGACTTGATTAACTTGAGTTGGTTGATTGAAACCGGGTGGTCCAACATAGTGATTCGAACGGTAGCTGAGAAGATTTCGGTCACCCTGTGGTTGGTATCCGTTACCGCCCATATTGTAGGTTCCCGAAGTAGCATACACGTTCTCGTGAGTGAAGCCACCGGAGGCTGGGCACTCAAAATACGGATGAGGACCACCATAAGTCTCACAAACATTGTTGACCATATTGACTTGATGGTTTTTGACTTGATTTTGATTCTGGGACGTTTGGTGCATTCGTAAAACAGCAGTCGACAAATCATCGAGTTTCTTAGTAATGGCGGCTATTTCAGAATTAGACGTAGAAGAATTGTGAGCAATGGTTGTTCTTGACTCATTCCTCTCGGCAGAGGAATCCTAGTAATTTTAATGAGAAGTCATATTCTCAATAAGTTCGTAATAATCTTCAAGACGTCGTTTCATAAAAGTTCCACCCGCAGCTGCATTGATCGTGTCCCGATGTTGCAAAGTCAAACCATTGTAAAACGTATCGATTATCGTAACAAGAAGCATGTTATGGTTTGGACACCAATCAATAGCAAGCTTATAGCGTTCCCAAGCTTCGAATAAAGATTCGTCGAGAAGTTGACGGAAATTGCTAATATCGTTTCGAAGTCTCGTCACCATCGATGGTGGAAAATATTTTGCCAAGAACTTCGATACCATTTCTTCGAAGGTATGAATCGAGTTCTTGGGAAGACGATCAAACCAAGCGGTGGCATGATGCGTTAGTAAATAAGGGAAGAAAGAAAGACGAAGGGTGTCATCGGAGACCCCGTGTTGTTTCATACTTTGGGTGACAGTTAAAAATTTGTCCAGATGCTTATTGGCATTGTCACCCGGTAATCCGTGAAATTGGCATGAATTCAGGACTTGTTGAATCATATGGTGCCTAAGTCCAAAATCCGTAGCCTCGATATTGAGAGGGGCAATCGGACCGCCTCTACCTTGCATTGTCGGTTGACACAGCTCCTCCATAGTTCGGAGATCGGGAGCTGGTGCATTTTGAACAACACCCACCGGAGGGTGTTGATTGTTGTGGTTATTTTGTTCCATTTCCGTAATGTTTGGGAAACGAACTTTGTGTGTGTAACGTATCAAACTTTCTGGGTTCGATAATGGAGAAATAAGACGTTTAGAAGATGAACGGATGTTCATACACCACAAAAATCAAATTTTGAAAAATAAAAAGGAAATCAAATTTGAAAAGGAAAATGTTTTTGTATTTTTATTTTTTATAAAGCAAAATTCAAAAACTTAATCTTTTGTTTTTTTTTTTTTCTTTTTCAAACGTTTCGTTAATTGTAAACCGTTTCCTTTAAATCTACTCGCGACGGAACGGAAGAGAAGAATGAATCTCTCTTCAGCTTGCAATTTAATGTCTAAGCTTCCGTATTTTCCGCTTATTCGGTCGTAGAATCCAAAGTAATTCGATTAGCAACTAATTTCATGCGTTGTTATATTGGGAAGCTTATTTGGTTTACAACGCCTACCCTTCAACGGAAGAGTCGAGGCTGTAACTTTATTATTTTTTTTGGTATTTTTAAAAACACTTTAGGAAAAGTGTTTTTAATTTTTAATTTTTTTTTTTGTTTTTATAGAAAATATATACAAGGAAGGTTTTCAAAACACAATTTCGAAAAACGAAAATGAAAAATTCACTTCAACCTTCCCCAGCAGCGGCGCCAAAATTGATTCAGTCGTTTTAGTATAGTGTTTGTTTTTCCGAAGAAATGCTTAGGAAAGTATTTCCCCGGGTCGTGTCCCAACGAAGGTGTGAATGGAATTTCGAATTCCCGAATCGTGAAACGTGTCATAAAAGTGGTAAAAGGTGATTTTGATGAGATTATACTAATGAAATAGCAAATGAAGCACAAATAATCACTTAAGCACGTATTTCAAATAAGGAAACTAAAAACGTAACGTAAAATCAAAAACGTAAAATAAACGTTAACGTACGAAATAAAACGCGAATTTTAAGCTACACTACTCCTACGGACTTGAAAATAATTTCGAAAAGTTAAAAATGATAAAATAAAATTTTAAGAAAAAGAAAAATATTTTTTTAACTTTTTGTTTATTTTTTATGAATTAAAAACTATTTAAATTAAAAATTAAAAGAAAATATAATTAAGGTGAGAATAATGAAAAATAAATTTTGAAAATTATAAAATGACTAAAAAGTAATTTTAAAACTAAAAACTAATTTTTTTGGCTTTTTGTGTAATTTTTGGGAATTAAAAACTATTAAATCTAATTAAAAATTCAAATTAAATTCAAAATAAATGGGAAAAATGCAAATTAAATTTCTAATAATCTAAAATAAATGAAAATAAATTTTAAAAATATTTTTGGATTTTTCTTGGCTTTTTCTGATTTTTTTGGAATTTTTGGTAATTAAAAAGTATTAATAATTGATTAAAATTGAAAATAAAATAAGAAAAATAGCAAATCAACTTGGAAAAATATGAAAAATTCAGGGAAATTCTAATTTAATATTCTAAACTTGGGAAAAATATAAAAAGTGAGAAATAAGCACTGTAGGAACCAATTGCTTTGAAAACAGCTTATACAAAGTGCTTATGGATAGACAGTTTGACCAGAATTGACCAAAACTTAACCAAGTGATTCTCAGACTCTAATAAGCTTGTAAGAAAAGTATTATGGCCAAATCACAAACAGAAACACAGGTTTGATCAAATCAGGTGCAAATAAACTAAAATGGGAATAAGCAAAGAAGCAACTCAAAATAAGCTGAGGTTCCAAATCAATGAATTGAGCAACTAGAAGCAATAAAAGATTAAAGAAACAATAATACTCAGATAATGAACCTAGGAACACAATAGCTGCCCTATAACTTGAATCAGTCCATATGCTAAACAACTCAACTAAGCAGGCCTAATAAGCTGACAAAATAAGTTGAGAATTAAAAGCTTATTAGGGCAAAAGCTTTACTATCCACCTGAGATTACAATTCCACCAATAAAACGGATTTCCAATCCAAATTAATCACCTAAGATTACCGTAGAAATTTGATTCAAAACTGATGCAGGAGAATAGTATGCTCAAACAGACAACTTCCAAATGCTTTTTCAATAAGCAAAAAGTTTCGAAACCTCAATTTTCTTTTTGAAATAGCTTCTCCTACTGCCAAAATCTTCAAAACAGCTACTAGAAGTATTTCCAATCATAAATGAACTCTAAAAATGCTCTCAATGTTTTGTCTAAAAACTGATGTGAAATTGTTTTGACTTTTCTATTTGACAAAAACTTTGACCAAAATGAATTTTTATTGATAAAATTTTAACTATAAATGGAGTATTAACCTAATGTATGAGTAAATTAAGCTACTACTACAACTTATGCAACTAATATTATGATTATGCAACCTAAATCTAACTGCTATGAATGATGAAAAGCTAAATTGACTTTAAATGCTATAACCTACTGTTTTTAAGTTCAAATAAGTCTAAATGCAACCTAAGTGTGACAACTAAACCAAATAATCACTCTGAAATAGTTATTAAACCAGCAAACCAACTAAATCCAAACACCCCTTAATAATGAATCTGTCTCAACAATATCTCACTTAAATCCAATTCCAATGCAAACCAGACTCTCAACTTAGTACCAATACTAGATACAACCACAATTATGCTATGATGAATTAAAAGCACAGATCTAAGATGCAACAAAGATAAAACAACCAGATCCTAGTTAAGACAGATGATGAAACGGTGACAATTCACTAAATATCAAACTCAAACCAATGGACTAAAACAACTAATATCAAGCAATTATATAAGCAATCAACAAGCAATAACAAACAATCAAAATCAGATCTAAACTACTTTATACTATTGATGAAACAGTAAATGAAATGGAACTTACAACTCAAAACCTCCTCAGCTCAAACATAGGGGGGTCACTATGCTAGCTTGTCTTTTGATAGGCCAATGGGACACCTTATTGGCTTCCTTTAACTCCTCAATAAGCTGAGCTTATTCAATAAGCTATTCAGTTAACTAACTTTGACCAAGGTATATTTGAGAATTAATGACAGAAATAAACTCACAAAAGCTATTAATTAGCTGATATGAGTTTATAGAAATAGAATAAAACTAGTTTTAAACTTAGATAAGAAATTTAGATAATATATATATATATATATATATATATATATATATATATTATTGTTTATTTTCTGAATTTTTTTGGATTTTTGAATAAGAGAAATAGAAACACAGTATTAATAATAACAAGCTATAACTAAGGATTTAAACTGATTAATAAGTGAATACCAATAAACTGAATAATAAAGAAAAAGTAAAACAATAAACAGTAAATGAACAATTGAAATTGAAATTTTATTAATACTAAATTCTGAGTACAAAGCTTTTGGAAATGAAATTACAATTAAAGAAAATAAAATAACAGCATAACTTTAATAAAAAACCCACACCATCTATCTGTGATGGAGGGTGGTATTTATAGCCATGTGAGGAGGAGGTTGATGATGCTTCTAGTATGCCAAGTCATCAATCCGAGTGAGAGTGTGTTTCTTCTGAGTGCTCCTTAGCCATTAGATCACCTTGGTGCCCACTCCTTTCAATATCAGCCCTAGGATCAAATTATTACCCCATCATTGGCACGCACTCTCATGTGGATTACCACTCTGTCATTCCCTACCATGTCAGAACTCTTCTAGAAGCACGTAATTGTACCAATATACCCTTAATCTCTGTTAATTTGGGTTTTACACGGGTGACTAGTGTTAGGGTTCTTCGTTTCTGGGTTTGGGGGAAAAATGAGGGGCGGGTAAATGTTTTTAATATTAAAAGGGTGTGTTGACCGGGTTTGGAATTGGGTTGACCGGGTTAGGTAGTAACAGGCCGGGTGCACAGGACGTGGTGGTGGGCTTGTGTTAATTATTGGGCTCTTGTAAAGATGTGGACTGGATCAGATTTTGTTTAGGAGTAGTAAATATAATTAAGGACTATTGTTGTAATTATGTAAACTATAGGGACCAAATCTGTAAATCCTCAAATGTATTTTCCAAGGGCTTTAATTGTCAATCTCTAATTCATGGAAGACCAAATTTGACTTTCCTTCAAATATTTCTTCAAGGGACTATTTTTGCCATACTCTGAAAGTGCAGGGACTAAAATTACCAATCTCTCCAAACTTTGTCCAGGGACTAAATATGTAACTTTGTGAATTCCTGAGGACTTCTAATGACTTTTTGAGCTTCCTTTTATCATTTTGCTTCCCCGGCTCTGGCTTTTGACCTTTTTCCATTCTAGTGCTCGTTTTTGTCGGTTTTGGCTTTGTTTTGTTCATTTTCCTCATATCCGTACCTGCACATACACAAATACAAAAACACACATTCTCTTGGCATATTTGGTTAGTATTTGATGTATTTGGTCTAATTTAAGGCTAAAAAGGATGTGTGAAAAAACACACATCAAACGCGCTAGATTTGAACTCACTGAAGGTGAGCAGAACATGGAATGTCAAATGCGTGCTTACATATCTGAAAATAATCTTAAGAGAGAAACATTGAAAAAGGAGTTACAATCTTTGAAACAACAATTAGATCAAACTGCTAAACAAAAACAGGAGATTCAAAAAGGGTTAACCACACTCAAACAAGATTTCAAAGATAAAGAAACAAAACTTCTAAATGATTTCTCTAATCTGAAGACAGTAAAGAACAAACTGGAAGAAAAATTCTACACGCAAGGCCAAACCAGTCAAACTGCTCAAATGATGCAAAGACATAGGATACTAAGTGATGAACATAGTGAGAAGGTGATAGATAAACCTAAGAACAAATTCCTTAGAAATGGTATAGGTGCTCAGCCTGCGTTATATAATGCAAACATTATGCTTGAGCCTGATCATGCCCCTCCTGATCTGAGATCCTATTATGAGATTAATGAGATTGAAGATAGAACTAGGAAAAAACTTGCTGAAAAATAAAAGGATCCCCTGTGTACTGCTAATAATCTCGTGTTTCACTATGATTACGCTGATGATAATAACTCAGCCATCTTTGTCCCTCAAAAGAAAATTTCCCCTGAGCAAATCTGTTGGAATATTGACTTAGAAAAGATGAAGGATGAAAGAATAGTAGGAGAAACACGCATTGTATTTAGAATTGCTGACCCCACTTGGTATCCTCATAATACTCCCATGCATCTAGTACCGTTAACTCTTCCTACACACTGTAATACTCTAATTGGTTTATATGTTCTCTGTCAAATGTTCACTGATTTCGAGAAAACGTGTAAAAAGAGAATCACACCAACAGGGATTACTGAAGGGGAAATGGGCTTTGAACAAACACAAGAATGCTATTTAATAGAGGTCGTGCCATTTTTTAAACTTCTCAAAGAACATTTTGAGGGTCTTAAAACAACCATAAACAATGATGTAAATGACATGAAAGAAATTTTCAAATCCGTGGAAAATGAGGGTGAAAAACTAGAAATAGATCTTAAACACAGTGAAGTGGACAGAAAACATATTCTCATCATGAATGAAAATTTGATTGCTCATTGCATTGCACAAGACGTATTTTATACTGTCACTGGTTCTGCACTTGATGCTAGTCAATTTCATGAAATGTCGGTTGCACTTAATACTTTTCAAAATCGTGTTTTTGAGCTTGAGGGGGAGAATTGTAAATTACATCAAAAAATTCAAAACGACGACCATGATAAGATGATTAGGAACTTTTTGAAACTGGAGATTGATAACCTTAACTTACAGTTAAAATATCAAAATCTAGAAGAAAGAATCAAAATCTCGAATACCAAGACATCTTCGGATGCTCCGGAATTTGACACATGTTTTGAATTAACCAAACGGGATGAAACAAGTAAAGCTCACACGAACATGATTCGGAAATTGAGGGCCCAAATTGCACAACTAAAGCCTAACATGGGCGAAGTGACCAATACCAATTACCAAATGTTGTTATATTCTCAAAGCTTTCAGAAACAAGGCATCATTAACGAATTACAACATGAAAATGTGTGGCTTCGTGCTGAAATGTTAAATGCTAAAAAATGTTACAAAGAGTTATTTGAGTCTATTAAAATAACACGTGACCAAAACAATGAAAAAGTCACTTCTTTGTTATACGAAATTTAGAATCTAAAGACTATGGTGAAAGGTAAAATGCCCGTCGTTTCATGTGACCATGCGATTTCCAATGTTCATGTTTGTAAGAAATATGCGTGTGATGCCTTGAATGTTTCTCTTCCCCTTAGGAACAATACGCTAGTTCATAGCAACTATCTTTGACATCTTAAGGACTGCCTTGTCATACTTAGAGAAACCATTGAAGATAATAGGATAACTAAACTACTGGATGATGTTAGAATACGCTATAGGTTCATGCCCCAAGAATGATAACAAGTCGGATAGTTCATTTGCATCACACTCTAATGTTAACAACAAACATGTCACTTTTGATAACCCCCAAACAATGTCACAATCCAACATCATGATCATCAGTAAAAAATTAGCAACTAAACATACTAATGTTCCCATCATTGCTTCTACTGGAGTAAACACTGTATTTAAAGCTAACAAGCCATAGCCTAGGTGAAATACAAAGAATGATAGGGCTTTCCCGGCTAAGAGTGCACTTAAGAAGGAAGTAGAAGAATCCTCTAGGAACAATAAAGTTATGTTAAATGAAAGGAATCGAGTTGACTCAAACATTTGTGTTAACAATGATGTAATTAATTTGAATTCTGGTGCTATTTGTAAGACTTGTAACGAATGTTTATTTTTTGGTAATCATGATGCTTGTGTTGTGTCTTTCTTAAAATCCTCTATGCAATCTTCGGTTAAGAATGTTTTGAGTGCTAAACGAGTTAGGCAGGTCTGGAATAAAACAGGAAAGGTTTTCACTAATGTTGGCTATCAATGGAGGCCTACTGGAAGGAAATTCACCCTAGGAGAAAAGTGCCATTTGACTAGGATCACTAACTCCAAAGTAGTGCAAATTAAGAAATGGAGACCTACTGGTAGAAGGTTCCTGGTAGAAGCACTTAGTACCACTCCTAGGACTAGTGCATCAACTTGTAATAATACCAATAGTATCTACGTGACTTATGATAATCCAATGTTTAAATGTGCTAACCAAACGGACCCGAATTGCTTGTGGGGCTCCAGATTTTTCAGTTATCCACCTTTGTCTGCTTTCAAATGCATGTCGTACAAATCGTCCTTTGGTATTTGGACTCAGGCTGCTCAAAACATACGACCGGGGATCGCTCGCGGCTCAAGAATTTCGTAGAAAGGTTCATTGGTACGGTCAGATTCGGGAAAGACCACTTTGGTGCAATAATGGGTTATGGTGATTACGTCTTTGGAGACAGTGTGATATCCAGGGTGTACTACGTGGAGGGACTTGGGCATAATCTCTTTTCGGTTGGTCAATTTTGTGATTCAGATCTTGAAGTTGCCTTCAGAAAACACACATGTTTTGTTAAAGAATTAGATGGTATAGATCTTCTCAAAGGTAGTCGGGGCACCAATCTTTATACCATCTCAATTGAAGACATGATGCGGTCCTCTCCCATTTGCTTGCTCTCAAAAGCATCCAATTGTGGCATTGTCGTTTAAACCACTTGAACTTCAGTACCATCAATGAACTCACCCGTAAGGATCTTGTTCGAGCACTGCCCAGACTTAAGTATGAAAATGATCATCTATGCTCCGCATGTCAAATGGGCAAGAGCAAAAAGCACACCCACAAACCCAAAACTGTCAATTCCATTATGGAAGTTCTACATACCCTTCACATCGATCTTTCAAAGTATCAATGGAAAGAAGTACGTGCTAGTTATTGTTGATGACTTCTCTCGCTTCACATGGGTAAAGTTTTTGCATTTAAAGGATGAAACTCCGGAGATCATCATAAGACTCATCAAGCAATTGCAAGTTCGACTCAACAAAACTGTTAGGTTCATTCGCATTGACAATGGAACGGAGTTCATGAACAAACAACTTACTCAATTTTATGAAAGTGTCGACATTAGTCACCAAAAGAGCATTCCACGTACTCCTCAACAAAATGGAGTTGTTGAAAGGCGTAACCGCACCTTGGTTGAAGCTGCTAGGACAATGCTCATCTTTTCTAAAGCTCCCATTTTCCTCTGGGTAGAGGCTATTGCAACCGCTTGCTACACACAGAATCGATCCTTGATACATCCTCTTCATTGCAAGACTCCGTATGAACTGGTTCATGGCAGAAAACCAAACCTTTCATTTCTACGAGTATTTGGCACATTGTGTTATCCAACGAATGACTGTGAAGATCTTGGGAAACTCAAGGCCAAAGCAGACATTGGTTTCTTCATTGGTTATGCTCCAGAACGAAAGGGGTACTGAATCTACAACAAACGTACCAGAGACATAATGGAAACAATTCACGTGACATTCGATGAGATGACTGAGCAACAAGCTCCTGGACAAGTAAGTCCTGGACCCGTACCAAACATTTTATCTCCTGGAACCATAAGCTCCGGGCTTGTACAGAATCCCACACCTGCTACTCCTTTTGTGCCTCCTACAAGTGAAGATTGGAAGAAACTGTTTGACCCAATGTTTGATGAATACTTTGAACCTCAAAATTTGGCTGCTTCTGAAGCTCCAGTCATTCCAAAACCAGCCGGTGCAGCAAATGTTCCACTCCATAATGTTGGACCATCCACTTCGCTATCATTAGATCCAAAAGCCCCCACTATCAGTCACTCAGTTTCTACATCTAATGTTCACTCTTCCTCTGTACAAAGAGAAGCAGCTGTGGATAATTCTTTTGATGTTAATCCTTTCGCTCCACCAGTTGACGAGCCGTTTGTATATATCTTTGCTCCAGAATTTTCCAATGATGCAATATCCTCAGAAGAATCTAACACAGCAACCTTGATTCACTATCCTCAACCACATGAGTATCTCAGAAAATGGACAAATGATCACCCAATTGACAACATCATTGGAAACCCTTCTCGTCTGGTATCTACCTGTAAACAGTTTGCTACTGACGCCTTGTGGTGCTTCTTCAATTCTATCCTCTCTAAAGCTGAGCCCAAGGAATTTAAAGATGCAATGTCTAAACACTCATGGTTTACAGCTATGGTGGAAGAAATGAATGAGTTTGATCGACTTGAAGTATGGGAATTAGTACCTCCTCCCGACTGTGCTATGATCATTGCTCTCAAATGGATATTTAAGGTCAAGCTTGATGAGCATGGAGATGTATTGAAGAACAAGGCAAGGCTTGTAGCAAAAGGATACCGTCAAGAAGAAGGAATAGACTTTGAAGAATCCTTCGCTCCTGTTGCTAGAATTGAAGCCATAAGAATATTTCTTGCTAATGCTGCCAGTCAGAATATGGTAGTATATCAAATGGACGTTAAGACTGCATTCTTAAATGGCGATCTAAAAGAGGTAGTGTATGTTAGTCAACCTGAAGGATTCGTGGATCCGGAACGTTCTAATCATGTCTATCGTTTGAAGAAGGCTCTTTATGGGCTTAAGCAAGCTCCCAGGGCATGGTATGATACTTTGTCCAAATTCTGTCTGGCTAACAAGTTTACCAAAGGTGTTGTTGACCCTACACTTTTTACTAGAAAAACGGGCAAAAATTACCTTCATGTTCAAATCTATGTTGATGATATCATATTTGCCTTCTCTGATCCTAAGGAGTGTGATCGTTTCTCCCAAGAGATGAGCTCTGAGTTTCAGATGTCCATGATGGGTCAGATGTCGTTATTTTTAGGCTTGCAAGTATCTCAAAATCCCAATGGCATATTCATCAATCAATCCAAGTATGCTAATAAAATCTTAAAGAAATTTAGATTCGAATCCTGTGACTCAGTTGATACTCCCATGATCGAAAGATCAAAACTCGATGAAGACAATGTTGGGATTCCTGTCGACCAAACCAAGTATCGGAGTATGATTGGCTCCTTAATGTATCTCACTGCTAGCAGACCGGACCTCCTTTTTGCCATTTGCATGTGTGCTTGATATCAATCCAAACCAACCAAGAAGCACTTGGAAGTAGTCAAGAGGGTCTTTTGGTATCTTAAAGGAACAATCCACATGGGTCTCTGGTATCCCAAGGACACCGCTATGGCACTCGCGGCTTATTCTGACGCTGACCATGCGGGATGTCAAGACACTCGTCGAAGCACATCAGGTGGTGCACAGTTTTTGGGTGATAAGCTGGTTAGTTGGTCTTCAAAGAAACAGATGAGTACTTCGATCTCCTCCACAGAAGCTGAATACATTGCCATGTCATCATGTTTTGCTCAGATCCTATGGATGAGATCACAACTTTCGGACTATGGCCTTGTGTTTAACAAGGTTCCCATGTACTATGACAACAAAAGCGCAATAGCTCTCTGCTGCAACAATGTCCAGCACTCCAGATCTAAGCACATTGACATTCGACATCACTTCATCAGGGAACAAGTCGAGAAGGAGATTGTGGAACTTTACTTCGTGAGGACCGAGTTCCAGCTTGCTGATATCTTCACCAAAGCACTTCCTAGGGAACGATTTCAATTCATTCTACCTCGTCTTGGAATGAAGAGTCTCACGCCTGAAGATCTCAAAAGTCTTCAGGAAGATCAGGAGGAGTAAAGGGGTTGCTTCACATATCCTTTGTACATAGTTTATAACAAAAAGAAAATAGAAAAATATACCTACAAAAACCATAAAAATCTGAAAAATCATAAAACTCAAAGATATTCTTCTCGCGACATGTCTCATGTGTAATCAATATTATGTACGATTCTAGAAATGCCATTCAATAATGGCACGGAATCATACATATGCTTGAACATGAGTTTTTCCTTTACACCAAATAATGTATTTTTTCTAAAAACATGCCGTTTCCCAAAAATTCTTCTAAAATAGTTTGCTATTACTTCAGATAGCAACCCGGTCTTATTATAGGGGAAAGTTCGTCGCCAAAAAGATGATTGTTCCTAACAAAGGCATGAATTACTTTATATTTGTGCCTTTCCGATCTAATGTACGCTTAAGTGCATCATTTCTGGTAAAAGAAGAGAAGTCTTCTTTACATCACAAATTCTTTTCCTTCAATGATTCTTCGGGAAAGGATTTGCTCCAAACTTGGTGGTACCATGGTTTTTGAAGATTAAACAAACTTGAAACGATGTTTAAAAAAATTTGCCACTCCATCGATGATAACGGATTAATCTTTTTTTGCAAAATGATAAATTGAAAATGCGTCATCGATTGAGGGGAAGAATGATTTCAAAAACAATATATCATCAAAACAAGATCTTTGTGCTTATATACAATGTATTAAGTATGCCTGTTATGCGTTAGTATATGAATTTTTCATGAGTTTCTCGTTAAACTCTAAATCATTTATAAACTCATCATTTCTAATACATAACATGCTCCCTCAAGGATTGAGGGGGAGATAATATATCGTCTCAAAATCAGTCATTCTTAAATCTAACACATCTTTCTCCCAAAATCTATAAACTCATTTAAATCACTTGGATCACAAATCTCAAATGGTTTGAAATTTTTGATCGGGGGAGAAAATGTGAATTAAATATTAAAATCTGATTAAAATGTGATGTTTTGAATCTAAATGCATGCTTGATGAGGCGAAAAATGATCTGTTTTTAGGGGGTCATTTAAGCCCGAATCCGAATTTATTTGATCAAATATTGCCCTAAATCGTTCCTTTTGTGATTTTAGGTACTTGGAGAGTGAATTCTGGAAAAGAAGCCATTTTGGACGTTTTTGGAGTATAAAAGTGAAGAAAACGGCAAAGTCTCAATTTTCCAAGCTGGAACAGTACATGAAGGTGTCAAGAGTAAAGTCATGACGGCGTCAAATCTCAATAATAAAAATCCGTAGTTGATGAAGGCGTCAAGAGTCAAGTCATGACGGCGTCAAACCCCAAGAATTAAAATCCGTAGCTCATGACGGCGTCACATAGGGCGTCAGAAGTAGATCAAGGCCGTCCGAGGAAGTATTTGGCGGCGAGATGACGGCGTCACACCTTTGTTCTTGACGTCGTCACCCCAATTTTCCTATATATAGTTTTCTAGTTTTTCACATTAAGGAAGAAGTTTTGGAGAAACCCTAAAGACGATTTTGGTGCAACTTTTACAGGTTTTTCAAGGGTTCCAAACCCTTGAGACCTTGCATTATAATTGAGATAAGTGTTCTTCTAATTCAATCAATATGTCTATGTGTTGGTTGTCTATATCTTGTTCTTATCTCAATTCCATTATGCTAGGCTAGATCTCTTTTGTGTTTGCTTAGATCTAATGAAGCCTAGATATTGATTATGTGTTGATTACTTGTTTATTCTTGTCTTGGATGAATGATTTTATATGTTAGGCTTAAGAAAACTGGCAGATCTCCAAATGGTAACATGCTTGAACGTCTTAAGAAACATGAACCGAGGCGTACTAGGTCTTTATTGGTTGTATTTAATGCATGAGCCACTGTTTACAATCCCTATAGTTGTGCTGGGCATGGTGTAGGAGGAGATAAGAGCTCATAGAATTGGGGAGTTATGTATGCCACCCCATGAATGGTATTAAGGAATATGATCCATCATCCATGCAATTATAACAAGTAATTAACGTGTAAAAGATATCTAGGGAGTAATGAAATCTAAGTAAACACATTTTCTCCAATTACTGCTCACAACCTTAGTTTAATTAGTTATTTTCATTTTTAGTATTTTATTTTGATTGCATCTTAGTTTTGGGTTAGTTGAATAGCAACTAATTCCGCCCACTCTTTCAAACCCCGAGATTTTACTTGCTTTCATAAAAATATAAAAACACAAAAATAATCATCCCTCATCTTTAGAACTAGTAATTAGGCTTTCTAATCCTAGCGACACTATTCCTAAGCTGAACGATCAATCCCCCGGTACTTGTCACTATACTATACTACAACGATCAGGTACACTGCCTGGTCGGGGTTGTAAGCTTCTCGAGATCCCTCGAGAGGTAAAGCCTGTGGCGATTCCCACGCATCAAGTTTTTGGCGCCGCTGCCGGGGAATAGTTATTGTCTAGGTTAGGATTTCTTTTTATTAGGTCTACTTGCTAGATTCCTTTCTAATAAGATTTTATTTTTATTTTTAGGTCTTCTTTAGTCTATCTTATTTCTTTGTGTCTTTGTTTGTAAAAACCTTTCCATTGACTATTCTGTTAGCCATTATGGAGAACGCGAATCCACCATACTACCAACCACGAAATTCACCCACCCCAAATGACATCTTGATGTTTAAACAACATGAGGATGAACCTATCTATGATGCATGGGCTCATTTTAAATATTTACTCCGAAAAGTCCCTCATCATAATTTCGATCTGTGGTCCCAAATTGAAATATTTTACCATCGTGTCGACAACTATACCAAAATGGATATTGACCATACCGCACATGGGGACCTTTGGGGATTAAGTGCTGATAAAGCATGGGAAGCCATAGAGAATTGTGCCATACTTGCCAAAAAAATGGACAACCCAACAAATGTTGTTACAGATCAATTGATAGCAAGTTTAAGGGAACAAGCAAGAAGATTGTTTGGGGATAAGCGTATAGATGAGATAACTGGGTGCACGGGGTGGATTGATTTCACCACAATACAAGCTGAACACGTAGGTGATATTGATGTGATGGAAGAGATAGTAGAAAACCCAAGCCCAATAAGTACCCCACAAGTCCTACCATCACTTGAGGAATACACACCACCCGTGACTTACCCAGAAGAAGTAGAAGAGACTATAGGAGCCCCAATAGAGGTAGAACCCCTATACCAAACACCACTAGAGGATATAGGTTTGAATACTTGTAGTGATAACCTTACTCTTAGTTCTAGGGGATTACCTAGTGTTGATGAACCGGAACCTCAATCTTCACACAACTTTCCATCCTTAGATATACATCTAGGAGACAAAAGAGGAGCCGACCCACCCATCAAACTATATAGTCCGAGTAGTCTTGGGATAAAGGTAGTGGACTCTAAGCCTTATAGAGAGGAAGCCAATATAGGAGTGGAAAATGACCTTACATACTTACATCATCCATTTACGATTGATTACAAGAAACATTATGGGTTTAAACCGGGTTTATTAGGTCAAGATGGATCCCCAACTAGTAATCTCTTGAAGTTGATTGAAAATGATCCCTTTCTAGGAGAAAATCTTAATCCACCCATTAACCCGATTGAATTGGGTAAGGTTATGATGATAGGAGCACACCCCTTTGAGCATATAATTCATCCACCACTCTTTCCTCACGAGGCATATTTCCACCCTAAGGGTGTGTATCGCTACTTCCACCCGCACTTAATCCTAAGTGTAGGGAAAACCTCACCTATTTCCGTTAAATAAGGGTAGAGTCAGGCTCGTGACTCGAACAAAAACAAGCGCTTCTTGGGAGGCAACCCATGTTTTGTGTGTTTTTATTTTTTTGTTTGTTTGTTTGTTTGATTGTTATTTGCTTCCGTATGCATGTTTTATTTTTATTGTTGGTTGATCATGTCTCTAAATTAAAATGTGGAAATACTTTACTATGTTGTTTGGCCCTAGTCTTAACTCCACCTAAAGGTATTTTTGCAAAAGATAAGTGTAAGGGGAAACCCCAAATATGTTTTTAAGAAACAAACCGATCATGATTCTCCACAATATTAAATGAACATGTATATTCGTATTTGTTAGAGTCAAATGCTTGTATTGAGTCATAATGAAGTTTTGCAGGATTTTCCAGGAAGTGGAACCAAGTTTTTCCAGAAATTTTCCGGAAACTTAACATAAGAATTTCTGCAGGTCCATTCTGACGGCGTCAGAGGTTTACTCTTGACGGCGTCAGGAGTTAAAAATCTTGAAATTTTACCGGTTTTGTTTTTCTAACGGAGTCTTATGGTTTTTGTGAATTATTAAGTTTTATAATCTCCAGGAAATCTGCAAACTTCATTCCACAAGCATTATATCTTACTTTGTTTTCTAGGATTTAGAAACTCATATAGGATGCCGCCGATTTTACGCGAGGTTGTCTTGTCTATTTTTGTCAGGATTTACAGGTTATGTTCGACAAGGAGATGATTTATATTCTGGAAGGGAAGCTTTGATTGTTCGTTTTCTTGGAGGAAGATTTAACCTGGCCAACCTATAATCCATACCGAGCGAATCAGGGGAGTATTTGATTTCATTCTCTTTACTTTTTCACTTTTACATTCTTTACTTGAACATTGGGGACAATGTTCATCTTAAGTGTAAGGGGAGGGTAAAAAGATGATACCTTACATATGCACTTTCGCTTGAGTTTGTTTTGTTTGATAGTAGATGTGTAATAAAACTATGAGAAATACTTGTTAGTGTAATTTTAGAGCCAAATTTAAATTTTTTTACAACATTTAGGAGTGAAACTTTAGCCATAGCAAGCGTCTCATGGATAGGAGATTGTATGACTAGCACATAACTGTATATTCAGAAAAAATTTCCACCCAAAAATGTGAGGTTTGCCTTTAGATTTGATAGGAAAAGCATTCATTATTAGTGCTTATGAGTGTACCGGTAGCATTTAGATTCTAGAACTTGCGTTATTGATGCATCCCGAGACCGCTAGTGAGACTACATTCGTGTGGTAGGATTTACTACATGATAAGAGGCATTAGGATCACCCTTGTGTTAAACCCGTATCCTGATTACTTGACCATTTAAGTCATATTACTTGGCTAGTTAAGTCAACTAATTTTTCCCACACCCTTAGCGTTGTACTCATTTTTAGTACACGAAACCCCTAGTACACCCCTCCGAGCCTATCTTTTCGTTTCTAACTTTAAGCATTTTACTTAAAGGAAGAATTTGTTACACCCCACTTAAATGTACACCCAAATCGCCTTAGCCTTCCGTGTATGCGCTCATTTTTGGTGCATTATTGTTATTTGTTTAAACCCTAAGTTAACTTTCTAATTGATTACATGGTTGCTAAGTCGAGTCATATCCTTGTACATATTGTTTTGGAACGATTGGGACTCATGGGTAAAGTACTTATTTATGGAGTAATGGGGAAGAACATCACTTATTACCCCCATATGTACGTTAATCTTAAAAGTGCTCCAAGTGTTTTGATTTTCTTAATTCGAGTCATTAGTTTAGTTTAATGTAAAGTATGTAAAGATTCAAGTGTAAGGGGAATGTTCATCCCCTATGATGTATTATTTTGGATGGTAGGGTAAGAGTGTATGCAAAAAAAAAAAAAAAAAAAAAAAAAAAAAAAAAAAAAAAAAAAAAAATCGAAAAATCAAGAAAAAGAAAAAAAAAATAGAAAAAGGAAAAAGAGAAAAATCATACGGACTACCATCCCATTTCATTCTATGTTTATTTTATGTTTTTTTTGTTATTTCTCATTTATTAGCTTAAGTCGAGTCTAGTCTTGGCTTAGCAACGCCATATTGTACATGTAATTAACTAAGATTGTTAACTCGCCACCAGTAAAACTTCCTTTATCCAACAAAACCGTGTAATTCATATCCCTATACCTAACGTTACAACCCTTTAAAAGACCTCTTTGATAGTTTATCCTAGGTGCTTACGCCATGTGGTAGAGGTTTGATCCTTTCCCAAGCCTATGGTAATCTATTTTGCTATGACAGGTAGTGAGAGATATCTTCCATTTCCATAATGTTATATTACTTTATTACACCCGAGAGATGTGAGTATCTAAACACTATTTGTGAGGTGCTAGTATATGACCTCCGTGCTTGTCTATTGGTCTTTAGTGGAATGATTATTTGTTGTAATTACTTTTATATTAGTGTTAAATGACCCCTAACTTGTCTTTTGAGTAGAATAAAAGCGCATTTGCTTGAGGACAAGCAAATCTCAAGTGTAAGGGTATATGATGAGGCAAAAAATGATCCGTTTTTAGGGGGTCATTTAAGCCCGAATCCGAATTTATTTGATCAAATATTGCCCTAAATCGTTCCTTTTGTGATTTTAGGTACTTGGAGAGTGAATTCTGGAAAAGAAGCCATTTTGGACGTTTTTGGAGCATAAAAGTGAAGAAAACGGCAAAGTCTCAATTTTCAAAGCTGGAATAGTACATGAAGGCGTCAAGAGTAAAGTCATGATGGCGTCAAACCTCAATAATAAAAATCCGTAGTTGATGAAGGCGTCAAGAGTCAAGTCATGACGGCGTCAAACCCCAAGAATTAAAATCCGTAGCTCATGACGGCGTCACATAGGGCGTCAGAAGTAGATCAAGGCCGTCCGAGGAAGTATTTGGCGGCGAGATGACGGCGTCACACCTTTGTTCTTGACGCCGTCACCCTAATTTTCCTATATATAGTTTTCTAGTTTTTCACATTAAGGAAGAAGTTTTGGAGAAACCCTAAAGACGATTTTGGTGCAACTTTTACAGGTTTTTCAAGGGTTCCAAACCCTTGAGACCTTGCATTGTAATTGAGATAAGTGTTCTTCTAATTCAATCAATATGTCTATGTGTTGGTTGTCTATATCTTGTTCTTATCTCAATTCCATTATGCTAGGCTAGATCTCTTTTGTGTTTGCTTAGATCTAATGAAACCTAGATATTGATTATGTGTTGATTACTTGTTTATTCTTGTCTTGGATGAATGATTTTATATGTTAGGCTTAAGAAAACTGGCAGATCTCCAAATGGTAACATGCTTGAACGTCTTAAGAAACATGAACCGAGGCGTACTAGGTCTTTATTGGTTGTATTTAATGCATGAGCCACTGTTTACAATCCCTATAGTTGTGCTGGGCATGGTGTAGGAGGAGATAAGAGCTCATAGAATTGGGGAGTTATGTATGCCACCCCATGAATGGTATTAAGGAATATGATCCGTCATCCATGCAATTATAAAAGTAATTAATGTGTAAAAGATATCTAGGGAGTAATGAAATCTAAGTAAACACATTTTCTCCAATTACTGCTCACAACCTTAGTTTAATTAGTTATTTTCATTTTTAGTAATTTATTTTGATTGCATCTTAGTTTTGGGTTAGTTGAATAGCAACTAATTCCGCCCACTCTTTCAAACCCCGAGATTTTACTTGCTTTCATAAAAATATAAAAACACAAAAATAATCATCCCTCATCTTTAGAACTAGTAATTAGGCTTTCTAATCCTAGCGACACTATTCCTAAGCTGAACGATCAATCCCCTGGTACTTGTCACTATACTATACTACAACGATCAGGTACACTGCCTGGTGGGGGTTGTAAGCTTCTCGAGATCCCTCGAGAGGTAAAGCTTGTTGCGATTCCCACGCATCAATGCTCTCCCATATGTGCTAAACTCGTTTTATATATCAATGCACATATTGAGGGGGAGCAAATGGTTTGTGAAAAAGGATCCTTGCATCTCATGTGAGTGTATCTCAGTCTTGACTCATGAATTGACAAAACACAACTGTCTTGAATCGAAAGGACTAATCCTGGAAAGGTAATAATTTCAAGCTGGTCTAACTAGTGATGTAAGCGTGTCTCGAAGAGGACTTGTCTGAGTAGAGTGTACCATTTCGAAAAATTCTTAGTAGTCTTGACCAGGCCGGGTAATAATTTCAAGCTAGTCTAACTAGTGATGTAAACGTGTCTCGAATCGGTCATGATTTCTAAGAGTGGATCAATTCAAAAGCGCATTTCTTCCTGACATGTGCAAAATTTCAAATCAAATCATATGAGCACATGTTAAGGGGGGAGCATTTGAAAGTGACCAAATTCTCAATGTGTTAACAAAATGTATTTCTCAATCATAAACACGTTGAGAGAATTTTCAATAGCTTGGTTAATGGAAACATAGGATAGTCATGAAGTTATAAGGTGGCTAAGGTTAGGAAAACCGTCCTATGATCTGCCAGAGCCGGAGGGATCTACCCATGGACTATACCAAATAGATAGTATTTGAAAGTCCATAGGTATGATTATGAAAAAAGGAGAAATGTGAGAATGGAGAAAGAAAGGGGTTGAAGAATTAAAAAGAAATGAAATGAGAAAGGCTGAAAAGAAATAGCCCTCCAATTATTCAACCTTAGGGCAGAAACCGGGTTCAATTCATAATCTACTGATGGTTGCTAAGGCGACATCGGTATTGAAGACAAGACGTCATGGACCCAGTGACGCACTACACTAAACCTTCTAGCCACTCAAGTTCTCTTAAAAGAACTTGTTTCATTCTCACGGGGAACCGGTGTAATCTATCAACTTATCTCTTAGGGATGGTTGATATTGAAGCAAGAGACCTCTCCCTAATCTCCGCATAGGAAAACCAAATACACTTATTGAGTCTAGAGCCTCGAGATGCATACAAAGATCTCATAGGAACACGTGCTACTTCTACCCTGGTTGTTCAACATTAAGGACACCAACGGTAAACTTATGAGTCCTACGCAGTTCTTAGCAATCTGCTAGAACATATATGAGGGATATTGCTATTGTAACTCCCAGTGATTGAATGGAAATTCCTGCCAGGGTCAACATCAAGCAGCCCTGAAAGCAGGTCACTTAGGTAATTCCTTGTGGATTACGCTTAGTGGTCACGATGGTTGCATACGGTCAACAGTCGTGGAGTGATCTCCAGCGACTCACCCAATCGTTGATCTAATTAGGTAGTTCATGTAAATCCTCTCAGGGTTTGCCGATTAGGAACGGTCTTGGTAAGGGTTAGAAGGAGTCTTCACACTATGCTGTTGACAATCTCTAATTCCAAATCTATAAGTACCAGATGATTTGTTGCTAACTGTTTGCTTGCAAGAATTTTTGACGGTTGCAGTTGATTGCTGAAATGATGCTGATCCATCACCACATGCTCACCCTTCGACATCACTATCTATGAAATCATGATCATTGATTGGGCCAAATCTATGCTTCCACAACTTTGATGCAGAAGATCATGATCCTGAAAAGTGTGAGCATGCCAACACAAAGATGTCCAAATCACATGGAGATGTTACTACTCAAAGATGACTCTCAGACACTCATTTGGATGATGAACACGAAGTAATTTCCAAAGATCATCCAACACACTGAATAAGTCATCTAGAGTCTACTGCTTAAAGCACAAAGATCACAACAATGAAGAATCAAAAAGGCTACGAGCTACAAAGACATCTTTAAAGACTAGAATGCTACGATTCAA